>BSBK01002824.1:1317500-1640000 GCA_027943335.1 Chamaecyparis obtusa | reverse complement strand
CTTTAAGATTTCATAGGTTTATTTGCTTTTGGAGAGAGATAAATTTATGAGAGTTTTAATGGTTGAGAGAGGGATTTTTTTCTATAAATTTTTCTCCTTTCATGGATATTTCTGAAAGTGGAGAGGGTTTGAATGATGCATCTCAAGTTTAAGTTTTTCTTCCTCTCTTTGTCTCCTTCCTCCTTCAGTTGAATGTTCATAGGAACTTGAGGTATATTGAATTATTTATCTAATAAAATATTGATCTATTTATGTGTTTTAGCAACCCATTTTTTGAGATCTATTATTTTGATAATCTAAATTGAGTCTAGGGTTTTATTGGTTGATCTTATGAAAGGGAAATTTAGATATCTGAAATGGGTATCTTTCATATTTCCTCATTTAGGTCTAATTAATACTCTCAAATGTACATTTTGACAAACTAAATCTCTCCATTCATGGTCCCATTTTTTCAGTCAAATTCATCTAAATGGTCCAGATCGTAATATTCATGTACATATATAAATTTTCCATTGGTTTGGTACATTTTTATTATGTTTTTTGAAAGTTACAACCGTTTTAGTGAAGGAAGGTCTGAACCCTAACTAGGGTTTTATATTTTAGAACAAACATCATAACTTTCTTTCCCACCATTGGATCTTCATAAAAATTGGATATAAATTATACAAAGAGAACTTATTTTGATTCTTCCATTTGCTGCTTTCATTAATCTATTTTTTTTTCTGCCCATTGGATCTTCATAAAAATTGGATATAAAGTATGTAATGATATTTTTTTAAATTTTTACTAAAGCATTTTTCTCAATCATTTTTTTTGTGTAAGTTATGATTTATTGTTCATTGATGACTATTATTGGCATTTAACCATTGTTTGAAATAAATGAATTTTAGAAGTTGTCAAGTGTTAGAGGTTGGTAGGTTACTAGAGGCTTTTAGGATCTTGTTTTTATTCATTTTAAACTTTATTAGAATTAATATGGTTTTTTTTAATCATGTATGGTGTATTTTGATGTCTCCTCATTAGTTTTGAAGGCTAGATTAGGATTTAGGGTTGTCCGATGAACTAGGGACAAGTAGAGGTTTCCTAAACCTAATCAAATGATGTTTGGATGTTACTAGAGGCTTTCAAGATCTTATTTTTTATTCATTTGGAATTTTATTATACTGGATATGTTTATGATATCATGTTTCATTTCAATGCTTTCTTATGTGCTTTGAATCAATTTGGATGATATATTAGAGTTTAGGGTTGTCCATTGGATTAGGGACAACTAGTGATCAGTTAAACCTAATAAAATAGTGATATGATGTTATGATATAATGTTACATGATTTTATGTAAACTTTTGATGCATTTATAATATTGTATTTATGGGTAAAGAACCTAGTTACACTAGGTGTCGGGGCATAAAGTGGACACTAGGAGGATCCAATTGGTGAGTTTCTTAATCAAGTGAAAACATTAATAAAGTTAACTAGGAAGGGGGGATAAACACACTAAAAAAGATAATTATGGTTGGTTTGCATATACCTATTAGAGTACTAGGGTCTATGTGAGTACTAAGAATGATACTAGGGTCCATGAGTATGACCGCTAGGAATGATCCCAACAAAAAGGCTATGTGGTAGAACTCACCTATATTGTATTCTAGAGCTCCTTACTTATTGATTTATGATTCCTCTGGTAGTCCCATTTGACTTGTTATCTTTTTTGATTCATGTTTGTCTTTTGGGAAGAGTTTAAGCCACCTTAGGTATATATTAGTTGTTATCTCTTACGTGGGCCTTGGGTCTTATAATGACTAAAATTTGGTCTAGTAAAACCTAAGCCCTTGATCTTGATCAATTTTCCTAATTTCAAATCTAAATCCCTATGAAAAAATTTACTAGACATAATTGTGCAGAGTAACCCTGAAAATCTCCTTTGCATAATTAAATCAAAAAATCAAAAAATTTATATCAAGGTGATACTATGGTATAATTTCTGGAGCTTGCATATTTATTTAATTGCTAATTGCTTTTAATATAAAGTTTCTACACTTTTATTAACAAAACACATTCACATGTGTCCACATACTTAATCCTAATCAGTTAGAAATTAAAAGGGGATTTATGCTTTCAAAATTGCTATTTTGTCTTATTATACCTAAAATCTCTACGAAACATTTATTTTGCCTCTTAATCCTCACCACTCATTTCTACCTAACCTTGCATCTCCTTCCTTCTCCTTTTGCCTCTTTCAATCACACATTCTTTGCTACTTAATCTTAACCCTTTGTTGTAGAGGCAAATTATTTAAAAGCTCTTCTCTCAATTGAACAAAGGATCAATAATCAAGAATTCAAGCATACTTGTATTCTAGATAACTTTTTGGCATTATTGAGTATTCTTAGAAATCTAGTTTACTTTCTTTCATTATTTATCATAGCATAGTTTCTTGCATTTTCATTCTAGAATACTAATTGCTTTGCATCCATTTTGGCAAAGTTCTTTCATTTTATAGTTGTTAATCTTGCATTGCATCATAGATTACTACTACATTTTCTTAATCTAGTTCATTTCTATAGCTTAGTTTGCACTATCATTCTTAGTTTAATCTTACATTTCATAGCTTTGCAATCCTCCCACTTTACTTTACATTTCATCTTGCAACTTAAAGAAGATTGAGATCATCTTGTGAATCTTCCATTTTGAGGTTGTCTAGTCACTGGTTCTATTGTCTCAATCTAATGAGAAAAAACTAGAACTAAGCTCACTTCAAATAGGAAGCAATAAGCCACTTTTAAACATTTCTTTGTTTATTTCACGTTCTTACAAGATTAGGAATGCTTGATGTAATGGTTTATTGAAGTGTGTGATTTGAAGGTCTAAAGCATCACATTTTTTATCACACACATCTTTGGCACCCACTGTGGGGCTCATGTCCCTAATTTTCCTTCATTTTATTTGTACTTTTTAGATTTTCTAACCTTGCATGGTTGTTTTATTCAAGTTTTTCAAGGTTAACCCTTGTGCAGGTTGAGTTGAAGATAAAATCCTAGGGTTTTTGAAAGATTTGATCATATCTCACAAACTACTGTAATTTTCAGTCTGAATTTTTTTTATTGTAGGTTGAGGATGGTTCAGATGTGTCTCAATCCAAAAATAAGATTTTATGACCATTTTTATGCGAGTTATAAATTTTTTATTATTTTTCATAAAAATTCATTTTTGATCGCAAATCAGAGATTTTTTTTGGAAAAAATTATATTTTCAAGAAGGTTTGAGAATTCTACAGGGGGTCTATTCTTTGTGTTTTTAATTTGGATGAAATATAATAGTTCAAAAATTTGATGAAAACTCCTTTGTTTTTATAATTTAGGTCTCTAAGGCACACATTAGGGAATATTGCTAAAAATTTTACATTTTTGGAAAGCTCTTAGATTTTTAGTAGGGGTATCTTCTTTTCATTTCTAATTTTGGGGTCAAAATTATAGCAAACAAATACTTGATCTTGTTGAGTTTTTTATTTGTAATTTTCATGATGAGCTTGCATTTTTGTTTTCAAATAGTATACTGTGCGATAATATCACTTTAATTTTTGGGAAATAGGTCCTATTATGAGTCTCAATTTCATGTGAAATCTACTTTTTTAATGTTGGCATTATCATCTTTTTCATGATTTCACATGCTTGATTTGAGTTTGTGATTGCATGATGTTTGACCAAGACAAATCCATTAAACTACTAACACATTGTTTTATAGGACGCTTGAAAAAAAGGCTTAAAATCATTCAAACTATTAACATTGTAGTTTTGTAGGTTATCTTGGAGATACAAATAAACATTGTGTCTTGGTTAGTTTTTTTCTTAGGCACATAGTCTAATTAGGAAGGTTCATTTCTTGTGATCTAATTGGGTAGTAGGAGAGTATGTTATTTCCTCTTTAAGGGGAAATCAGAAATCTAGACCTACTTAATTTGGTCATTAGAAAGGGATCTTTTTTAATTAATGTGTGTTTGATGTGTTTGGGAGAAGCCATTGAAGTAGGAGAGTATGCTCTTTTCCTTCAAGGAAAATTAGAAATCTAAACCTTTCTTGGTTATTCATTTTTTTAATTTAAATTTTACCTTTAGATGGCCTACCAAGTGAGAGATCTTTTGGGAATGACCCAATAATCCACCTCACTATAATAAAAAGCTTCCTTCGATCCAAATAGAGGGAAGACTTGGCTATTATCTACTGCCAATGCTTCTTCATGTGTAGGGCCTAGTTGCATTAATCTTGCTAAGCAAGACTACACTCATATAGGTGTTTGTAGGGCCATCTTGGTCTCAATAATGTTTACAAGACTACAAGGGGATTACATCCAAATTTTATAGGGCCGAGAGGTCTCAACATTTCTTGCAAGACTATACATTTTGGGTGCTTCTAAGACTATAAACCTCAATTCTACTTGTGAAACTACAAGGGGTAGTCATGAACAGAGACCCTTACTAGACACCTTAGGATTTAGAGGACAACCATTTTATCCACGCAAATTCCTTTGTGAAAGGATTGATCCTAGTGGACTACCTAGATCACCCCAAGATTACTCACCATATGTTCTCCCTTGGATGATAAGACTTGAATGTGGAAATGTGGAAAGACATGCGCTATGAGCATTGATCTCTTCCAATTGATCCATAACTTGAGTAGTCCTAGGAAAGGCCAATCAACCACTTAAGTGTGGGGATAAGAGAATAAATTTGTGGAAAAATGTTGGAACACTTCCCTTTTTGACCTTAGGTAGAGTGTTTTTGATGTGTCCTCAATTGTGTTGAGACTCGTGGAAATATTTTGGACATACAAAAGCACTATTGCATACACCTTTGAAACTAGGAATTCACATGTTCTTGTCTCCCCAAGGTTTCTTTGTCCCTTGGTGGATTTTTTGAAGACATTTTGTTTGGTCACAATTCTTGCAACATTGAAACACATCCTTACCAACTTGATAGGTGCAATATCCAATTTCTACTTCCAAGGGTTCCTAAACACTCCTATTGTTTTCCAAGCTTTCCTAATTGGGCTGTATTTGATCCTATTTGATCCTAAGAAAAACCTAATCACACTAAGAGGATCCTACAAGCCAATTTTGACTTTCATACTTTCCCTAATATAACCATAGGTTCCCTATACCCTCTTTAGCTTTTATAGTTTCCCTCTTAGACTTTTATCATCTGGCTTTTAGTTCAGTCTTGCATCCTAAGTTGTGATTGAAACTATCTGATTTGACTCCAAAATTGGTCTTAGGCTATTATCTTCTCATCCTACTATTGAATTTTATTCCTCCACATCCCTAATTGGTTTCCTTAAGTAATTTATTGGACCAATTACCTTGTGGATACAAGAGTTGCTTAATTCATTGCTTCATACACTTTGAGGTTCTTGTTGATCCTAATCTATCCAAATCTATCATAATCTTCTATCAGACTCTGATCAAAATTTTTTGTGGGTGTTAGAAGGTACTCAGACCTCATATCACACCTCACACTAAGTTTACTTATTCTCTCATCAACTTTCCTTATCCACCTATCCTTTGGATCGACCAATACTTTGGATTTTTTAGACCTTGATTCTAGTTACTTGAGTTGAAACTTGTTTGTGTTCACTTGGAGAATTTCATGCCAGTCTTTACCCATAGTTAGTATCAACTAGTTAAGGATAAGATTCCTAACTTTGACTTTTAACCCTCTACCTCAAGAGAGAATCAACCTACCACACCTGATCCTTCTATTTTCCAAGCTTTACATAACACTTTGCACGAACCTTTCCAACCTCCTTTTTCAAGACCTTTCTACTCCACCATCTACCAAAACAACTTGTTTGACCAAACTTAGTAGACTTCTAAGATTAATCACACTAGTGATACCAATATGGCTGATCATAATGACAATGATAGACTCCACCCTAACTCAGATGATGAGGTTACTAAGGAAGAAATTCAATAGTTCCAAGAGGACAAAGGTTTCCTAAAACTCCTACATGTTATCCTAGAGAAAGATAAAGACAATTACTTCAGACATCTTGCATCCCAAGGAGTTAAATTATTTGCCAAATTTAACATTGAAGGCCTCATTTAGAAAGAGGAAGACTCCCCTATGATGACCCTAACTAGATAATTCCAAGATATTAAGTGGGAGCTCATGCAAATGAAGAAATCTAATGAGACTTCATCTAAAAAATACTCTCTTGAGAATATATGTCCCTTTCCTTTTGATAGGAAACTCTATATGCCACCATTTCCACTCAAAGTTGATATGCCAAAATATGACAAGTATGATGGTAGAGGTGACCCTCGAGACCATGTTAGGGAGTTTTTCACCCTTAGTATGGAGTTCATGCACAAAAAAACATACCTCATGAGACTATTTCCTAGAATCCTTGGTGGCCAAGCCATGTCTTGGTTCATGTACCTCGCACTTGGTATCAAGAGCTTTGATAAGATGGTCCAAAAGTTCATACAACATTACACTTATAATATACAACACCACATCACTATGCTAGACCTTTTCAACACCCAAAAAAGAGTGGGTGAACCTTTTGCCACTTTCCTTCAGCGATGGAGGAAGATGTTTGCTAGATATCCAAGGTAGATTCTTGAGATAGAAAAGATTGAAATTTTTTGTAAACACCTTGGTTCCTAAAATGAACTATGCTTTACAAGTCCAGATCTATTTCTCTTTTGATAAAGTTGTTGAAGTTTCCTTTACGGAGGAGGATGTCCTAGTTCGCAAGGGTGATATCACTTTACAAAAAGAGCATAAATCCTATAACAAATACAAGAGAAAATGGTGGAATAAAAACAAGGACTTTTCCAATGATGGAATTATTTCCACAATCTCATCCAAGCCTAGGGAGAAAGCCTTCAACCTTACCACCAATATCCAAGCTACAAAATCCAAGTCTAATTCCCCTCCTAATCCTAAATTTGATTCAAATCAAAATAAGGATAAACCTTAGGTTTCTAAACCTGAAAGAACCTTCACTCCCCTAGGAGAGCCATTGGAGGATTCCCTAAAAAATCTTGTTTCAAAAAATATTATCACTCTTCCTGACAAGTCCAAACCCTATGAGCCTATAGTCAAGCCTAAGTTGTGGAATGATGACCAATATTATAAATATCATAGGAACAAGGGACACAAGACTAATGAATGCACGAAGCTCAAATATTTGGTCTAGGATTTGATCAATAATGGGACCATATTTGTGGACGAACCTCAAACCAATACTGATCATAATGCCTACAAAGAACCATTCCCTAAATATGAAAAAGGTGAATCTTCTAAATCTCAAGGAAATAAAGTTGGCTATACTTAAATCAATATAGAAAATGTCATTCACATGATTGAGCCAAAAAAGTAGTTGATCAATGTCATCAAAATCAAAGAGAAAAATGCTTCCCAACCAAGGATCGAGTCTTCCAATGCTGTTACCTGATCCTAGGGGAAAATTATCTTGTGAGGTCCTAATTCTACTTCTAATACCAAACAAGCCTCCGCTTCAGGTCAAAATCCTTCCAAGAAAATTGTGTCCTCCTCAAATGACTACATTCTTATGGACCAGCTTCAGCCCAACTCATCTTAGATATCTATCTTTGAATTGTTGAAGATTTTCCCTACGCATTGTGAGATCCTCAATCCAGTGTTGCTAAAAAAACATACCTAAGGACTTAGAGATAGATAAATTCCAGTCCATGGTGGGACATATTACATCCCCACATTAACTTACCATTTTAGAAGAATATGATAGATCTATAGACCATCCAGATAATCTACCTCTCCACATTGAAGTTCTTATCCACAAACATAGAGTTAGGTATGTCTTGATAGATGCAGGCACATGTTTGAATATTTATACACTTAGTCTTGTCATGAATCTTGGGTTCTTAGAGCATGCCATTGATCCAAGGAGAAAAATTACTATTAAGGCTTATGATGAAGAGAAGAGATATTCTAAGGGTATGGTTTTCCTTCCTATCTGAGCTAGTCTTTTGGAGATAGACATTGTTTGTCAAGTCTTAGATCTTCCTTTAGCATAAAATATTCTCTTAGGAAGGCCATGGATTCATGCGATGCAACCAATGCCTTCTATATATCACTAATGTGTAAAGTTCCCACACATAGGTGTTGAGATAACTATTCCTGTTGATTCTGACAGTTGATGGAATGCCATAAAAAAATAAGAGAGAATGGTTCCTCATAAAAAAGAATGGTTAAACACTAAAGAAGAAGATAAAAAAGGAAAAGACACTTTATCTAATTATGGGAAACTAATAGTAGTTAGACCCACTGGTATGGGAGAATATAGAGTGGACACTCTTCCAATTTCCCTAAGATCTTATGAAAAACCATCTCCCTCATTTCCTCCTAAGATCATAACAACATCTGTCATACATCAAGGAATGAGAATGGTTAAAGCTAAAGTCTCCCTTGCCAAGGAAAACAAAGAGAAAACAATATTATAATGGCCATATGGGGAATAAGAATCATAAGCTGAGGCCAAACATGTAGAGATCTCTCTTGATAAATATGGTATTGGGTACACTTTAGCTAAAAAGATGGGGTATGATGGTTGTGGTCCTTTAGGAAAATAAAAAGTAATTATAGAACCTATACATGCTGAATTTAGAAATCCCAAAGACAAGACTGGTATTGGATACCATGAACATAAGTTTGACAAACCTACAAGAAGTGCTTGTATATTTGACCAATATGAGGACTCACATGAAGAAGAGGAAGTTGAAATTCAATTAATGTCATATGAGAGGCTTTTGCACATTCAATCTACTAATCTAAACTATCAAGGAGAACCATATGTGCCATCTCAAGTTCCTCAACCTAGAAGGAAATGGTCATAATCAAGAGGATTCCACTCAACCTACTAAGAAAATCATTGCTATTGTTTATGTTACTACTTCTATTACTTCTATTGCTACTACAGAAATCATTACTGAATCTAATTATAGACATACTAATTGTGGTAACTTGTTGACGTCTCTCATATCTTGGATATGCCTAGATTCAGGCCTATTCTAGACTATACTTCCACTACTATTGATGACAACACTCCTGCTACTATTATTGAAAAAACCTCTACTACTAAAAATTTACAAGACCCTATTGAAGATACCATTGTTGAACAAACACAAGATGATACTATTGAGAAATAACCCCCTCTTGATAAAGAAGAAAATGATGATGAGAATCTACCTCCTACAATGTCCCTAGTTGACTACATCGAACAATACCATAATAGTGAAATAGATTCAAATGAATATGAATGGGACTTATTATCAAATGCTACAATGGAGATTAAGGTAGATGTTGTGCACAAATATGCTACTAAAACAAATTTTGAAAGAGGATAAAGATCAAGTTCTCAAAATCAATTAAATGATGAGGATTCCTCTAATCCTCCTATGGAGATAATCCCCATGGCTCCTAGGCCATCTTCTTCTGATCAAGTCAACACTTCAACTAATCAAGAAAATCATGGGTACATCATACCTCACCCTACAACAACTATGTGGAATTTGTGAAGGTCTAGGATTGAGATGGTTCCCATTCAAATAGTTATAGAGCACATGCCTATTTGATAATGGGAAGAAAGACTTAGCTTTAGGAGTAGGCCTTCTTGGTTAGGTTTGTGTAACACTCCTCTAAACTCCTCTAATTATTCTAGGATAACTCAGGATTGACAATGCTCTATTGAGGAGAACTTTCTTGACCTCTTAGAGATATTCATGAATGATGAGGATGATACTAGTGTCTTTGCACTTGAGCCTATTGAAACCTTATCCCTCATTCATCCTAAGTTAATTGACTGGACCCCTTCCGAATCTATAAATCTCATATCCTTTGACAATGACCATGAACTATCATGTTACCTCAATGCTACTGAGCCCTCTTACCCTTCCACCAGTGCAATGAGAAACCACATGACCATGAAAGGCATCAAGTATCTCAGTCTCAAAAAAAAGTAAAAAAAAAGTGATATGATGGGGAAAAACACTCCGTTGTCAGATCCCAAAATAGTAAAAATAAAAGACATATTTGAAGGTAAAAAACTCTATGAGGTGCCTAAGGATGGGATGCCTAATGTTTTTCCTGATCATTTTTAGGAAAGATCTTTAGTGTTAATAAAATTCACTCAGTCATTTAACTTAGGTACTATGGAAAATCCTCAAATCATACATCTAGCACAATCATTGAATGAGGAAGAAAATGAGCAATTCATTCAAATTTTCAAGGCAAAGAAAATCAATTTTGCATGGTCATATTTAGATATGTTTGGCTTGGATATCATTATGCATAATCTATCTATTGCACCAGGTGTCAAACTAGTGAAACAAAAGCTAAGAAAGATGCATCCTCCCATTGCCTTACTTGTGAAGGTTGAATTGGAAAAATTGCTAAAAGCTAGTTTCATTAGAGAAATTGAATATGATGAATGGATTTCCAACATTATACGAGTATCAAAATCCAAAAAATCCATTCAAGTCTGCACTAACTTTTGAGATAGGCATGTCTTGAAGATGACTTTTGACTACCCAACATAGACATGATTATTGATCTCACTACTGGATCCCAATTGTACTCTCTAATGGATGGATTCTCTAGGTACAATAAAATCAAAATCACACTAGAAGATCAAGAAAATACTACCTTTACCTATGCATGGGGTACTTTCTATTGGAATGTAATGCCCTTTGGATTGAAAAATGCTGGAGAAACCTATCAACAATCTATGCCAACAATATTCCATGATATGATGCATAAATGAATGGATGAATATGTAAATGCCACTCTAGCTAAGTCTACTACAAGAAATTCTCACCTTGTTTTCCTAAATAATATCTTTGATCGCATGGAGAAATTCAAATTAAGATTAAATCCAAAAAAGTGTGCCTTTGGGGTAACCTCAGGTAAACTTCTAGGATATATTGTGTCAGCAAGAGGCAATGAAGTAGACCTTGCCAAGGTGAAGGCCGTACTTGAAATGCCACCTCCTCGCAATATAAGTCAGATAAGATCTTTACAAGGAAAGATCCAATCTATAATAAGATTCATCTCTCAACTTGTAGATAAGGCTCAACCTTTTACTAAGACGTTGCATAAAGGGGTTACTTTCAATTGGAATGAGGATTGTGAAATAAATTTTTAGCAAATCAAGAACTCTTTAGCTAATCCTCCAGTTCTCATAGATTCCATTATAGGAAAACCTTACTGCTCTACATTTTAGCTACAACAACATCCTTAGGTGCATTAATTGCACAACATGATGAATAAGGAAAGGAAAGAGCAATATACTATATCTATTTCACATTGGTTTCCTATGAGCTTAATTATTCAACCATTGAAAAAGAATGCTTGGTAGTTGTATTTTCATCTCAAAAATTTAGACATTACATGCTAGCACATTTTGTTCAACTAATTGCTAAAATTGATTCTCTTAAGTACTTTCTTGGTAAAGTTTCTCTCACGGGTGGCTTGGCAAAGTGGTTTATGATCCTTAATGAGTTTGACATCACTTATATTGACATAAAAGCTATCAAAGGACAAGTCCTTGTAGATAAATTTTCTAATGCACTTTTACAAGACAACAAACCAATTCATGTGGATTTTCTAGATAAATCAAATTTTGATCTTACTCAACATCCTTGGAAGATGTATTTTGATGGCTCATTTACACAAAAAGGCACTAGTGCTAGTTTTTGTTTATTACTCCTCAAGGATATAAGATTCCTAAATATTACAAAATAAATTTCCCATGTACTAATAATGTGGTTGAATATGAAACTCTTTCCAATAGATTAAAACTTTCCATTGAGTGGAAAATTGAAGAACTACATATCTATGATGATTCTCAACTTGTGATTAACCAAGTTAATAATGAATACTAAACTAAAGATGAGAAGTTGACACCATACAAAAAGATGGTTGATGATTTCAAGAAATATTTTGCTTTCATTACCTTTTAGCAAGTTCCAAGAGCGGAAAACAAGGAAAATGATTCTATGGCCACATTAGCATCTATGTTACACCTTCAAGAACATCAATTCTGCTATCACTTCTTGGTGGGAGAATTGCCTTTCCTTGCTTATGACTCACCCTAGATCCAAATTGTATGTACACTTATTGCCTTTTAATCTTCACGCTACTCCCAAATATATAACTACCTTCAAAACCAAACCAGTCTTGAAGGCCTATCTAAAAATGAAAAGATAAACCTTATAAGAAGTGCATCCTAGTATCTAGTGGTCACTAATGACATTTTTAAGAGGAGTCTAGATGATACCCTCCTTAGGTGACTAGAGTGTGAGGAATCCAACAAAGTGTTAAGATAAGTCCATGAGGGTGTTTGTGGATCTCATTCAAATGATCTCTCTTTGATAATAAAATCTTGAGATAAGGATACTATTGGCCTACCATGGAAAAATATGCTATCCACTTTGCTAAAACATGTCAGAAGTGTCAGTTTTATGAAAAGTTAATTTATGCTCATGCTTGGGATTTGTTACCTTTCATTACTCATTGTCCATTTCAATAATGGGATTTTGATCTCATGGGGATAGATATACCCTTCATCCTCCAATGGACACAAGTTCATTATTACAACAACTGAATACTTTACTAAATGGATTGAAGGAGTACCTCTTATTAAGGCAACATGAAAGCAGGTGGCCATGTTCATTCTCAACTACATAATCTATATGTACAAAATACCCTCCTCAATTATCAAAAATAATGGAGGACAATTCAAGAAAAATGATATTGATGATCTCTTCACCAAGTTTCACATCCCACAATATTCCTCCTTTATTTACTATCCTTAGGGGAATGGAAAAGCAAAAGCTTCAAACAAAACAATCCTTAAGATCCTACATATAATAATTAGCAAATTAGGGAGGGATTGACACTTACAATTGAATCCAACTTTATGGGCTTATCAAACAAGCATCAAAATGCCTACAAAAGATACACTTTTCTCATTGGTTTATGGTTCTGAATCAATATTACCAATAGAAGTTGAAATACCTTCATTGAGGTATTCCTACATCGACTCATCACAGATGAAGATTACAGAACCTCCTGACTTCAAGAGCTAGAATTACTTGATGAGCACAAAAAGGAAACATTTGACCATATAAGGGTCTATCAAAAGAGAATTCCTAAAGGCTACAACAAAAAGGTTCACCATCATGAATTTGAGGTCGATGATCTCATTCTAAGAGAAAACCTAAAAAATCAACAACATAGAGAACAAAAGGGAAAATTCAAACCTAACTAGCTAGGTCCTTTTGTCATTATTGCAACATTCGGTTCTACAACTTATCATCTGGTCACTCTATAAGGTGATGTTCTCAAAGATCCTATCAACACTCTTGAAATGGTTCTATAACTAGACATTTTGCATTTTGTACAACAACTTATGATCTTGAAAAAAATCCTAAAAATTGTAAAAAGTCCTGGAAAAATAGTTATCCTGGCAAAAACCTAGCAATAGGTACCTTGATAACACCAAAAATAAATAAAATAATAAAAAAATTGTTCTTTAGTGAAAACTTGGAAACATATGCTACTTGTAACTTGTGCTCTATCTATCAATCTATTGTGTTGTCTCTTGCCTCCATCTCACTTCACGTGCTTATCCTATCTCTCCATTCTCTTTCCCTTGTGTCATCCTGGATTAGAGTCTTGATCTTTGTCTTTGGTCCTTGCTTGCATCTAGGAGGCATCTTATATAACTTCCTATCTGAGCTAAGTTACCATCATTTGGCCTTTCTTATTTGAGATTAACCCGAGTCAGTCATCTATCCTTCTTGGGAACCAATCATCACTGCCATGAATCATAGTGTTTCTCAACACTACCCTTGGACATCAACTATGTTTTTTCAACACATATTGGATATTGCACTATCTAACACACTTACATAAAAAAACACTAGTGTTTCTTAACACTCACATAGACACATAAGCCAAAACATGAAACTTGTTAAGATATGTTGAACTCATTTTCTTTGCATGCTGTCTGTTATCATTGGTTTTTGCTTGTTGTGTGCCCCTGACTCTCGAGGATGTCACTAGACTAGAGACATATGACTGGGGGCATACAATTTTATTTTTCCTTTAATTTTTTCTTGTGTGTGTATGCAAGAAACCACTCATGGTTATCTTGACATTTATGTCTTGGTACTAGTGCGATCCTTCTACATTAACTTAGAAATACTGTTATGATCATCTTAGTCTCTATGCGTAGATGATTATGGTTGTTTCTTACATTCTATCCAATAAGGTCCATGTTCATATCTTCATGGTTCTTCTTATACCATTGAAGCTTTTATTGAACCCGATGTCCCAACACCGCTCAAATGATGATTAAAATGATGTAATATCCTATGGACTAGTGACTAGACACACCATGTCCCTTGCATTTCATTCTAGGTTTGCATTTAGTTTTGTATCTTAGATCCTTTGATCATCTCCCTTCCATCCTCTTGGTGAATAGGTCCACTATATTTATCCTTTGCATATCTTCCATCACAAGATCAATTCCCTACTAGGAGAACCAAGTTATAAACTCTCATAAGCTTCATCTAATTTTGACATCCTGAATCCATTTTTCAGGCTTGAAATCTGAATTTGGACTTGGTTCATACCTCAAATTGTAGATGTGAAGTTTTTAAGACAAATGTATCCCACAAATACATCTTGATCCCAAATCATCCTATTCCCATCCTCCTTCATCTTGGCCAACTCTAGTCAACCCTGGTCAACTCTAGTCAAACTTGGACAAACCTAGTCAACATGACACTTGAAATTGATTCCAATCACTATATCAGACATCTGAAAATCTTTTCATGTTGACCTCATTCTTTTGCATCTCATTTCACCTTTTTTCCACCCCTCTTTGCATCATTTTGATTTCGAGCCCGAAGGGGCATGACAATATAGAAAATCTTCTTCATCAATCAAATCTCCTAATCTACAAATCTAGCAATTGAACCAAATATTATCAATCAAGTCAATCAATGACTAAAACATCATCACTCATGGCATCTCATCTTTAGGAACCATATCAAGTTGAGATTCTTTGCATCCTTTCTAGAAGAGTGTTCTCATCGCTTCATATCAGTTCACTCGGGCAAATAATCTAGCGATCGGTCAGGGCATACCAATCTTAGACTACTTCTCTATCTGGTCCCTTGGATCAATCTATCTTTGACTCTGATCAGTTTCATCGCATCTCATCAAACTAGCTAGTTGTCATCTATCTCTCGATCAACCATTCAACTTCATCACACCACTTCAAACTAGGCACTTTGGCCTTGCTCACCAGTCTTCACTCAATCAAGTTTGGATCTGATATCTTCTATCTTAATCAATCCATGGAAATAGCTTCACTGCTTTACACCAAGTGGATTCCTGATCTAGCTTCAAGTCTATTCTTTGAATCAATGTGCTAGTTCGCACACCGATTCAAAGAGGGGAAAATGTAATCACCAAAATTTGGTCTACTAAAACCTTAATCCCCTAATCTTGATCAATTTTCCTAATTTCAAATCTAAATCCCTATGACAAAATTTACTAGACATAATTGTGCAGAGTAAAAATGAAAATCCCCTTTTCATAATTAAATCAAAATATCAAAAAAATTATATCAATCTTATACTATGGTCTAGTTTCTAGATCTTGCATATTTATTTAATTGCTATAATATCTATTTTAATATAAAGTTTCTACACTTTTATTAAAAGAAGACATTCACATGTGTGCACATACTTTATTCTGATTAATTAGAAATTAAAGGGGGTTTGTGCTTTCAAAATTTCTATTTTGTCTTATTCTACCTAACATCTCTACCTAACATTTATTTTGCCTCTTAATCCTCACCACTCATTTCTACCTAACCTCGTATCTCCTTCATTCTCCTTTTGCCTCTTAATCTCAATCACACATTCTTTGCCACTTAATCTTAACCCTCCGTTGTAGAGGCAAATTCTTTAAAAGGTCTTCTCTCCATTGAAAAAAGGATCAATAATCAAGCATTAAAGCATACTTGCATTCTAGAGCACATTTTGACATTCTTGAGAATTATTAGAAATCTAGTTTACTTTATTGCATTGTTTATCATAACATAGTTTCTTGCATTTTGATTCTAGAATACTAGTTGCTTTTCATCCACTCTAGCTTAGTTATTTCATTTTATAGTTCTTAATCTTGCATTGCATCATATATTACTATTGCATTTTCTTAATCTAGTTCATTTCTATATCTTAGTTTGCATTATCATTCTTAGTTTAATCTTGCATTTCATAGCTTTGCAATCCTCCTAGTTTACTTTACATTTCATCTTGCAACTCAAAGAAGATTGGGATCATCTTGTGAATCTTCCATTTTGAGGTTGTCTAGTCACTAGTTCTATTGTCTCAATCTTATGAGCACAATCTATAACTAAACTCGCTTCAAATAGGAAGCAATAAGTTGCTTTCAAACATTTCTTTTTTTAGTTCATGTTCTTGCTAGACTAGGAATGTTTGATGTAATGGTTTATTGAAGTGTGTGATTTGCAGGTCTAAAGCATCACATTTTTATCACACATAGGTTCTATCTCCTAGATCAAGGGAGTGGGCCTAGTGGCTCCATGTGGTTGGTGGTTAATATTTATTATATTGAGGTGTTGTTCATGGTCTCTTGGATGATCCTTGCACATGTTCCTTTCCAGATTGCAATTCAATATTTCATATTGTATATTGTATCTTATTGAGATGTAGTGATCTATAGGTATTCATGTATTGTAAAGTGTCATATGTATGTGACATAATGATGGATGTAATTATATTTCAAGAAATGTATAAGAGAATGGGCAGTTCTAGGTGAAAATAAAGGGGAAAGATTATATTATATGTGGAACATGTTGTTAGCATTAAAAGGAAGTTGTCTACAATACTTGTTCATATTTCTCCTATTCTCTTATGAAGTTCATATATTAAGGATATGAAAAAAGATATAGTTATGTATTGATGAAAGGGTCAAAGGTAATCATTGTGAAATGATGGATTAGTAATTGGTATTATAAATAATGAATAGTATGAATCAATGAAATAAGTTAGTAACTTGATTTTAATGTTCAATAGTTGGTTATGTTTACTAGTACATAAAATGAGTATAGATTAATGAAGTATGTAAGATAATGCCTACCCTAATTAATATTGAAAATTTTCCTAAATTATTAAAGGAAATTGATATAAAGAATAGTAGATATTTTGAATATGCAATTAATGAGAGGAAAAGAGATTTTTTCTCTCTGTAACCTTTCACCATGATTTCTAATGATGTTTGTTTCCTACCTTATTTTATTGTGCCTCATTGCCATTAATGCTTAATTTGGTTTCTTTCAATATATCTTGCGTGTCTTTTCTTGCATTTAGTTTTGTTATGTTAGTTTTGTGCCCTGCTTTGCCTCTATGTTCTTGGGGTTATATTTGCCTCCTGCCTGGTTCACGCATGTGATGGGAGAGCCGAACAATAATGGCAGTGTTGGAGAAATTATTATGGGTGATGTAGAAGCAAGTGGTGTTGATGGGGTTATTAAAATGCCAGAAGAGAGTAGTGTTGATAAAAAAAATGAAAATATTTCTTACAAGAAAGTGGTGGTTGATAGCCCTACTATTTTCTCGGCTAGTGCAGAATTCAATGGAGTCTTTAGTAGGAAGGCTGTGGACATAGTGCAGGGAGAAATGGGAGGAGGATAGGCCTCAGCTGATGGAGGTGGATGAATCGATGGAGGAGATGTTGAGTCTAGTGGAAATGAAGGAGAACATGATAGGCTTCCTTCTTTGGGTCTGAAGACCCTCTCTCTTTCTCCTAACAAAGACATGGTAAGTGCTAAAAAATCTGAATAGAATAGACTCAAGAGTATTGCTATCTTCTTTGTGTGTTTAGATAAGGAGGCAATGCCTACTCAAAAGTTTTTTGATGATTGGTTGGCTTCAGTTTGGGGTAAAAAACTTGGAATTTATGTTATGTATTGCATAATGAATAAAAAAGGGCTTTTTGTTGTGTTTCTAAAAAACCATAATATGTAGGAGAGAGTGTTGGAAAAGATATTTTGGAATGTTGATCACTCCATGTTTAGGGTCTATCCTTGGTCTCTAAAAGGAAATTTTGAATTTTTTTTTGCCAGGTCAACCCCTAACTGGGTAAAATTAAAAACTTGCATGTGGAATTCTAGCCCTTTATTTCTTAAATTTTGAAACCCTTGGGCTCGGTGCTACAAATTGAGCAGTCACGGGTCACACTTACCCATCTAAATGCTAGAGTCCTGGTAGCCTTAACTCCAGAAGTTGACTTTCTTGACTGTATTTCTCTTGAATTTGATGGTGAGTCTTTTTGTTGGGAAGTCTCCCTCTTGGGAAATTTAAATACTTGCTTTCATTGTAGGTGCAATGGGCATATCAAGAAAGAATGCACAACCCTAAAACATATTCAAACAGAAAAATTCAATGTAGTAAATAATTCTGGTAAAAATGATAACAATAATACTGGTGAAAAAAACCTTGTTGAGGGCAAAGATAATAAGGAGATGCCTAGTAACCCTAATAGGGACCCAACTTTAGACAAACACCCTTATCCCCTGAAAAGATGCTTTCTTCTGTGAATAGTTTAAATAAAACCTCTGAATTTGTTGATAATAATATGTTTGTCACTCTGTCAAACCCTTTATTTGATGAAGAATTTGAAGTCATCCATGCCTAAAAATTTTTAGATGATGGTAATCCCCATCCCCTAATTACTCACCCTCCAAGGCTTTTAGCTTCAGAGATGCCAATTGATAATACAACCCCCCATATTGAATGCCCAACAACTTTCCATCATCTCTATTAATGAAAAGGCTGTTAAACTCAAACAAGGTCTTAAGGACCAACAATCCCTCTGTGTGGAACCAACTGCCCCCTCTGGATCTTTACAAATTGTGGCTTTCAATAATGAGGTTGATTTCACAGAGGTTGTCAGGAAGAAAAGGAATACTGTTGATAGAAGCTCCCTGTCAAATGGGAGTAGAGGGAAGAAGAACCTCCTAGACTATTTCAATAGATTGTGCAAGAGCACAAAAACTCCCCTCAAGTGATTAATGATGATGCAAAACCATAATTGGAATGTCAGTGGCCTAGAGATGTCTGATAGGAAATATTCTGCTAGGAAATGCTGTAATCAGTTGGTTTCTAAGGATGTTATTTTCTTACAAGAGATTAAAGTTGTAGGATTTCAAGCCCATACTATAAAATTCCTTTGGGATAAAGCAATTGGCTTTCAATCAAACCATGAGAGAGGTAAAGGAGGAGTAGCCATCCTCATTCATCCTAGATGGGAGGATCAAATTGAAAGTCATGGGTGCTCAACATGTCAGATAATTATTTGGGTAACATTTAAATGTGGTAAAAAGTTGTTTGGGATTTACAATGTTTATGCAACAAATTGTTATAGAGAGAGAGCAGAGATGTGGGAGTGGTGCTATGCCCATCTTCCTAAAATTCCTTGGCTATTTGTAGGATATTTCAATATGGTGGAGCACAGGGCTGACAAAATAGGAGGGTTGGCTCACTAATGGAAAGGAAATGAGCTATTCTTTTGGTAGAAGTTCAAAAGAAAATTTAACCTGCTTGACCCAATGGAACATATGCATGGAAAGTTCCAATATATTTGGTTTACTTGGTGCAACAACCAAAAAGGAAAACAAAGAGTTTACTATAGACTTGACAGGTTCTATGGAAATATTTCTACTTTCTCATTCATCCCAGAGGGTAGTCATGCTCCAGTTAGGGTCTGTCCAGCTTCTATATTGGACCATTCACCTATTCAAACCTATATCAAGATTACCAATAGTATTAACCTTGATAGTGATAAGAAGAGATCCAACTCTTTTAAACTCAATATTTCACTTCTTGAGGACCCAGATAATGTAGATGCTATTGTAATGGTCACCAACCTTACAAAGCTTTGTAACCCTCTTACATATGCTATTATGTTATGGGACTTGATGGTGGAAAATCCACCCACCTTATCAAATAATTCCCTTAAAGGACCATTCCCAAGATATTCTCGCTGAGCATTATAAATTTGGTTCAGCTCATCAAAATCTATTTTTTCTAGGTCATTGGTTGGCTCACTCAATTTGAACACTTCTCTAATTTCTTCAGTAGAAATACTGATCAGAGGGATTTCATTTATATCCCTAACAACCCTTGCCACATGATCATAATTTTTTGCAACCTGGAGTAAAATATCAACATCCATAAAGACATTTGGAACCACCAGTTTCTCCACATCGAGTTACCACACATTACTGCTGGGATAAAAATCACACCTCTATGAAAAACCTACCCTAAACAACACCAGACCAGAGACCTTAATGTTCACATCTCTCAAATAGTTCCCTTTGTCGTATAAAGCATCTGCAACCCTAATCCTAGGGTTTTTGAGCACTAATTCTTTTATCTTTGATGCATCATTAGTAGAATGGTCAAGTTGTTCTAGGTGGTCATCACACACAACCCTTTCATGATATTCTACCTTCCCTTTAAATTCTCTTCTCGGTACCATCTTTGAAACTAGGGTTTTATCAATAATTTAAATCAAGAACATACTGAAATCTTCTTCCAAACCCTTACGATAGAATTTTCTTGATCGGTAGATGTTCTTGATCGATCAGTAGATATAAAACCTAAAAAGGTTGGTCCCATTTGATTTTTGATCTTTACATCATGGAAGCATCTAACGGCTAGTGCGATCCCATGATTGGTAAACTTCAATCATCTTTTTTGTGGGATTACACCGACCGTTAGATCAAGAAGGGGTTTAACAAGCTTGATAAATTGTTGGTAAATTGATTTTAAAATATTCTAGCCCCACTCGATGATGAAATAAGACATGTGCTAAAAGAAGAACCTAAGTGGTTGGAAAAGTAATGAATGATTAGAACTTTTAACAATGACCTAGGGTTTTTTCTCAAAACAAAAGCTTATGGTTTAAACAACAAGATTTCACCTAGGGTTTTTGGAACAAAATGAAATAATTCCTTTGCAAACTGGGGACATGGATAAAAATCTATAAGACAGCCATAACCAAACAACAAAATCTTTTGCAAAATTATCAAAAATCATAACACAGAGTCTTATTTTGGAAAATAAGAAATACTAACAATCGCTCTAACTGGGGATGTGTGCCTCTTGTAGGCATGACATAGATTCAAAATCGTTGGGTTAAGAAGACCATCCTGAAAAACATAAACCTACACACATAACTGGAAAGAAATAGACTGCTAAAAAGAAACTAACCTACTATTCATGGATAATAAAAATACCTTAGGAGATGTACAACTTCATAAATTGTCCATGAACTGGAAACTCCAAATTATTCCCAACTAAATCCTTCAGGATATAAGAATCAGATACCTACTTAGCATCAATGAGTTATGGTTCCAACCAAATTGGGTCAAATTTTCCATGTTTGCCTTTGTCTTCTAATCTGGCATCCCGCATCAAGACTAGATCATTAATATCAAAATTTATAATAGTGGTCTTTTTATCATATAGATTCTTATACTGGAGTTGTAACTTGATATTTTTGTTATGAGACTCCCTTCTTGATTCATCCAATTGTACTAGTTCTTCCATCCCAATTTTCATCTCATTATACAAATCATCATCATATATTTTGATGAACTTATACATTTGCAACAAATTATTTTATGGCAATCTAGCATGAATTCCATATACCAAATCAAAAGGTGCACAACCAATTTCCCTTTTTACTGTTACTCTACCAACCCACAAGGCTTGCTGCAATTTTGAGTCCCATGCTTTTTTGTTCTTATCAAGGACTCTTTTAAAAATCTTTATCAGGCTCTTGTTACTTGATTCAACTTGACCATTACCATGGGGGTGGTATGGGGATGAGTATGAGACCTGAATCCCATATTGCTGATAGAAATTGTTAAATTCTTCAGACCTAAAACACATATCATTATCAACTACTATAACCTCAGTGCATCCAAACCTTATTAAAATATTCTGCATCATAAAATCAATCACCACCGTACTAGTGGCTCTCCTAGTGGGAATTTCTTCCACCCACTTAGTGAAATAATATGTTGTGACTAGAATCCATGAATGAACCCCACTTGATTTGTTTGGGATCTCTCCAATGAAATCCATACCCCACTTCTGGAAAGGGGCCATAACTTTTATAGGCTTTAAGGGAAATTTCCCACTAAATTTCAATTTTCCTACAAACCTTTGGCAAGCATCACACATTTTAACAAACAAATGTGTATCTTTGAAAATAGTTGGCCACCAGAAACCAGACCTCAGTATTTTATGTGTAGTGGTCTTAGCCATGTAATGGCCACCACACACACCATCACACATTTATTGTAATAGGTCTTCAACCTTTTGATGATCAAAATACTTGAGCAAGAAACCTTCATTACTTCTTCACCACAATTCACCTTTAGAAATCACATACTTGACATCATGTACTTTTACAATCCTTTTGTTATCATCCATTTCAGGGGGAAGAGACATCTTCTGTAAGTATCCAACAATATCCTTGTACCAATCACACCAGTCTAAATGACAGATGTATGGCCTTTGTTCTTCTTCAAGCATGTTGATGTGATTAGCATCTAAATTACTTTGGGCCATGAGTTTGGATAATCCTAATCCTCTAACTAGTTTTGTGATTTGGATATCAATGTTGAATTCTTGGATCCTGTTGATCCACATACATCTTCTTCTTGAAACTTCTTGTTGTACTAGAATGTCCTTTACAACAACACTAGGCACATATGCAACTATGCATGGTTGCTCCAACTAGGTAGCATCTAAAAGTTTTAATAGCTTTAACCAATGCATAAGCCTTTTTTTAATTTATATCATATTTTAATTCAGCTTCTTGTAAGGATTTTTTGAAAAATGATATAGGTTTCTCAAAACCATTAGAGTTCTTTTGTAACAATACTACACCAATAGTATGATAAGAAGCAAAAGAGAAAATTTGAAGGGGCTTACTATAATATGGTGTTCTCAACACATGCACATTTTTAATCGCTTGTTTGATTTTATATAAAGCCCTCCTAGCTTCTTCATTCCATTCCACCTTTGCTCCCTTTTTCAACATCTTGGAGATAGGAATACTGGTTTCAACAAAAAATGTAATGAACCTCCTAACAAAGTTTATATGACCAAAGAAGGATTGAATTCCCTTGAAATTCCTTGGAAGAGGTACTTTATCAATTGCAATTACCCTTTCAAGGTCAATCCTAACTCCATCCTTGGATACAATGTGTCCCAAGAGCTTACCTTCTTTTACCCAAAAGAACACTTCTTTAGGTTAAGGGAAACACCATACTCTAAAGCTCTTGCAAATATTTTCTCAAGATGGCCACAATAATGATCCTCCTTTGTTGAATATGCTGTGAGATCATCTTCATACACTACCAAAAACTTGATTATAAAATCTGCAAATGCTACATCCATAGCTCTTTGAAAATTTTCCCTAGCATTTTTCAAGCCAAAAGGCATCGTGCCATATACATATGTGCCCCATGGAGTAGTGAATGTAGTCTTGAATTGTTCAGAGTCCTTGATAACAACTTGATTATAACCTAAAAAACCATCCATCATTGACATTAGCTCAAACCCAGTAACTCTCTGTAGCATGGCTTCCATGTTTGGCAAACCATAATTATCATTTAATGAATTCATATTCAGATTTCTAAAATCTACACAGAGCCTAATGTCTCTATTATTTTTTCTTACTGGGACCAAGTTGGATACCCATGTTGAATGTCTAATAGGTTTTATGATTCCTACATCCCTCATTTTCTTCAATTCCTCTTACATATTTGGTGCCAAGGTAGGGTTTACAAGTCTTAACTTTTGTCTGAAAGGCTTTGTATCATCCTTTAAAGGAATTTCATGTTGAAAAGATCTTCCCTATAGGATTTTAAGTCATCATAAGACCATGCAAAAACATGCCTATATTTCCTAAGACGATCAATCAAGAACTTTCTTATTTTAGGAGACAACTTTCCCCCAATGTATACATTTTTAGGGGCACCAATTATTCCTAAATTTATTTCCTCCAAATCCTCTGACTTATTTATAGTCTTTGTTGAAAAAGACTTGTCATTATTATCAAATACTCTTTCAAGCACAACAAGACCCTTTGGGACTCTATTTGATTTTTTTTGTAGCACTTCTTTTCCCAAAATGGTATCCTTATTAACTAAGGTTTCTGCATACCTGCTGAAATTCATTTCTTTGTCTTCAAAATTGGTTTCACAATGTAAAAATCTTAAAATGTCCAGATCATCTTAAAAAAATTTCTACTTTTCAATATTGTTTGGTATAGAAGGTCTAGATTGAACCTCAATTTTGGATATTCCAGCAAATGTAATATCTTTTGGCCTCAAGGAAATATTTTCCAATAGGTCAGCCATTTTGTTTTGACCTCTATCCATCCAGTCAATACCAAAAGCATCAAAATTTTCTATCTCATCCTAAACAACATTTATGTATTGCTTCAATCCTTTATTTTTTGAAGCATATTTGGACCTTATTTAAGGTATTATAAGTTATGAATCTCCAATTACTCTAAGGTTTCTAATTTTATGTCTTGAGACCAACCTTAATTCTATTAACAAATCCTCATACTCTACAATGTTGTTTGTACAAGGAAACATTAAAGTAAATGAAAACTTAAATGTCCTTTTAGTAGGAGAAATCAATAATAATCCTGCACTAGCTCCCTCTTTAGAGCTTGCACCATCAAAATACATGGTCAAAAAACCATCTTGGTTTGTGACATTGTTCTTATCCTTAGATAAAAGTAAAGGTTAATTTTTCCTTCAACCGACATGTTTTGTACTTGGAAGGAGTTTATATCAATATCAAGGAAACAATTCATGTTTTTATTTTCTGTATCTTCCTCAATCATATGGGAAGTTCTAATTTCTCTGGATAATCTGACATTTTCACCATAAATTTTTAGAGCTACAAAGGATAGATCACATTGCATACCACCTCCCATTACTGCACTCCACTTTCTTGATAACAACATTCCATACTGAGGAGGGATATCAACCACTAAGACACTCATTGTTAACTGTCTGTCAGGATATGCTACAAGTCTGTAAGGCAAGGCCTTAATTGTACCAATGATAGGTACTTCTCTGGAATTCATGGCCCAACATCTCCCATGAGGAGTATAAACCTAAAGTCCCATTGATCTCATGACCTTAGCTTGCATAATTGTATTAGTTACTCCAGAATCAATCATGCAATTTTTTAACATCTTTCCATTTATAACCAGTGTCAAGAAAAAGGGGTGAACATATCCCAAAGAAGTATTTAGAACATTATTGTCTAAATAAATCTAGGGTATCTCTGAAACAATCTCTTCTATTTCTTTCCCCTTGTTTTCAGATTTATCTTTTGTTCCTTTTGATGTCTTAACATTTCCTATTTTTTGAACACTTGTTGAAAGAACACCATTTACCCATGTAAGGGATTTATAATTATGCTCAACTATTCTCATCATTTCCATTAATGGAACTTTGATTGTAATCTGAGAGAATAATTTCCCCATATCAATAGGGGTGTATTTTACATCAGAGAAATCTTGCTTATTTTGAACTGTATTTTTACCCTCAACCTGAGATGCTAGGTTCATCCTGTCTCCCTTTTGTTTCTTATTGTCAACTTGGGGAATGGGGATATTTACCTCTGGTGTCTTTACTTTTATCTTGTATACATTATTAAAACCATTTGGCTTTTCAGCCTTCTTTACTTTTATTTTCTTGACATCGTCAACAATTTTATCCTTTTCTTGTGTCTGCTTAGTGTCTTCCTTATTTTTTTTAATAAATAAACTTGTTGGTCTACCATCTACATTACCAACTATCCTATTTCTCAAAACATAATTACTCCTAACTTGAGTAACCATATCAAAAGTGATTTGAGCTATTTCTTCATCAGAAGGTCTTCTTAATACAATAGGCTCTTCACCCTCTTTTGTATTACAAATTATGTTTTCAATTTCTTCTTCTTCTTCATCAGAGAAAACTTGCTGATTATAAACTTCCTTTCTTACCTAAGAGCCAGACACATCTTGGTTTTCATCTTCCTCTGTAGAATCAACTTTATCCCATAAATGTGAAGAAGTCATAGCACAACCATGGTCATCATATGATTCATCTTCCTGAATCAAGATAATCTTCATAGTACAACCCTCCCATTCCTCATTTGCAGACACATTTTGAGAGACTGCATAATGATCAGGGTCATGTGGGGATTGGAAAGCTATACACCATGGAACATCATCAGTCATGTTAACTAAATGCTTTTGCAAAGGGTCAGGGGTTTTATCATTAGGTTTGTCCTTCCTTTCTGGGATTGTAGGATTCCCATCCTTCCATTGAGTGTGGTAAGGAAAATATTGCAACCTGGTTTCCTATTAAAATTATTGAAAGGAGGCTTGTCATTATTTTGAGCCCTGTTTCTATTTTCACCAGGCTTTAAATCCTTTAAATCATTTAGGATTTGTTTCAAGTTATCATCCTCTTTAGGTTTCATATTGGAAGGTTTATGTAATTCTTTCTTTCCAAACCTAGGAGGTTTACGGTCTTCTCTTCTACCTAGCTTATATCCTTCTGTTACTTTTAATATTTACAATAAATCTCTGAGCTTCCCTAACGATTCTAGGAATTTTGTCCCTGAGAAGGTAACCCATATTAGCATCAAAATAATTTATATATGTTTCTAGACACACTTTCTCATCGAGTCTAATAACTTGGAAAAGCTTGTGCATGGCCTTCTGAAATCTTACATTAAATTCAAGGAGCTCTTCATTTTAGTTTTTCTTGATATTATTGAATTCATTCAACATGAAACCCTCATTTGTTTTATCACCATATCAATCCTTAAAACAATTGATAAAATCATCCTATGAGCCAACATAGTCATGTGGGAGTCCTCTAAACCAGTCTCTAGCTTCATCAGTTAATGATTGAACAAATAATTTCATAATTACATCTTCATGTTCGATTTCATAATCATCTATCATATCAATAAATTTATTTAAGTTCTCTTCACATGTAACAACATTATTACTAGTAAATTTTGGAAGCTTTTCTCTAATTTCTTTAGGAATCAAATTTAGATAACCAAGAATGCCATTAAAGAGAAGTTGTTTGTACCTTTCCACATGAACTAGCCTCATTTTCAATGATCCATCATTTTGAGAGGTGGATGCTTTATATGTGTTAGCAACATTAGTAGTAGCCAATAGTGTGACAATGGTAGCTTGTTTAGTAGAATTTCTAGAGTTTTCTCCAGGTACTGAAGTAGAATTAACCTCATTATAAGGCCCTGAGGGTTTCCTAAGAAAATCAATTTTCTTTTTCATTTCCAAAGTAGTAGCCTCAAGTTCTACCTTCTCTAATTCTTTGGCTAGGATTTCCTTTTCTCTTTTAACCCTTTCTAGATCAGTATCCAACTTGGAAAATTGATCTAAGGGAACCTTATTTCTAATAGGTTCATTAATCAAAATTCCTATTGCAACCTATTTAACTTTATCCTTAGGTTTTCTAACTTCAACAACTAGATGAATAACAGGTTCTTCATCTTTTTCCTTAGGTGTTTCAATAATATTATTAGCTTCTAGGGTTATCAAATGCCATCTCAATTGATCTGATCTAATTTGAGCTTGTCTCATCTCATTCTCTTTTTATTTTTCTCTTTCTTTTCTGATGGCAATTTTCTCTTGGATTCTTCTCTCCAAATTATATACTTCTTCAAAAATATCTTCAGAATTTGGGAGAGTAGTTTTAGATTCTAAAGTTTCAACAAAAAATATTTGTTGTTTATCTCTTGGGTCATGGGGGCTCTCAGAAGGTGAAGATCCCTGGGTAGGAGGAGCATTTCTACCTTCCCCACCTCTTCTTTTACTTCCTGATCTTCTATCTTTCCCCTAAGATTCTCTATTTATCACTTTTTTGATATGATATATTCCTACCTCTCCTTTAGAATGAGGAGAATAATATTCATCATATGCACCTAACCCTAAATCCAAAACCTCCTCATATTCAAAAGCATTTCCTTCTTGGCTAGGATGGATTAGTTCATTTTCCTTTGTATTTTTCTTCTGTCTCCAAGCCTGAGACATGTTTCTATCATTCCTTTCTTATCTTGGCTAACCAGCCCTAGAGGTACTTGGAAGCTCACCTTATAATTTATCCTCAGGATGATCTTTCCTCCAGGCTTTGGTATTCCTATGACTCATATCTAGAGAGTGTTATTAAAACAAAATATTTTCACTTAGCACTACTGCAAAGATTCTCAGTGTTGCCACCCAATATAAATTGGGAAATGTAACACTCTCTCAAAAAATTTGAGTACTTATATTTAAAGAATATTTTAAAAGAATGATATGAAAATATAATGAAAATCCTGATAAATTTTTCACTGATAATGCATAACCACATAATAGAAAAATAATTCTCTGTACTTCAATGGGAACTAACTGGTTTAGACAAATAAGAAGGCTAGGAGTCTAGATCAACTTGTACCTACATTCTTTGACACAAATTTATAATACCAGAGATCTCAATATAGATTTCATCATGACTATATCATCTCTACTCCCCAACAGAGTCACCATTTTGTTGGTTCTTCAAAATGGACTTTATGCTCATGACAACAACCAATACACCCACATACAAATTTTAAGGAATGGTTAGTTCCAAGTATGAATATCTAGGATGACTGGATGAACTATAGGGACAAGACTGCCCTCTGCACTTCTGGCTCTACAAAACAAGGGAGGGTACTCCTAATCTAGCAAAATAAACCTTACTTCTACAACTCCAAACTGGATTCAATATAATAGATAAATGATAACCAATCATTTATTGATTCTCTATTACGATTAATGGGATACAACTTGTAGGTCACAATACCTTAAAGATATTTTGAAAATTTTATATCAATGTTAGGAATATAACCAAACCCTATTAACCAATTATTATTGCAAAATAAACTCATTTTTGGCCAGTGCCTTATCCATTGGGCTATACTTTACTTCAAAGTAATAAATATAGAAACTAATCAAAGTTATTTGATTCAGTATCCCTTTAATACCACCACCTTATGATGATATTGGTTAATTTATCTGTGGATTCACACTACTTACATAAATCCTTGTATAAATCAAAATGAATTTATGTTCTATTCAAAGCTATTTAATTTGATCCTAGATCAGAGCAAAGGAATAGTAACATATACACAGAATAACTCTATGCAATGAATTTGAAAACTCATAAATCAAAGAAGTGTACACAAAAGAGAGATGTAAACCCTAGATTTTTTGTATTCATATATGCTAAATCATGTTTCATGTATACATTGTGCTTTAAAGATATAAACCACTTCAATAATCTCTAAAAACTAGAGAACTTTCTATTTCTTATAATAACATAACCTAATACAATCTGCTATACCCTTGACTCAGAACTTGCAAGCAAAAACTATTCATGTTCCAGTCCTTCTAAATGATCCTAAAAATCCTTTTATAGAAAATAAGGATTCCAAAAAGCTACAGATCATTTAGGAAAAATAAAAAAGTTACACCATATAGGACAAAAGAGAGTAAGTACAAAATAGTTGTTTTGTTGCACTTTACAAAATTTCCCACTAATTTTTGTGCCAAGCTTTTGTAATAGTTTCCAAAAATAGTTCTATCTCTACCAAATGTTTCCCTTGTACTTACTCTTACATAAATTTTTTTCCTTGTAGTTTGCTTTGTTTTTAAGGAGTTGGGAAAGTGCCACTTGTTGTAGTATCAATTGGTGTCTCTTCTGCCTTTGCTTCTTTCGAAGAGTATGTATCTTCCCAAGATTTTTAGAATTATTCACTGGGCCAAGGGAAAGCAACCACCTCATCTTTCTTATTTACCAAGACATCCCAATCAACCTTTACCTATTGAAATTCTTTATTTAGGGCCCCAAAATGTACCCTAGCATTCTCCAAAATTTCAATTGTTTGGACAAAAGGGATGTTGCTATCTACATTCAAAATGTTAATTACTCTAATTAACAACTCATCATCTAGTTGTCCTAGCCATACCCTTTTGTCCTTTATTTTTCCATTTTTTTTTAAAAGTCTGGGAAATAATTCAAAAAAATCCTAAGAATACTTGCCCCTCAATACTAATGCCTTTATTTTTACAGTCTCTCTTTTGGTAGAAAACTCAAACAAGCTCTTAACTAACTTGTGAGTATTCTTTATTTGTGCATCAACTACTTGTTGAGCTTTTGTTAAAGAATAAAAGAATTTTATTATATCTTTCCTAACAATCCACCTATTCAAAATTGGGTCTACAGTGGCCATGTCTTCCTTAACATAATTCAAAATTTTCATCAATATTTCTCCACTTTGGTAGATCCCCTTTGGCTCAATACCCTCAACAAACTACAAAATTGTATCTCTTATTTTGTCCTCATATTTCATATGGACCTCCAAATTTCTTTCATTAAACAATTGTCTTTCACTTTTTGTCCTTTTACCCTTCTCAAAAAGGGCCCTTCTAGCTTCCTCTAGCATCTCTCTTTCTTTCAACAACTCCTCTTGAGTAAATGGAGGTAGAGTGGAAGGTGGGTATTCAATGATAGGACTAGATGGTAGAGGTCTAGGAGGGGAGGAAGCAATTTGAAATTGTACATGCATCTAGATTTGACCTTGTTCTCCCATCTGCCTTCTCAATTCTGCTATTATTTTATCATTCTCACTGATCTCCTTTTTCATCTCACCATATGCTTTCAAAACTGTTTCAAGTTTTACTGTCAGCTCCTCTTTTTCTTTAGCTTCTCTCTCTACCACCTTCATACTAAGTTTAGCAGTTTCTAGGGCTAGTCTTGAGGCTTCAACTCCTAAAGTCTCACTGACTCTTTTCACTAGTAGACTACTAGAGAGATCAATTATGACAATTTGTTTCCCTTTATTCCCGTCATCCTTTCTCAATGACCACATGACCAAAGCCTAGTGATTGTCACTAAATGTGACACCTTTAATAGCTTGTTCTGGTTCTTCTTTGGTCTTATGCATTGGTATGACCTACTTCCTAACAAAATCTAGGATAATTGCATCAGTAATATCCCATTCAGGGAAAATGAGCACCCTTGCATTTCTTACCAATTCTCTTCCCTATTTTGGAGTAACTTTTTTAAACCTTTCCATCATTTCTTTCCTTAACTCATCCTCAATTACAGTAAGGTCCTTCTTAGGAATTTCCTCTTGTCTTTTCTCACATGTTTCATTGAATTGACTTATATGAGTTCTCCACAAGAACTACATAAAATCCCTAGCCTTAACAAATGCATCATTCGTAAGAAATTAATCACAAGATTGATTGGTGATGGGGTCTAATTCCTTGCCAGATAACTCCTCAATAATTAAATCCATCTCTACATCCTTGGGAGGCTTAGGGACTCCATTGATTTCCTCATAGGTCATGAATATTTGACCTAGGCTCCCCATCCTTTTAAAATACTTTGTCACCTCTTATCGATCAACAAGGTTGAGTGGTGATTGAGTGGTAGAGTAAGCCTCCTCACTATGTTGTAGTCTTTCCTCTACTCTTTGTCTCTTTTGGGGAGGTGGGGAATCAAAGTCAATATATAAGGGTCTATTCTCTGGTGACACAAGAGAATCCTTATTTTCTCTTGCATTTTTACTCCTCTGGAAGAATAAGTGATATCTTCTTCCCTTTGACTCTTCTATTGTACACTTGGCCCTAACACCACCACAATGTATCCAACCCTCTTCTGCACAATATATCTACCCAGAGGCACCATCCTAGGAAATGTTGGCTTAGTTAGGACAAATTTAGCCCTCTCCAGCTCTGTTTGCTTAACCATGTGCTTCTTATCATTTATGGTTTTTAGTATACCCTCAAAGTGGCTCATAAGAGCTTCAATCTTCTTCTCAAATGGTTTAAATTATTTCAAGGGATCATAATACCTGACAAAGTGCTCAACAAATTCTAGTGTCTTCTTATATACTAACCATTTTCCTTTCTAATTTCTTGCTCTTGTAAGTCAAATATATTCTTGATTATATCTTTAGGGAAATTAAAAACATGGTCCATGGAAGCACATATGCTTCTCTTCTTGAACATATCATTATAAAAACCCTCTAGATCTATAGGCCTTGTAACTGAAGTAGCCATGTGGTATAGTTCCAAAATTTTATCCATGTGTGACCAACCACCCCTTGTAATCACAAATTGGTGTGCTATAGTGACTGTTGGAAAAATTGTCCCCCTTCCTTTCCTTGTGAGGGCAACATCTTGCAGTCCTCCAATTTCTCTCAAAATTTCAGCTATACCAACTTTCACAGGAACCTGATATGGTAGGATAAATGTAGTTCCCCTAAAGCCATACACTCTTAAAATAGCAGAATCAGGGTAAATAATAATATCACCCCAATTATGCAAAATCTTGATGTCGATAGCATACTATTTTGGCCTAAGAAAATCTAGAAGAATTCTTGGGACTCTAGGGTTTTCTAAAAATAATAAATCCCTAAGTCTGGATGCAAAACATCTATCAAAAGCTATGAAACTAGCTTCATTTATATCACATGTCATGTTTAAATTCCATATTTGGATTGGAATTTATTCACTATCCTTCTCCTTCATTAGGTCCATCTCCTTTTCAAAATGGTATGCACCCTTGTACAAGAACATGTATATCATCAAAGAGTACAAACCAAAAGGTCTATGAACCTTGGCCCTCTGAATTCCAATTAACCCATTGTCTATCAATTCAGCTAGAAAGGGAGAAAAATCAAAAGTGACAACTAGGTAGGGATGTAAAATTTGTGCCATCATAAACATATAATGAATTAGCATCTCTTCTTAAGAATCTTCACCAAAAATTTGACACAGTGACCAATACATACCCTTAGCTTTTAGATTAAAATAATCTAACTTGATAGGCTCTAGGGTATTAGGTCCCACTACAATCAATCCACCCACCTTATCAAAGAATTCCCTTAAAAAACCATTCCTGAGATATTCCCTCTAAGCATTATAAACTTGGTTCAGCTCATCAAAATGTATTCTTTCTAGGTCACTAGTTGGCTCACTCAATTTGAACACTTCTCTAATTTCTTCAGCAAAAATAATGATAAGAGGGTTTCCATTATATCCCTAACAACCCTTGCCACATGATCATAATTTTTTGCAACTTGGAGTAAAATATCAATATCCATAAAGACATTTGGAATCACCAGTTTCCCCACATCAAATTACCACACATGACTACTAGGAGAAAAATAATACCTCTATTCAAAACCTACCCTAAACAACACCAGACTAGAGACCTTAATGTTCGTATCTCTCATATAGTTCCCTTTTTTGTATAAATCATCTACAACCCTAAGCCTAGGGTTTTTGGGCACTAATTATTTTATCTTTGATGCATCATTAGTAGAATGGTCAGGAGATCATCACACATAGCCCTTTCATGATATTCTACCTTCCCTTTAAATTATCTTCACGGTGCCATCTTTGAAACTAGGGTTTTATCAATAATTTAAATCAAGAACACACTGAAATCTTCTCCCAAAACCTTATGATAGAATTTGTAGAAAAACAACAACAGAGACACAATAGTTCATAGAAGCACTTACCCGTTAATAATTTGCTAGAAAATATCATTCGCTCTGTAATTTATCTCTGCCAAAGTACTTCACAAATTCTATAGCTTTGATTTCTAAAAATGATACATTTGAGAGATATACTACATATGCAAAAATTAATTCTTAACAACCATGCCACATGTTCCTGCAATTACTATTTGAAAATTTGAATTTTTGCAATCCAACGGGTAGGAAAGCTTTCACACCAAATAGAGAAAGTTTAAAATAGAACCATCAATCTTCATTTAAAACACATCGGAGAGTTTTCGTGATCCCTTGATCAGTATTTCTTGATCAACTTTTCATTGCAGCTTCACGCCCTTCATTAGATCAAAACAAATATGATAGTGATGAAAACTGTATCCTTTTAGACCCACTTACCATTTAGGTTTCATGATCATCATTGGATTAAGATCATCCAATGGTTTCCTTTATTTCACTGTAATCAGACCCCACTGGCTTTCTTTATATTACCTTGGATGATTGGATGATTGGCACAATCCCATGATCACTAATCTTCCTTCACTTTTCCATTAAGGCATTGCGACAACCGTCTGATGAAAAGAAACTTGTCAGAACTTTTATGAAGCTTTATCCCTCAACCCCATTGACATAATCCTTTGCTGACTAGAAGATCTAACAGCTGGTGTGATCCCCCAATCACTAATCTTTGGTTATATCTTCATTGTGGGATTATGCCGAATGTTAGATTAAAATAAAACTGATGGTATCTTAATTCCTTTACAACTGGTCCTAGTGACTATATACCATTAGATTTTATTGATCGGTCAGTAGATATAAAACCTAAAAAGACTGTCCCACTTGCTTTTTGATCTTTACATCATTGAACCATCTAACGGCTAGCACAATCCTATGATTGGTAAACTTTAATCATCTTTTCATTGTGGGATTACACCAACTGTTAGATCAAGAAGGGGTTTAAAAAGATTGATAAATTACCAGTTGTTAGGGAAAAATAACAATAAAGACCTTAGGAAAAATTAAAGACTGTCGGGGTTTGAAACTTAGGAAATATTAAAGGGTCCACTAGGTAAATTGATTTTAAAACATTCTGGCCCTGCTTGATGATGAAATAAGACATGTGCTAAAAGAAGAACTTAAGTGGCTATAAAAGTAACAAACAATTAGAACTTTTAACAATGACCTAGGGTTTTTTCTCAAAACAAAAGCTTAGGGTTTAAACAACAAGATTTCACCTAGGGTTTTTCGAATGAAATGAAACAATTTCTTTGCAAACTAAGGACATGGATAAAAATCTAAAAGATAGCCATAACCAGACAACAAAATCTTATGTAAACTTATAAAAAATTAAAACACAAAGTCTTATGTCTAAAAATAAGCAGTGCTAACATCCTCATTGCTTCCCTCAGAATCAGATTATTTTTATGCATCCTCTAATGCTAACTCTTCAGCTAAAAAATACTCAAACTATGATGCCTTTTCTTTAACTGAACATTTGTGTGAAGGATCCTAAGGCTCTTTGAAATGAAAACATAGTTTCCTCCCCCAAAGATCATTTAACTACTCATTGTCTAACCTTTTCATTTCATTTTTAGGCTAAGAATCTTTCTAGAACATTTTTCTATCTTTATCCTTCTTGGATGGAAAACCCTTTAAATGATACCTATCTTTTGATGATGAGGGTTCCACGTCTCTATACTTCTTGTAGGATTCCTATAATGTGGTAGGATTCAGGACCTTAATCCACCCCTTTAGAGGTTTTGAAAACCCATCCATGAACAATGCTAAAAACCTTCTCTATAAAATATCTATAACCAATACTGACAGTCTCTAAAATTTTGATATATAAGTCTCAACTAAGCCCCACTTTTTATGTTGGGATAAATATTTAAAGTGTAATTCCATATCCTTCTTGTCAAAATGCTCAGTCAAACTCTTTGTGAACTCTACATATGAAGTAATCTGGCACTATCCTATAGCGACCATGCTATGATGCCACCACTCATGTGGTAAGCCATCCAAATATATCACTACAAATTTAATGGCTTCCTCCTATTTAGGGGTGAAATAAATACTAATTTATCTAACAATATAAACTATGTCATATGAGTTCATTAAATAACCATTATAACACTAAACATTCGAAATACAAGAGAAAGAAGGGCTTCCAAACATAACTCTCAATATAACCCAAGTTAGATAAGAAAAACCCAAGAAGATGAAGGGATGCCAATGCTAAAACCAAATTATATCAAAGAAGTATGTAAGAAATTCCTCTTTCATGCCATGTAGGATTTGATTAAAGATGTGTGCAAATATGAAATTGAGCCAATTGATTTTATGAGAAAAGTAAGATAGATCTAGATGCTAAGTGTAAGCAATCAACCCAATTAAGATATTAAAATAGGTCTAGAATAAGAAGTGAAATTAATGATATAATACTTACCTTGAAATGTGTAGATGAATATGTCCCTTTTCTCTAAAAACTATAGATCTAAACTTGTGACAGAACTTACAACTGTTGATTCGTGATCATAACAGAAAACCCAAAAATTTGTTTTTTTTCTCAGACCTCGAGGAACAAGTTGACCTGGTGCAACATGTTTCGAACACTTTTCCACAAAATCACCATGTTACTAAGGCACTATAGAAAATTTGACCTAACTTCTTTAGAAATGTCTCGGCAAGTAGTTTCTAGATCTATGGTTGTAATTCTGATATCCTACTCCTACACATAAAAAAGCTTGCTTTGGGGTTTGGGTGGATAAGTGCTTGCCTTAGTCAAGCCCTAGATTGAGGAATCAACCTTGAAATTGAAATGTAAATATGTAAAGGAAATGAAAAAAATGTAAGTATTCACCTTTCTTGTAGAAACCCTTGTCAATAAGGATTTTGTAATGCTTGTATGTTGTAGATGTTGAATTTGTAATGGTAGATGTAGGCAATCTCCACAAATAACAGTGATCTGCCAAAACCACATCATGGATACATAGATGTAAATGTGAATCAATTAAGAATATGATGAATGCCTCAAATTTAAATCTCCTCCCTTGATGGCCAACAAAATTCTATATCTTGAAGAGGAAATGCTCACAAAGGATCCTTGAATCTTGAATACTTGATGAATGCTTAAAATTGCTCATGTGATTGATGGAAATGGATGTCAATATGAATTTGATAGATATCTAATGGATATCATATGTATCCAAAAATGAGTTCCTGGGAATCCTTTTATACTAGTTTTCAGGTGGGAAAATAAAGCAAGTTGACGAGGTCACCCAATTTTACCATTTAATTCTCTGAGACAACACTAGCCCCAAGATTTAAAATCCCTAGGGAATAGGTCAACCTAGCTGACCTATTCTAGAATAGGATGATGTAGGTTGACCTATTATGGAATAGGTTGACTTGGTTAACCTATTCTAGGGTTATCCCATAGGGAGCCATCCTCGAAGTCTTAGAGACTGCACAACTAAAAATGGGACAAAATAGGAGGAAAGGGGGATCGAGCATGAATCCATCCATGGTTCATAAATTTAGTAAAGGAAAAGAGCTAAAAGGTCTTAAATAGTGAGTGCATCCATTTTAAGATGATACACCTCCTTTGGCATTGGGTTCAACTAGAAATACGTATCAACCTTGTACACCCAAGCTCTAGCAGTGGTCTTCCCTAAACCATCAACATAGGGTACTATGCTCTTGCTCACTTTATTTTGTAGATCACTATGCTATCCCCTACCACCTGAGTGAGGCAAATAGTCAACTGTGTTGGGGCTCAAAAATGTTGATCATTTTGAGGCCAACTAACAGGCACAATAGATACCTCTGTAATTCTGGTTCGATTGAACCAAGGCTGGTAGGCCTAAATTGAATATATTGTCTAACTGGACAAACAACGTGCGTAAACAACAAAATTTCTTCCAAAGAGGTTACTGATCCTTAGAAGATAAAGTAACTGAATATACTAATTGGTAGATAGCTAGATATTTAGACTAATGCTATCAACTAATGCTAAACCTAATTTATTGTTTGATAAATAAGATAGTAGATTAGAAAAGTACTTCACAGAGAGAAATAAATGACAAAATCAAATGAATGAATAGACTAGTGCCTGATGCCAAATTGAAAATAGAGTCGACATTCAATACTATATGTAACTGGAGATAGTTTTAGGATAACTCATTTCTATAGAAGGAGACCATCAACCTATAAGATTCTATTTGAAACAAAATTTATAACAATTAATACAATAGGTCCTATGGTTTTTAACTCAACTAAAGAGCCCGAAAGGAAACAACAACAGGTTCCTAGACCATGCTATCATTATTCAAATTGTATAAATTGATCATAAATAAATGCATAAAATAGAAAGCATAATAGGATACCCTGGTTAGAGAGTAATCCAAGAAACTGATTGAACATACAAACTATATAATCAATAGGGTATAAGCACTTATCAGATATCTGTGCATAAGATCTTGGGACATTAAATTCCAGTCTGTGAGAAGTAGCCTTTTTGCCGTGATTGAATTATATCCTATGAAAATATATCTTCTATTGTATTTCCTCTCTTTACATTTTATATTATGTATATATACATGTTTGAGTGGCTTTCACACCTCTTTAGGGTGAAAAGACACACCCTTATTACAAATTGTTTTGAAAAATGATAAACTAACTAAAAAATAACTACCTAACTTTCGGATTTGGGCTTGGTTGAAAAATAAAAAAACCTCATGGAAAGCTAAGATTTTTATGGAAGACAGGAAATTTGATTTCCCGAACTGGGTCTTTTTTAGATTTTTAAAATTCGACCATCTTTTACCTCTGTTGACATCATCTTTGCAGTAGGTCAAAATTCCAGCATTTTCTGAAGGCTTTAATCATAGAATATTGATTGTTCTTATCACAGAGCTGTTGGCATTAAGTGACAACACTTATTTGCATTCTGAGTGCAAACTGAGCAGAACAGTGCAAACCGAGCAGAACAGTGCAAACTGAGCAGAACAGTGCAAACCAAACAAAACAGTGCAAACCGAGCAAAACAGTGCAAACTGAGCAGGACAGTGCAAACCGAGCAAGACAGTGTAAACTGAGTGACATTATGTCTACCGAGTCACCAGTATTTATCAAGTTCAAAGCCTACCGAGTGGTTAGTATGAACCGAGCCTTCACTTCTACCGAGTGCATGACGATGCCGAGTAATGCAATGGACGCCGAGTATCAGAAAGTCACTGAGTTAGTTTGCAGGAACCGTGTAACCATACTTGGGCCGACTTAGTAGCACTTATGTTTATTTGTCAAGCCGACTTTGTAATTGTAATTAATTGTTTAGACTTGTATATAAACAATGTTGTAAAAATACCAAGATGTAATGAGTATGAAATGTGGAACAAAAGATAAAAAGATAAAAGGCAGAGATAAGCAAATTACAAAGGGCTACAACAGTATAAGGAGCAGCAAAGACAAATTCATCACAGAAGGTGATCAATACATCAGAGAATCTCAATCAGCAAGTACAGTTGCAAGTAAGAGATCTACTGTTTCATCCTAACAGGTGAATCAGCTTGAAATCCTTTAACCGGGTAGACTTAACAGTCTTTGTAAAATCTCTTAACCGAGTGCATACTTCATTGTATGTTTGTAAAACCTCTAACAAGGTGGACCTAGTAGTCCTTATTGCTCCTAGTAGGGCAGATCATCAGAAGTGATCAATGTAAGCCTTAGCCGGCCAACTTTATACTGCAGTACTAAAGCTTTGTGGGTTTCATCCCCACCCCAGTTTTACTTTCTTTTGGAAGGTTTCTGGGTAACCAAATCTATGTGTCATTGTTGTGAATGCTTTTATGTTTCATGCTTTCTATATGTAGAAGGATAAAGTGAACTATATGTTAATACATCTGAAAGAAAATTTGAAGTTACTGATTCACCCCTCCCCTCTTAGTAACTTGGTTAATTCTTGAATATTTCCAACAATTGGTATCAGAGTTGTATTGGTTCTCAAGATAAAGCTTAACTAGCTTGAGCAAAGATCCAGGACAATAGAGGTATTCAAACTGAACAAGGTGATTGAAAATGAAAAGCTAGATCTGGAAATGGCCATAGCTAAACTTAAAGAAGCAAAAGAACATCTTTCCCAATCCCTAAGAAGAAGGAAGGAACTTGCAAATCAGATGAATGATCATAATTACATTGAAGAAAAGATTGAAGATCTTTTTCCCTCAGATAGCTCAGATGAAGCAAACAATGTTGTCAAAGAACTCCTAGAAAAGAATGGGTCTCTGCAGGAAGAAGTGAGAAAATTAAAAAGAGAACAAGAACTACACTCAACAAGATTTTGTGAGATCTTAGAACAAAGAAACAAGTTGAAAGATGAATTAGATGGAAGGAACAATGAAGTCCAAAATAAAACCCTTCTGCTAGAAAACCTAATTGATCAGATCTCCCATACAAATGAGGAAATTATGACTCTAAGATCAGAAATAGAAAGCACAAGAGAAGAACTAAGATCTGAAAAGAAAATCAATCTAAGATTGGTGGATGACCTAAACACCGAAAAACAAATCAATGAAAGAATGCTGAAAAGCCAAGAAGACCTAAATCAGATGTATGATCGAAATCTTCATAGGCAAAAAGGAAAAGCAGGACTTGGATACAAAGGAGAAGGTGAATCTTCTAAGCAAGGTACTCAAAGGAATCAGAAACCTACTTGTAATCATTGTGGTAAAATAGGACATACTTCAAATAAATGTTGGAGCAATGAAAAAGCAGAATTCAATGGAAAATGCTACAACTGCAATCAGCATGGTCACAAAGCAAATGAATGCAGGGAAAAACCAAGATTCAAAGGTAATTGTCACAAATGCAACAAACAAGGTCACAAGGCATCCGAGTGCAGATGCAAAACATTCAATCCAGCAGAACAAATTATGAAAGCAATGTTTGGATGGCATTACAACACTTGGTGTAGATGTCATTACTGTGGAGAATATGGACACATTGGTTGAACTGCATAAAACATCATCTAAGGAAAAGAGATACTACCATAAGATGTTTCAAATGCACTAAACTCGGTCATATAGCTAGAAATTGCATGAATGCTAGTGAAGTTGAAGATGGAAAGAAGAATGAAGCAACTAAGGTCAGGAAACAGATGAGACAACAGTGGATTCCTAAATCTACCGAGCAAACCAGTCCAAGTAATGGAATGGGTGGCTCTACCGACTCAAACTAAATTCCAAGAAAGCACTGGAACTGTATTCTCATAGACAAATTTCAAGCAGTTCCAGAACTAAATTAAAAGAAAGATCCAAATCAGCATACAAGATGCAATAAGATCACAGGAAGGTCGGTATCAGTTTTTACCGAGCAAGGTCGGAGCTATCTAATATGATTATCGAGAGAGGTCGGAGCAACATGAATTCTCAAGTTCACCAAGTTGCAAAGTCTTTACCGAGAAATTAATTCATAGTGGGTGACAGTCTATCAGAATTCATACCCTAATTTGTACTGAGCATTAATGACAGAGTTGTAAACAAAAGGCAAGAAATCAAACTCATTCTTCACCGCAAACTTTAGCATTTTGAGAGGAGAAAATTTCCAGAGCAATCAAGCGATTCAAATACTTTTGCGAAAAGAATTCTCTGTGAGCTACCATGGCATCATCCAGCGCTTCAGCGAAGAAAGGATCAGAAATGATAATCCAAGGGGAATGGAGAGCATCAGATTTCAAACTCGTGCCCGCAATTGCAGCAGCCCTAGACCCGAATGGAGCTCAATCTCAGATTCCTCCTAAGGTACTACTTGTTAACGATATTCGCAATCATTTCAATTGTGCAATTCAAGAGATGGGAAACCTAGAGCTAGATATTGTGCATGAGGAACTGTGTGTGAATGGTATTCTAAAACCCAAGCACAAACATCTGGAAGACAAGGGATTAGTTCACATTGCACATTTACCTCAAAACTTTCGGGAGAAATGGGTTAGATACATTCTCAGCCGTGTACATGAAGGCAAGATTTGGCTTGAGCAACCCATAGAGATCACTAAGAAGATGATTCACCAAATCACCGGTCTTCCCGTGTTAAACAAAGTTAAAACTACCAAAACCCTAGGTCGGCCGGAACTGGAGAAGAAAACCCTAGTCGAGTGGGATGGTAGAGGCATGAAAGTAAGTAGCATTACTAATGCTAAACTGAAGTTTGGAACACACATCATTGCTCATAAAATATACAGTTCAAGTCGACAGAATAGTGTCTCTTGTGAAGCCATAGACCTAGCATACAAAGTGGTCAAGAATAATTTATCATTTGACCTTGCAGATTTGTTGTTAAAACAGTTTAACAAGAACATGGAAAGCATTCAAACTTCCAAAAACAATCCATGTAAGTTTGGATCTCTACTAGTCTGTTTATTTTTCTATGTTTAGAAATTCTTCCCTTCCAAAGGAAAAGTAGTATGGAGAAAAGATGTGCCAATTCTTTATGAGATAAATGAATATATTTCAGAAATGGGTGAAAATTTTGAGAACATCATGGATAATTATTTTGAGTCTTTCAAGGAGAAAATGAACGACAGATTCTGAATTCCACAGAAGTTGGTGGAGGATTATAAGGATGATATTTGTTTCATGGTGGACTATGACAAAGTATACATTCAAGTAGCTAAATCGAGGATTGTACATGTGAGACCTCTTCCTTATGAGGTAAATATTGATGAAACCAAGAATATCATTGAAGCCCTCCTTAATCAGCCTGTTAATCCCAAAGCTCCATATTTTGAAACATATGAAGAAGCAAAAGTGAGAATTGAATTAAGTATAAAGCTTCCACAGGAAGTAAATAAAGGAAAAAAGAGGATAGCTAAAATGCAAATGCTAACCGAGGACAGAGGAGAAGACACTGAAGAAGAAGATAAAAATGATGAGAAAATAGAGGAACCAGAACCTGCAAAGAAGAAAGGAAAGGTATTCATTACCAAGGCACCTAAGCCTCCCACTGCCATATTTACAAGGAGAAGTCCAAGGGGTAAGGTAGACAAAAAGGACAAAGATATAGTATTCAAAAAGCCTCCTCTAACCCTTCAAGAGAAGATCAAACTTTTGAGAGAAGGATCAGGATCTGGAGTAAGTAATATAAAATATTTAAAATATGAAACAAGATTGGAAACAGAACAAAAGGAGATTGAAGATGCTGTCATTGAAAAGATGGGACAGTGGAAATACTCTCCTGATGAAATAGCCCCACAGATTCCAGTAGCTTTATTAGATCAAGTAAAAATGAGATGGGCCAATGCAAAGCAAACTGTAATAGACATATTTGATCAAACCCTAAGACAGTTAATGCCGAGCTTGAAAAATGATGAAATAAAGAAGGCATTGAAGGAGAATGAAAATAAGATGACACTGAAGTTCAATACTTGTTTAATTTTGATGAACAATATTGAATCAGTTGTGAAGAGTGCAAATGCCACATGGAAGAACATATAACATCTTCACCAACCGAGTACTGAAACAGTTATAATAAAAGACATTGAAGATGACAGTGATAAATAGGAAGAAGCCACTGAGGTAGATGATACCATGAGGATAGTGGTAGAAGTCATTGCATCACTTCCTACCTCTCCAGCAAAAGTTTCTACATCTAGCCCGGAGACATCTTCAAGCATGGTTGTGACAACTTCTACATTTGTCCAATCACCTATAGCAACAACAGAAGTAACTACCATTTCTTCTACCGAGTTGCAGTCTCCTATTTCATCAAGTTTTCCAGCAGTAAGTATTCCAGTTTTTGATTCTACAAGTGTAAATACTTTAAGTTCTCTAGTAGATAGTATACCATTCTCTATAGCCAGTCCTACTATGTCTACTATCACTACTACTAAGGCATTAAGTATAGATAAGCCTAAGGCTCAACCGAGTATAAGATTTTTGGGCAAGAATACAGTAGAGGATATAGACCTAGATGAGGAAATAGAGATTCCAACATTGGATTTTGCAAATCTATCAGCGGATCAAATGCAGAATATAGGTGAAATCCTCTAAAGGAAAGTGAAGCAAAAGAAGCTTAAAGATGAGAGAGACAAGGAATATAAAATCATTAAGGATGCTAAGGACATTTTGTCAGAAGCATTAGGTATTGAAGTAGACTCCTCTCAACATGTTTTGTTACAATTAGCAGAAGCGATAAATAAGTACAATGAGGATTCATCTAGGACAGACAAGTTAGTTGAAAAAGCTGAGAAGAAATTCAACAATAAAGTGCTTGAGCACATTGCTCAGCACAACTATTAATCAAGTAGAATTATCTTCAGTTTTGACAAACATTGAATCTTCCTATTCGAATGTTACCTCTCTTTTGGTCAAACTATGCAATGTTGCCGAGTTCACCAAGGATGTCAAGGATAAAATGAATAAAATTGATGAGGATTTGAAGATTAGCATACATAAGCTGCAACTTGAACCAAGTTCAAACTCTACTCATCACATGAAAATCTCATTCCTATCAAATATGCAATCAAAACTACTGAAAGAAGACACAAGGATCCGGTCCACATTGCTAGACATTCAGAACATGATCCTTCCCATCATGAATACAATGTATAAGCACATTGAACATTCCAAAACATTAATTCATGACAATCAGTTCTCAATAGCAGATCACATAATTACACTCTCTACAGAAGTCCAAATTACAATCCAAACATGCAAGATTCTGCAAGAAAATTGGGACAGAACCCTGGCACTGATAATGAAGGTACATTTTGTTTTTCTATCAAATTTTGGATTCTCCCTGTAAAACACTTGTATATACACCTTTGGCATTATCACCAAAAAGGGGGAGATATGTATAGAAGAAAAGAAGAAAAAGTTAGCACATTGAAAGGGGGAGATAATTTATAAAGCCCTATGACAAAGACAAATTTTGAAAAATCAAAATAAATCTCAGCATGGTTCATGTATATAAGTTTTGGGCAATAAGTGTTTTTGTCACTAATGCCAAAGGGGGAGATTGTTGGCATTAAGCAAGATTGCCACTAGTGACAACACTTATTTGCATTCTGAGTGCAAACTGAGTAGAACAGTGCAAACCAAGTAGAACAGTGCAAACCGAGCAGAACAGTGCAAACTGAGTAGAACAGTGCAAACCAAACAAAACAGTGCAAACCGAGTAGAACAGTGCAAACCGAGCAGGACAGTGCAAATCGAGCAGGACAGTGTAAACCGAGTGACATTATGTCTACCGAGTCACCAGTATTTACCGAGTTCAAAGCCTACCGAGTGGTTAGTATGAACCGAGCCTTCACTTCTACCGAGTGCATGACGATGCCGAGTAATGCAGTGGATGCCGAGTATCAGAAAGTCACCGAGTTAGTTTGCAGGAACCGTGTAACCATACTTGGGCCGACTTAGTAGCACTTATGTTTATTTGTCAAGCCGACTTTGTAATTGTAATTAATTGTTTAGACTTATATATAAACAATATTGTAAAAATACCAAGATGTAATGAGTATGAAATGTGGAACAAAAGATAAAAAGATAAAAGGCAGAGATAAGCGAATTACAAAGGGCTACAGTAGTATAAGGAGCAGCAAAGACAAATTCATCATAGAAGGTGATCAATACATTAGAGAATCTCAATCAGCAAGTATAGTTGCAAGTAAGAGATCTACTGTTTCATCCTAACAGGTGAATCAGCTTGAAATCCTTTAACCGGGTAGACTTAACAGTCTTTGTAAAATCTCTTAACCGAGTGCATACTTCATTGTATGTTTGTAAAACCTCTAACAAGGTGGACCTAGCAGTCCTTATTGCTCCTAGTAGGGCAGATCATCAGAAGTGATCAATGTAAGCCTTAATCGGCCAACTTTATACTGCAATACTAAAGCTTTGTGGGTTTCATCCCCACCCCAGTTTTACTTTCTTTTGGAAGGTTTCTAGGTAACCAAATCTATGTGTCATTGTTGTGAATGCTTTTATGTTTCATGCTTTCTATATGCAGAAGGATAAAGTGAACTATATGTTAATACATCTGAAAGAAAATTTGAAGTTACTGATTCACCCCTCCCCTCTCAATAACTTGGTTAATTCTTGAATATTTCCAACAAGAGCTTCCTTCCATAATATCTCAACTTTTTAATTGAAAATTAATGTAATATTTTATTCCATTTCATGTACTCCATCATTAATTATTGGGTATGGAGTTAAAGAGGCCATTTTTTAGGGTTTTATCACTATATAGGACTCCAAATTTTGCCCAAAATTTAGAGCTCCAATAGGCTCTTTCTAGGGACGTATGCTCCATGTGAGCATAGCGAGATTCCATCTATCTCTGGAGAAGTAGATGAAGTATCCATACTAATCTGATGCGAAGTAAAATTGGGTAGCCCCAGGCCCCCCAAAATTGAACATTGATCCTTTCCTCTATCAAACACTTGATTTTGATCACGTAACACTTTTAACCTTGCTGCATTACACATGTCATCCTTATAGAAAATTCTCACTACTTCATCGATACGATCTTTGGCATCCAAGCTATATTCAGCCCTTGAGAAATCATCAGGTCCATTGTAATCCTTGCTGAATAGAAGATTTTGGTTAATCATACAAACCTCTAGGTTAGTCTTCTTTTTTCGGATACCTTCTTGTTCACAATCTGTCCCATCTCTATATTTTGGATATTTTTTCTCCTCACCAAAAGGCTTTGAGAATAACTTATCTTCAAGAAGTACAAACTCTCTCTCACCAAGAGTTTGATCAGCTGGGACATTTCTAAATTTTTTAGAACTATGCTTCAACACATTCTCTTCATCATGTCTAGCTGATTCCATCTCATCTTCATATGTTTGGTGTACCTCTAGCTCAAAGGATGAACTCCAAGATATCTCACCCTCTAAATGTACTTCATAAGTTTCATCAAATTTAAAATTAGGACTATTATCTTCATTATGATGCTGATGGATTCCATTGCATAAAGGATCCTCTTCAAACAATGGATTCGATAACATAGAGAAATCAGACATATCTTCATCTACTTCCTCTTCAAACAATGGATTCAGGAATATAGAGAATTCAGACATACATTCATGAGAATTTTCATTTGGATCATCAAGTTTTTCATCAACAAGACTAACATCTTCATTGACATTATCTCCTAAAACTTCCTCATGTTCATGCAGTTCTATTTCATCTCCACAATTTAATTTCTCTTGAATATGGGCTGATCCATCTACCTCCTTACCATGGTGGATTGAGAAAAAATTTGGACCATTCTTCTCAGTGTGTCTTTGGTATTCTATGTCTAATAATGCTGAAATCTCTTCTACACAGAGAAGATCCTCTTCCTTATTTTCATATTCACTGACGTTTGACATCATGCAAGTATCATCATTGAAAACATTTTCCTCAGACTGTCCAAAAGAATCTTCTCCATCAAAATATGAAACCTCACTTGACTCATATGTTATTTCAATTTTGCACTCGTTCTCCTTTGCAACTAGTTCATTATTCATAAGTTTGAGAAAGGTAAGGAACTGATGATCATATAAAAGACCTAGTTGTCACATTTTGTTTAAAAGATCAGAAGATGGAGGTCTGCATTCTAAAGGTATTTCATGATAGATATGAAACATCCTTAAGAAGAATTGTACTACAGATTCTTCCTCTTGTTTCTCTAAGTTCAAAAATGCATCCAAAGGAGATATGTAATTTGGATTTTCTTCATCATCACTAATATAATCATAAAAAACAAGGCCTTGTTCAATTTGATCATAAGCCTCCTCTTCTTTGTCTTCACTATCTCCTTCTAATATCTTAACAAGAAGCTTCAGATTAGGTTTATCTAATGATATTCTCAATTTTTTGACCTTTCTCATTAATTCTTTTCGTGAAGGCATAATTATTTCAGGTATCCTCTTACATATATTTGCCATCCTCAAGAATAAGTGTGCACAAGACTCCCCTTAAAATCTCTCCAAACTAAAAAATGCATCAAGTAGAGACATACTATGATCCTCCTCCATGATGAAACTTTGGTCTTCACACTATTCATAACACATGTTATCTTCATTGCTTGCATCATGGAATTCATATAGAAACCATTGTTCAAATTCTTTCCAAGATGAAATACTTTGTGTAGGTAATGATTCATATGCCTCTCTTGCATTATCTTCTAATGTCCTAACAAATAGTTTCATTGCCTGATCTTCTACACAAATCTCATAGTTCTCTATAAATGCATAAAATGCATCCAAATGTTCAACTACTGATTCATCCCATTCTCCATGGAACTTTGGTACAAGCTGTGAAAACTTAGGGAGTAACTTAAAATGAATACATTGGAAACCCCTGAGATCCAATGGCCTGATACCATATGGAATAAATGGTTTTCTTTGAAATGGTTGTTTATTTTGATACATTTTGAATATGTGAATTGGTCCTAACTAACTTGTTTCTTTATACATTAGGTTCTTGACAATAGAGTCACCACCTCTTTCAAAGAGAAAAACTTTACTTATCTTCTTCTGGGTCTTCTTCCTCAGTAGAGTCACTAATTGAAATGCTTTATTGAATAGAGTTGCCACCTCATTCAAGGAATGTCTTGCTTTTGGGTTCTTTCTTCCACTAGAGTGTGCTTCCAAACAAACTACTATAACTACTTTCTGATTTTGATCTGCGAAATTTAAAATTCTAGGTAACTTTAAAATATATTGTGAACAAATCTCCCCAGTAGAGTCACCAATTTGTTGGGGCTCAAAAATGCTGATCATTTTGAGGCCAACTAACAGGCACAATAGATACCTCTGCAATTCTAGTTTGATTGAACCAAGGCTGGTAGGCCTAAATTGAATATATTGTCTAACTACACAAACAACGTGCGTAAACAACAAAATTTCTTCCAAAGAGGTTACTGATCCTTGGAAGATAAAGTAACTGAATATACTAATTGGAAGATAGCTAGATATTTAGACTAATGCTAAACCTAATTTACTGTTTGATAAATAAGATAGCAGATTAGAAAAGTACTTCACAGAGAGAAATAAATGACAAAATCAAATGAATGAATAGACTAGTGCTTGATGCCAAATTGAAAATAGAGTCGACATTCAATACTATATGTAACTGGAGATAGTTTTAGGATAACTCATTTCTACAGAAGGAGACCATCAACCTACAAGATTCTATTTGAAACAAAATTTATAACAATTAACAACAGGTCCTATGGTTTTTAACTCAACTAAAGAACCCGAAAGGAAACAACAATAGGTTCCTAGACCATGCTATCATTATTTAAATTGTATAAATTGATCATAAATAAATGCATAAAATAGAAAGCATAATAGGATACCTTGGTTAGAGAGTAATCCAAGAAACTAATTAAACATACAAACTATATAATCAATAGGGTATAAGCACTTATCAGATATCCGTACATAAGATCTTGGGACATTAAATTCCAGTCTGTGAGAAGTAACCTTTTTGCCATGATTGAATTGTATCCTATGAAAATATATCTTCTATTGTATTTCCTCTCTTTACATTTTATATTATGTATATATACATGTTTGAGTGGCTTTAACACCTCTTTAGGGTGAAAAGACACACCCTTATTACAAATTGTTTTGAAAAATGATAAACTAACTCAAAAATAACTACCTAACTTTCGGATTTGGGCTTGGTTGAAAAATCAAAACACCTCATGGAAAGCTAATATTTTTATGGAAGATAGAAAATTTGATTTCCCGAACTGGGTCTTTTTTATATTTTTAAAATTTGACCATCTTCTACCTCTGTCGACATCATCTTTGCAGCAGGTCGAAATTCCAGCATTTTCTGAAGGCTTTGATCATAGAATATTGATTGTTCTTGTCACAGAGCTTCCTTCCATAATATCTCAACTTTTTAATTAAAAATTAATGTAATATTTTATCCCATTTCATGTATTCCATCATTTATTATTGGGTATGGAGTTAAAGAGGCCATTTTTTAAGGTTTTATCACTATATAGGACTCCAAATTTTGCCCAAAATTTAGAGCTCCAACAAGCTGAACATCCATATATTCTCTAAAAGAGATAGCTACACAAAATTATTCTCCTCCATCTTCCCAATCTCTCTGAAACTATACCTGTAACTTTATATTTTGTGGCTCATTCTTTGGTTGTACCATAAATCTAGGGGAAAGGTGGATATAAGTGGCCTCAAACACACTATCCTCTTTGGTCTAGTTACATGGCCAAAATTACTAGCCATCTATCCACCTACATCACCTCTATTTTGTAGATGATTCTCACCATTATTTCATCCACCATTTCCACTATTGTTACCTACATTTTTCCCACCATTAACATCCATCCTTAACTATCTATCCATCATCTACATCATCAAATCTATCTGCTGGTTCTATTCCTATATACTTTTTTCTTCTTGTCACTTCTGCAGCTGTAAAGCCTCAAGCATATTATATAACCTCTCTTTTTTTTTATCCCTTCCTTCACCTATATTTCTTATGAAATATTTGCCTATACCTAAATGTACTCGTGGATTTCTCTATTCTTTTTATCCTATATTTAATAAGGCCCTATTTCTCCTTGTGTTATAGTGATGAGTTAATGGATGCACATTATAATTAGTCATGTCACTACTTGATCATTCTATATTATACCCACTAGGATGAAAGGATACACTAATTTGATACTACTATAATAGGATACCTTGTTATGATATTTTTAATTCCTTACTCTATCTTGGTAAGTTTGTCAAACAATTGGCATGCTAACTAATGACTAATTTTTGAACTATTTTAACACTAAGAATAATTGGAAAAAAGAATCAACTCAACATATATGTACATATTTATTCAAGTAAAACTTCAATACTTGAGAATCAATGAACTTCTCCATTGGATTTAATAATGCCATTACCAAACAATCACAATAGGCAAAAAATTGTTTCTAAATATATTAAGCATAAAAATATTATATTGCATACCCCAAATTCACTATCTCAGATCTATAGCATCTATAAAAATCTCAATCAAATCATTCCCAAAATATAACACTATTTTTTAGCTCAGTATGGTACCCATAAGCAACCACAAAACCTATATGACACTCCCTGTCTTTCCTATGACTGTATGGTCTCTAATTTAATAAAGGTAGGCTGGAAAATATGAATACTAAAGTAACATAGGAAGGTGGCCCCTTTGTGATGTTATCAACCTAGTAAGGTTGGATATGAGCTGATTTAGTAGCTAGTATGACTAGATATGATCACTTACAATCCTCTTAGCATATACAAATTGTTCACTAGAAAACTAACTTCAATCTCAACCTTCACTCCTTTAAACCAAACTCTCCAGGAAATATATAACATCTTCAAATGCAACTAACAAATTTCACAAAAAAGTTGGTTTACCTTAATCTCCACAAATCCTCTCTATGGTATCTTTCAATTGTGAGAAGAATTCTAGAAAAGAGGGAATTCATCCTCCAAGCCCTAGAGAAAATATCCACAAATCATCAATTTTGTATAATATCCAAGCATGCTCAAGAATGAGCTCTTCACTTTGGTGTGTTGACATTAATGTTTTGTCATTGATATCAACATACTTTTTTTTGTCTTAGAAAGTGCATTTAGGATGTTTGGTATGAAGCATTTTAGTTGTTTAGATGCTATGTTGAATATCTTGAGATGAAATGGTGAGGTATTGTTCTGAGATGTTTGTAGATCATCTACAAAGGTTCACATAAGTTGGTGTGACAGTTTGAGTAAGATATGATCGATTTTCTACTTGTTGTTGTCATAGTGTTCCTGTGAATAGTGGATGAGTATTTGGTTTGGTATGACTAGGATTTGATGTTTCAGAGGTTGCAAATTTGGTGATTGCATGTTTCCTTATTGTTGTGTTCATAGCTAGTGTTTTTCATGATTTAGAGTATAGTAAGCTATCTTTTGTTATGTCAAAGCTCATTATTTTAGTGTTCATGTTGATCAAAGATAAAGATGAGTTTGGATTTTGTATTGGAGATGATGCAAAGGTTCTAGATGGTATTCATATTCCTTTTTGTTCTTGGATTGTGTGATGATCATGTTGTTGGTTCACATTGGTTGAAGTGATCGTATTTGCTATTTTGGTAGCATGTTAGCATTTCTTCATTTGAGTTCTAACCAACTTGATGGAGTAATGTGTTGTGATTCTTGGTGATGCATTGGTGATGGTTTAAAGTGTTCAAGGTTGAATATTTAGGTCCTATCTAAGACTTATCCAACTTTATTTGGATCACATTGAAGATTGAGCATAATGTTTATATTTTTATTATAATAGGTCTTAGCTGACCTAGTGGTTGATTATTAGTATAAATGAGAGATCATTTTATAATTGAGAGTATGTATGTGAGAGAGAGGTGTATGTATATTTGTTCTACACTTAAGGGAGAGTTTTTAATTCATTGGAACTATTTTGGCATAAGAGATACTATTTCTCAGTTCGGTTGTAAAGGACTGTATGCCCACCCCATTGTAATTGAAGATAGATTGGTGAACCCTACTGAGGGATAGATATGAGATTGTAATGTGAGAAGAGAGCTCTAGGAAATGAGCCTACATATTAGGCTGTAAGAATATGGTTGCAACTACATCCTTTGTTCTCTGTTTTTCTCTTAACTGAGCAATACTTTTAACAGAGTACATTCTTTTAGTGGGTTTGACTCCCATCGGGGTTTTTCCTTAACCAGGTTTCCTTGAGAACACATCTTTATGTTTTGTGTTATATGTTGTGGATCTTGCATTATTTTTTGTCTTTCAGATCTAAGTGGCTAAAGTGGAATTAAAGTAATTAGGTACACATAACTGATTCACTCCCCCTCTTAGTTATGCTTGCCTCCTTTTGGGCCTAACATGGAAACCCTACTAAACCAACTTCAATTGGCTTGAAACTGGAATTGCTTAGGAAAAATATCTCTCTAAATTTGTAAAGTCATGGTTAGCTTACACGATGAAGGTAAAATGGGATAACGACACATCATGCATTAATGAGATAGAAAATGAGATATTACAATGTGTCTCTAGTATGAATTGGTCAATGATGTATATGTTGTTTGGTTTGATTGATTGAGTTGAGATGTATGATTTGTTTGCATCATTTATATAAATTTTGGTGGAAAAAATAATTATGAGGAGTTAATGTTGAAAAGGTAAAAATTTAAATCATTCATTACTATTTGTGAAGAAAGAAGATGATGAAGTATAGGGAAGTTCTGGAGAATACTGGCATCGACAATGACCCCCCATGCTCTAATCATTAATACCATTGGCGATCTAGTTATGAGGTATGTTTTATATGACATTACATAAAAAATATATTTTTGCAATCATGAAGGTTTTATGTCTACTATAGTTGTATATTTGGCATGTAATATGGTAAAAGAAAGTGTGCATTTTTCTTTATGTGGTTTGATGTTGGAGAATCTATTTGAAAATATTAGAATGTCACTAGTTGAAGGTTATGCCTTCCAATTTGGATCTATGGTTATATGTTTGGTATTCTATTTTTTGAGGTCATTACCAAGAAGAGAAAATGTGGGATGGAGGTCTGACATCCCTATTAAAAAATATATTTACAAGTACTTGGATTATTTGGAAAATAAAATGAATGCTTTCAAAGCTTATTTCTTATCTTTAATGATGAATATTTTCTCTAGTATGGTTCTATATGGTGCTATGCCTATTAGCTATGTTGAGGAGGGTTACTCCTCTGGTAAGAGAGAATTGGAAATTGAAATTGCCAATTCCTCTTTGGAACCCAAAAGAAGAAAAAATAGTGCAAGAGGAAAATAGATGATTACTATATTAGAGGAAGAAGGAGAAAAAGAAGAAGAAAAATAAGTAGAAGAGAAGGGAGATGAGAAGATGGAAAAGGATGATGTTTCTCCATCTAAAGAAAACTCTATTGATTGAGATGTAGTTTAGACACTATTGGAAGAAAATGATTTGGATAGGATTGGTGAAATGTAGAGTGCCTTTTATTGAATAGTAGGTCTGATATTGAAAATTATTTAATGGATTATTTGCTTGGTAAAGGTATTTTTGTTTTTGTTGTTTCTAATGTGTTACCAGATGATCTAGTAAAATTTTTTGAGGAAAATTTGTTGTAGGAAAGTTTTGAAGGATGTGAGATCAAATATGTGATTGAGAAGAAATGTGCTAATGCAAAAAAAAGTTATCTAAATACATTATTAAGACAAGAGAATGCATAAAAGATAATTCTAATATTTACATGTATTATCTCATGTGGCTTTCTCTATTGACGATTTCAAAAGTAAGATTGAAAGTATTGAGTTTAAGTTGAATGATATTGGTAAAAACTATGATTTCTATAAAGGTGCAAAATAGAGAATAAGAACTGGTGAATTGCAATTTAAGTTGTTGTATATATCCAAAGATAGAGGGAAGATTTAGAGGACTTTCTAGTTGGTGAAGGATATGGTTGAGGTCGAGTTAGAACATCTTTCCAAAATTATTTATGATGTAGAGGACTATGAACATAAGTATCAGTCTCTAGATTGGTCATCATATTTTGATCTATTGGCTCAACATGATAGTTTATGTGCTTAGATGAGTTTCACTATAGATGCTTGGAAGAGGAATCTTCTAACTATAAAAGAAAGATACAAGAAAATTTTTCTTCTAAAGACTACTATTTTAATATGATTTGTTGAATTATGTTATTTGGTCCTTTTCCATTGTTTGAAGAAAGGGGGAAAAACATAAAAGGAAAACTAAATTAAAAATATAATTACTTAACTCATGGGGAGTTTTTGGTTTTAGGATGTTTTTGATTGTTTTGGAGTTTTTCTATTTTTGGTGTTTTTACCATCAATGCCTAAGGGAGAGATTTCTCAGATGTTTCTATTGGCATTGTTTTCATTGATGTCAAAACCTATGTACTATATGGTTATGCTCTAGGTGATATATATAATTGATCTATTCTATGCAGTATATTATAGTAATAAATAATATGGATGGATGTCCTTGCTCTGGTAATGGTGATATATCTTTTTGGTACATCTATGGTATTTAGTGAATGAAAAAAACATGAGATTGGATGGATATCATTGGTTTTTGTATTTAGAGTTTATCCTAAGTATCTCTTCTATATGAATATTCATATAGTTTGTTGAAATATTTTGGTATGTCAATTGTATCTAGTCTTAGACAAATGCTACTTGGTGCCATCTTTTGGTTGGTGCTAAATTTTCATAGATCAAGAAATGGTCTTAGTTGTAGTGTTCCCATCAACCCTAGAGTATATTTATATTTTGGTATTTCTGCTAGGAAACATGCTTGTCTTATGTATGACCTATCTTTGGGTCCCTTAGTTGCATGGTATGGAGTTATCATATGTGCAACCTATCTTTTAGGTCCAATTCTAACATGTTGATCTCTATTGTATATCTCAAGATATCTTTTTGTATTCAAGATGACATGTTTTTCTAGGCTAACTTATGCATATGGTTCAATAGATATGTATATATAGTAAGAATCTATTTAGATTTGAGTGCGAGAGTGTGTATACTAAAGGTGATATGATGTGAGAATGGTAATGTGAATGAAAAATTGGTGGTGAAGTGTGTGAGAAAAATAAAAAGTGTGAAGGATAATAGTGAAAGTAGAGGAAAGCTAGTTAAAGAAAGGAATATTCATTTTTTGCAAAAGATTTTTGAAGGCTGGCAAAAGATGTCTAATTGGATCTGCTTTAGATAGTCATTGTTATGCTATTAACTATAACTATTTCATGTATATGTCGATGCAACATTATCAGTTCACATTTTTTCTATAAGACCTTTTTGTAATTAATCATTTTTGTATTAGGGAAGTTAGCCCAATCAACAGTGAGCCTTACCTATAGTGATAAAACTGATAGTAAGACCTTGTAAGAATCACCTTAATTGGTGTGTGTGTGAAATTGTACTTTCTTATGGACACAACACTTCAGTAAAATATTATTGGTTAACAAATCAAAAAATATACAATAAAGACAAATATCATTAACTAGATGATTTACTACCTTCTAGTAGATGCGAGTATGATATTCTCAGAAATAACTAAGATCAGTGACGATGCAACACCTAAATGAAGGATTTGAATGATGAAAGCTATGAAAAATGGATGCAAATTAAGCTATATTTTTGAATTTATCTATGCAATATGGATGAAAAATAATGTAAAATGATATAAATAGATGAAAATGAATTGAAATATATTCTAACAATGCTATGGATGCTATGAAAATGAAGAAAACAATGTTAGCAAGAATCTCAAAAGTTACAATCTCTCAATTCGCTAGATCACACGTGCAAGATTCTCCAAATTCACAGTCTTTTGTAAAGGACTGAGCCTCGTTTATATAGAAATCCAAGGTTTTTGAGAACTCATGAAAAACCAAAAATCTCTCCCTGATCAACTCAGATTGATTGTTGAGTTATCATAAAATTAGAAATAGTTAACTCACAAAATCATGTAAAATCAACTTTTTAACTCAAATTAGGAGTTCAGATCACTCAAATCTGATTTTCAACTCACAATCACATGTTGAGTCCAAAAAGTTAACAAATTGAGTTTAATAGTTGATTTAAAGTTTAACTACTTTTCTGATTGTGCATGGATAATTATGAATTTATTTAATATTCCATGTGTTTTATTCTCAACTTAACTGATTTTTGAATAAAAATAACTTATTTATGGGTTAATCAATTATTTAATCAAACTTTATCCCAAAACTATCATTAAATTGGACAACTTGATTTAATAAATTAAATAAACATTTAATCAATTATTTTTAGAAATTTGATTTATTGTCAAATAAAAATAATATTAATTAGGAATAAATTCAATTAAATCCAATTAAATAATTAAGTGGAAGAATTAAATTAAATTAATTAAATATTCAACATATTCAATCAATTAACTTTAGGATAAATAAAATAATATCATTTATTACCAAATAATATTTAATTAAAAATAATTAGGATAAATTAGGAATATTCCCCGATACAGAATTAAGATAAGATCGATTAGGGTTTTGATGATTTGATGTGCAAATGTGCCTTAGGTTAGGACTTTAGAGTCGATTTCGATCGATTTGTTGATGTAGGAGGTCAATGGTCCTAAAGCCCATTTTTAGCGTATTACATTTTGCCCCTCTTTGAATTACTGTGTGAAGTGTAGTTGTTCAAAGATTAATATGTTTTTGATGATGTCCAAACTTAGTTATGTGATGGAGGAACTGATCCTGAAAGATTAACTGATTCTGAGATAGAAACCAATCGAAAGTTTTGAAGATTTTGATTCAGGTCCTGATTGACCAAAGATTCTAGATGATGTTAATGGTACCAAGAATGAACCAATGATTATGAAGAAGTGATATGACACCTAATTTTGAACCTATGATTACGAGGAAGTGACTGTCCTTACTCCAGACCTGATTGTCCAAAGGAATCAAAAGGATGCCAAATCTGAACCCTTCAGTTACGAAGAATCAATGAAATAACACTAATGAACCGATGGTTACGAAGAGCTAATATAGTTTACAAGATTAAGAGAACACCAGATTGATATGAATTTTGATGAATTTGATATGCCCCAAGCGATGAGGACTTTAATGCGTTAGCAACTAGACATGGTTGTTGTCTTGATTGCTGAAAGAAATTTGATTGACATATTTGATTAATGATGTGCAATACTATGCCCCCTTTGGGAAGAAAATTGAAATCTAGCAAGAAAACTAGCTTAAAATGCTTAGAAGCAAAGTAATCGATTGTAGAAGTGGTTATGCACGTCTAGGAACATGCTCTACACCGTTTAAGGGTCCTCTTGACCAAGTTTGACTAGGTTTGACCATGAGTTGACCATGGTTGACCAAGTTGAAGTTTGAAGAGTTTGATGTGAGATGATCAGTTAAGTTGAATACTAAATTTTTGTGATGTTACGAAGGTCCATTATGCAAGCAGTCGACCGTCTTGGGTCCAAAAATTTTTAATCATGATTTTGATGAAGTAAACGATCTTAGATTGTGATTTTGATCCTGAAAATGGGTTCAGAACATCGAAATTAGCTAGGGTGCAATTTTCACGTGAAATGAAGCACTTTAAAAAATTAGGTCAAAACCTATATAAGGCCCAAAAGGGTCATTTTTAATTCATTTTAAACCTTTGACTTTAGAAAACTTTGTGGAGCCCTCTGAGAGCCAAAATGAAAGTTCCTATGTCATCTCATCATTTCAAGTGCTCGTGGTGATTTCATAGACCTTGGCAGTATGAGAATCTAGTAAGTGGACCTCTGTGCCTCTTTGTGAATTCAATTTTATATGTTTTTATGCTTTTTAGGATCTTTAGGATGAGTTTTTAATTTTTAAAATTTTTCTTCACAAGATGTCATACGACAACCTATGGGGAGTCATACGACATTCCAAGTCCAAATAGAGTGTCATCTCCATTGTAGTAGTTTGTCGTATGGGAGACACCCATCTCTTGTACGATGTTTCATCAGGTCCCTCAAGTGTCATGTGAGAACTTGTATAGTGCCGTGTACCCATGAAATATCGTATGGGTAGCTGTATATTGTCGTACGACAATTGGCACCAGTTTGAATTGTCATATGGAAAATAGAGAGCATTTTTGAGGTCCTTAGGCTAATTTTTCAAAATTTTTGATTTCATAGCTGAATTCCATAGCTTTTAATGCACCTTCTCATATGCTCATTTTCTCATTTTGTGTGCACATAGCCTTAGTTTTGAACAAATTTCTGATAGTTGTCCCATTTTTTTTACTTTGTAGGTCTTGTTTTCCCAGATGTCCATGTTTGTATATCACATCCTATGATGTAGAGACTCTTCTTGGCCCTTCTTGAACCCATGAGAGTCCACCTTGCAGCTTGTGGGTTTGAGTACCTGATCAGTTTGCTTGATATTTGGGTGAACCATGGTCTGATCACCGCATTAGTAGAGAATTTTCATTCTAAGACGTAGACATTTCATCTTCTGACTGGGGAGATCATAGTTACCTAAGAGGATGTGTATAGGATTCTCTGTATTCCATTCCACGGCCCTCATCCAGACTATATCAGTGTGGGTAACACAGGGTTACAAACATTTCATACCTTGTTCAGTACAAATGAGCAAATCACATGACAGATCCCTTGGGAGGTGCTCGTACAATGTTATGGGAAGCCTCATCATCTGGAGTGTATCATAGCAAGGATGATTGGTGGGATCATCATGTCTGACTGTCAACAAAATGATCTTCTGATAGGCTAGGCTCTGATGGTTCAACAGTTGATGGCGTACTCGATAGAGTTTGGATGGGGTCAGTGTTTGTTGGCACACATGTTCTCAGAGATGCATGGGATCATCTGCCATGAGGGGAAGACATTTTGATCAGGAGCACTTGTACTATAGATATGGGCATGGGAGCACATTCCCATTTGTAGACCTATTTGCAATGATTAGAGGCATCCTCAAGAGCCTGTCATTTATAGGTATTCTAGATTCATTACACAAGTCTAGATGGGGTGCAGAGAGTACTGGCACTGAGTGATAGATGATATGATTGTGGTGACATGGAGGCCCTACTTGTGGATTGAGGCATGGACTATAGCTCATGCCTAATTTAGCTATTTTTCCAGAGCCAGATATTGATAGGGTAGTCTACCATTATCCTAGAGAGATTCTTGATCACTTGTGTTTGGAGATAGTATGGGCTTATTTAGGATGAGCACTAAGAGTTCTCAACATATGCATGATAGATGGGAGAGCTTGGATAAGGATGGGCAACTCGGTGATCTTTTGCAGTGTGTAGTCTTGAGTATAGCGAGCTTCAGAGTAGGGATTGGGACTACCAACCTTAGGTAGTTGATGCAGGTGTTACTGATGCATACATTGCATACCTTATGGAGCATCCTATTAGGCATTTCTTTGATCCTATAGAGCTCATCTCGAAGATGGAGGATGCTAAGGACATGATAGGTGCCCCTATGGGCAGAGGATAGAGATAGAGAGAGGTTCAGATCCCGATCGTGCATCCTACACCACCGAGGATGAGAGAGGTTGTTACTCCTATGAGACCCTTTGGACATATGAGATTGCCACTCATACCATGAGCAACACTAGTAGCTAGACCGATAGTTTTACAGCATTGGTATAACAAAGGTGAGGGTGGGACACTGAGTGGAGTGGGAAGCACTGTAGGTGTAGATGAGGTATTGGGGGAACACTAGGATGCACCCATGGAGGAGGCACAAGATGCCCAAAATTTTGACCTAGGAGCTAAGGTTTGACACCGTAAGGTGTAGACTAATACATGTGCCGATGGAGGAGATGAGACTATGGAGCAGGTAGAGGTGGCAACTGAGGTAGATCCTGGACTAAGGCAGACACCTCAGGATATCATTAGGTAGGTACATCACTAGCATCGATATTAGAGAGCACATAGATTATCATTGGAGGTACAGCTACTTGAGTGGGATAGGCAATTGAGAGATAGGGATGCTGAGGTCAGGCCGTTGTAGGCTGAGGTGATCCACCAGATGGGTTGTGCAACATACTATGTATCAACATATTTTTCATTTGTGTCACCTGCATAAAGAGTGACATCCTACTCCTAGTACATGTTAGCATCAGAGGGAGCTAGAGAACCACATGCCAATCCATCACCTAATGTACTTGTAGGAGGAGGGGCAAAACCTAATGTCAAGGACTAGGTTGATAGCTGATTCATGATTATTCCTTAGTTTTGACATTTTTGATGTTTTATACCAGATAGCTCATTGAAGCTCATTATTCTTTTTGTATCATGTGCTAGTAGGGCACACCTTGTACTATATTGAGATTCACACATATATATAGATGAGATTATTCATATTGGTTTTGACTTCATTTCACTTGTCATTTTGATTTATGATGTATTATCATGTGATGTGAATGTATGAAATGTTTCTTTTTCACTATTGAATATATTAATATGCAATGTAAAATGTAATGATAGATGGTGGATGAATAAATGCAATGTATGATCCTCTTTATTTCTTTGATGAATGCACATGTATGTATGCAATGAATATGTGAAATGTTTATGATATGATATGATATGTAAATGAAGTGATACACATGATACATTTTTGTAGGTATATGAAGAGTTCAAGTGCTCAGTCATTATCAAAATGGATGTGTAACCCAGAATGACAATTACTTTCTAATTCATCTGAGGGACCTTCACATGGCACTCAGTCCTTGAGATGTGTTTTTAGTGTGATTTTGGAGAATATCAAACAACATGCTTCATTCAGATCATGAGAAAGATGAAAGCATGCAAAATGCAAATGCAAATGTAATGCAAGACCTAGGACTTAGTCATTGATCATATGTCATTTTTTATCATCACTGAATATTTTAAGGTAACACCGAAGAGTCGATACAATGTCCACTAGTTAGGCAACAATGAACATATGAATATTGAATTTTAGTTTGAAATATCAGATTTAGATATAAGCACCAAGGCATAAAAGCTAGGATGACCTGAATATCATGTCCATTTTGATTTAGCAATTTGTATAAGCATCAGAACATAAATGTTGTGATGACCTAAATATGCCTTACATACAAACACACCAAATAGTTGGGAGATCATCCTTGTTCCAATGTGAATTATCCATAGTGACCCTTTATCGTTCACATCCTTGGGTAGTATCCTATTTCATAGTAGGAGTAAGAAATTACTCAAAAAAACAAAGTTAGATCCAACTTCCTTGAAGAATCCACATATTAATGGTCAAGGTACACTTGGCCATCCAATCAAGATGGAGGCACTTATAGTGGACACCAATTCAATCTAGAATTTCCAAAGTTATTAGATTTTTACTTACAAACATAAGACAAAATAAAAGACATCATCATGTAAAGGACATCATCAAGGAGATTGAAGGGACATAATATGCAGAAATATCAATGTGAATCAGTTAGCATACAAGAAGATTAAAGCATTTGTGCAAAGATTGTTTTGTTTGTTGTTGTAGTTTGTTTGATGTCTTTGTTGGTTTCAAAATCCTTTTCTGGTAGGGATACAGACAAAATGACTTGATTATAGATTTGAATAACTTTGACTGGATATGACTCATCTGAGGTATACTGAGGACTATAGGATATGACATGGTTTGCTCCCAAGTTTGAAACATTGATAGGATACATATTCTCTTGTTGTTTGGTGCAAGAGACCGACTTTATTGAAAATAGGATGTGAAAGAAAACAAGAAGATACGTACAAACTAAAGCAAATGAAAAATTGGGAAATACCAAGATTGTGCTGATAGATGGAGTGTTTGGACACAAGTGGCACCCATTTGCCAAGTTTTCACCATCTTGGTAGAGATTCTATTTTTTCTACCAAGGTGCCTGTTTACCAAGTTTTCACTAAGGCACTTTTTCTTTTTCTTCTTTTTTTGTATTTTTCATCTTTTCAATTTTTTTTATATTTTTACATTTTTTTGTGAACCATCAAGGCACCTATTGCTAGGTTTTGACTAGGATGATCATTTTTAAGGAATTTTCTGATTCTTATACTTTTTTCAGGATACTTTCGTAGATTGAGTGTCTTAGGCATAGAATTTCTTCAGATGGAGAATGTTGATTGGTTCTCGAAGCTGTTTTGCTTCAGTTGTTGAGAGTTGATAGGCTCTAGAGCCAAAAGTAGCAGTGATAACAAAGGGAACTAGCCATTTGGGTTCAAACTTCCCCTTTCATTCTTGATGGGATTGATTTTTAGTATTTTCTCTCAAGACTAGATCGCCAACCTGAAATTCTCTATGTTTGACTTTCTTATTGTAGCCTCTAGACATTCATTCCTAATATAATCTGAGATGATCATATGTAGCTTTCCTACACTCATCTAGTAGTTCAGGCTCTTATAACCTAGACACTCTGTAATCATCATTAGTTATGAGACCATGCATTATAATTCTTAGTGATGGTATTTCAACCTCGATAGGTAGCATCACTTCAGCCCCATATACTAAAGCGAAAGGAGTAGCCCCAGTGGACATTCTAATACTTGTTTTGTAGGCCCAAAGAGCTAGATTTATCATCAAGTTCCAATCTCTTCATGTCTTTTTGACTGTACGATGTAGGATTTTCAATAAGTTCTTATTGGATGCTTCAACTTATCCATTCCCTTATGGATAGTAAATGGATGACCAATATTGAGTGATCTTAAATTTAGAGCATAAGGAATATAGGTCCTTGTTCTTGAATTGGCCTTCATTGTCTGTGATGATGGACTGTGGTATACCATATCTACAAATGATGTAATTTAGTATGAACATAGAGATTTATTTGCTAGTGGCCTATGTCAAAGGAACTGCTTCTACCCATTTTGTGAAGTAATCTGTTACTGTTATGATATGGGCGTGACCATTTGATGAATGTGGATAAATAGCCCCTATGAGATCAAACACCCATTGTTGAAAAGACCATTATGTTGTAAAGGGAATCAAATCTCTCCTTGGCACATGAATGAAATTACCATGGACCTATCATTTATGACAATTCTTAGCATATTTTATGGCCTCTTTTTCCATGTCTGGCCAATAGTACCCAACCCTAATGAGTTTTTGAGCTAGTGTCAAACCATTGGAATGTGATCCAAAAATACCTTCATGGAATTCCTCTAATGCATGTTGTGACTCTTCACATTCTAAACACCTAAGAAGTGTACCATCGAGACTTCATTTGTATAAATAATTACCAATGATGACATACTATGATGCATTTTGGATAAGTAACATTTTTCATGATAGTTAAAGGTATCGGGAATGATTTGGTCTTGAAGGTAGGAGTATATTTTTTTGTAGCGGGAGGAATCATGACCAACAACATTGCAAATCATGTGGGTTTCTGGACAATCATAGGTGGGGAATGATGGTGCTTCCACCAGGAACACGTAGGATATCTCATGTTCGGGTTTCTGTAATAAAGATGATAGCATTGCCATAGCATCAGCTACCTTGTTCTCCATTCTAGGAATCTATTCAATTGTGATGGTAATGAAATATTTCTTTAAGTCATCTACCATGCACTTGTATAGAAAAAGTTTCTCATCTTTTGTTTGATACACATCATTGACATGGTGTATGACCAGTTGTGATTCTCCATGAATGTGTAGTTTTGTTACTCTCCATTCGATTTTTATATTTTCATACCATTTAGCAAAGATTCATATTCATATATGTTGTTGGTACAAGGGAATTTGATTCTGAATGCCTTTGGAATGGAGTAACCCTGTGGTGTTATGAGCAATATGCCCACTCCAGATCTGTTCTGTGTGTAGGATCCATCAAAGAATAACTACCACATTCTAGAAGATAGGTGCATAATAAAGGAATCAGGAAATTCCATTTGCATTGGTTGATCATCAAACATGTATGCTTCAACTAATTGATCTACAATAACTTGTCCTTTGATAGCTTTTCTTTCAACATACTCGATGTCAAATTCGCTCAGTAACATTTCCCATTTCACTAGTCTACCTGTTAGGGCAACTTTTCTCAACAAGTACTTCAATGGATCAATTTTTGCTATTAATTATGCAGTATGAGATAACATGTAGTGTCTTAGCTTTTGTGATGCAAAGATGACAACTAGACATACCTTTTCTATCATGGAATAGTTCTTTTCATAAGCTACCAGTGTTCTGCTGATGTAGTAGATAGCTCTTTCCTTCTTATTCTCATCATGTTGTGCTAGTAATGCCCCCATTGAAGTTTTTGTAGTGGAGACATACAATATTAATGGATTTCCTTGAATAGGAGGCATGAGAATCAATGTATTTTCCAAGTATTGTTTGATATGATTGAAATTATTTTCACATTCTTCATTTCATGTGAAGGTTGCACCTTTATGAAATGTCTTTGTGAAAGGTTGTGATATGTCTGCTAGCTGAGATATGAAGCATTTGATGGATTGTACCCTTCCTTGTAGGGTCCTCATTAGACTAATGTTCTTAGGAGGTTGCATCTCCATGATCACTTTGACTTTTTCTAAGTCCACTTTAATATGTTTCTTTGAAAAAATGTACCCTAGAAGTTTTCCTGAAGTGACACCAAAGGCACATTTCTTAGGATTTAGTCTGAGACTAAATTTCTCCATTCTATTCAGTATTGTACCCAAGTCAGCTAGGTGTTTAGATCTTTTCATTGATTTAGCCAAAGTGTCATCAACATAATCTTCCATGTTTTTATGCATCATATTGTGAAAGATAGATGTCATAGTTCTCTGATATGTAGCTCCAACATTCTTAAGACCAAATAGCATGACTAAATAGTCTCATAATAGGTAGTGATAATCATGCCATTATCTCTCTTAAGAATAATGTATTCATACTAAGGATTAATTTTCCCATTATGAAATGCATTTAGATTGTCAATCCAGGGACGTAGACTTGAAATGGGACAGCACAGTTTGTGCACTAAGTTCCTCAAGGAGTCATACTGCCTATGCTGTAGGAAGATAAAGTGCATGAAAGAAACTTATGCTATTGCTGCAGGAAAGTAAACACACTTAACTACTTAATGAAATGACTACAAAAAGCTTGTAAACTTATCCTAAACCTGTTTAACAAATCAAAGTGTCAACTATGCCTATCTTTGCAAGTGCTGCAGGAACATTCTTAGTAGTAATACTGTAGGAGTAAAATAGTAACTTCTACTTGAAAGCACATAAATATGCAGGAAGAAAATCTACTCTATCCTAATCTAATCTGCCTCCCAAGTGGGGCCCCTTGGTTGGCTTCTACTAACTACCAACACAAAAAATACTTCAAAATCACTCTTTCATTATATCTTCAGAAACTAATTACATAGTGATTGAACAATACATCAAGAACATAAAAGAGTAACTCTGTTATATTGAACACAACATTCTGATATATTTTCTCATTACTAACTAAACCAATCAAATCCATTTATATAAAGGATTGATGCTTATTAGAAGCATGAAAGTAAAGTCTAATTGAAACTCACCATAGAAAGAGGAAGTATAATAACCACGACATTTTATAATAAGTGTGGATAAGAGAATAACAACACTGAGGAAATATAGCTGAACTATTTCCTATATTCTCTAGAATGCAAGCTCCTTCTCAGTAGCAGCATGATCCTCAGAATCATGCTGGCTCCTTCCGTCATGGATGGATTCCTAACACTCCTTCTTTAATGTGGTTGCACCACTCTCAAACTACTCCTCATTCTCATGGTAGGTTAGTAGCATTTGGTATATATACAAGTCAACATTTCAACTCTTACCCAAATATTAGAACAAAGATTAAAGTATCTATATGAAGTACTGCATTATATATATAATAGTCAGCAAAACATGTCATTCTAACTACCCATAGTCTTTGTGGCTCTAATTGTACTTATCACAAGTTCACAAAGGTATAGTTTCATAAATATTTTGGAAATGTCTTATCAGAGTATAAAGAGTGTCAACAAAGTATAAAGATTATAACAAAATAAAGATAATAAATTGTCTCATCATTTGCCCCTACTAAATATAATGCTTGTTTTCAAGCATTACATCTCTTGGCTATTTTTCTAAAATCACTGACAGTTGTCTTTCCCTTCTTCCCACTCTTGAAAATGTAATAGAATCCTCTTTTTCTTGCCAAGTAATCTCCATGGTTCTCTTCTAGCAACTGATCCAATCTGGTGGCATTGATATCATATAGTGGCCATTGGAGTGTAGGTGGTTGGAAAGATAAAGGCATCCACAATTCTCTTCTAATATGATGCCCCAACTACATATATTTAGTTTCTTTATTCACAGCTGCTTCAAAGTTGATTGGGTTGTGTGGCTCTATTTTCTTGAAGGCCTTTGGTAACCTATTCCACCAACTTCTTACCCCTGCAAGAGCTCTTTGAGCTAAAAAATTGGGCAATACCCGATACTCTTTGTAAACCTTGTCTCTCAATGCAAAGACCTTTTCTCTGATTTCAAGTTTCTATTTTCCATAAGTTAGATTGAGCCAATCTCACAAGAGGACATTAGGCTTGTGTGATTTAGCCCTCAAGGGTAAGGGTTCAGATTTCTCTAAGTCTTTGTAATTGTTCAGCTGCCTATCATAATTCCCTTCATTGTGCATCCATGACATCAGAGATCTCAAATGAATATCCCCAATGTTGAGAAAAGGATTCTATTTCATTTCATGGGGAATGATAAAGTTATGTAAATAGAGCTCACATAGTAAATTTTTCTAGCATGGAGGGAGAGTTTGGTATATTCCATAGAATTTCTAGGCTGACTTAAATTCACAATCTATAGCCTTCATAGTCATCATAAGCTAAAACAAGAGGAATTATTCTTTCAAACAAATGGCATACACCCTAGGTGGTGATCTACAAGCTATGACATGATCTGCTAACTTAAGAGCTTGGTCCATTTGTTGTTTCTATTTCTTTAGCTGCTCTTTAAGAGCTTCAATTTCCTCTTCTTTTTCATATATCTCTAAATTGCAATCTATTTCTTTCTTGTTTCCAACAAGTCTTCTTGAAAACAAATTGATTGTATAAATTAAAGAGTATAGACTGTATTGTAGGTGGGCCAAATTCTTGCTACTGGGCTTTCTTTTTCTTTTCTTTGGAAGCTTGCTAAAAATACTCAGTGAACCATGTTGATTTGTAGGGGATAATAGACATACTAGAGTAAACAGGGTTCTATGGAGGAGTCATCTGAACATCCTCAGGAATGCCTTCTTGTGCCACATTAGGGCTTTTCTCGGATATACCCTAACCAACATGTGGTATGTTATCACTAGGTTCTTGAAAATTTTGGGATTCTTCCATATTTGTGGGAGAAGAAGACACTTCTATCTGTTTGGGAGAATCATCAGGAATGTACTCAATAGAAGGTTCTAGGGTAGGTTTTGATGTTGGAAAATTTGGATTTCCAATGGAAGGTGGAGATACCTGCCCTCGCATGTGAGAACTTCTTCGCACTGTTGTTTCCTCAACCAGTGTAGTTTTATTTTGATGAGACCTTTTTGGCTTTTGTGCTGCAAGAGTAGATGCTATAGGAATGGATGCTACAAGACTCAACCATTTTCTTTTATTTCTTTGAACTGTAGGATTTTGAATTTCACTTTCTAGGTTAAGGGTTTCTTTTTCAACTTTTTGTTTTCCTTTCTTTATGGACGAAGTAGGAATATTGATTTCAAGAATGGGCTCAAAAGACTTATTTTCTTGGACTACCTCTGGCTCCTTTTCTTTTTTAGGTATTTCAATAGTAGGCTTAGATGAATCTACATCATTTCCTAGGGGTTGCTCAATAGGATTGACCTGGGGTTGCAGAGTTTTAAGTTGAACAAATTCTATCCATGCCAAGGGTGAGACATCCCTAACGGATCTTTCAACTAGAAATTTTATTAGGGCATGGTGGCTTATAGAATTTTCATTCCTCTTCTATGTCTTTTCAGCACTAATGCTCAACATATTGTACAGAAAATTAGGGATATTAACTTGAAGATTATGCCTTATGCAACTGAGAAATTTGAAATGATGGGCATGCAAGTTTGAGAATATCCCTTCACAAGTTAAATACTTGATAATGTGCATTGCCAATTCTAGAAAGGGTGGAGGAAGAGATAGTCTCTTGCATCCCTTCTTGGTAATTTTGAGAGGAGGATTGGCTGGCCAAGAGAATTGAGCTTGAGATGACCTGATGTCATGCTCGTTACAATAGTTCTCTCTAGTGGCTAGCAAATCGGTGACCTTTGTAATTCTTTCGTCGGTGGAAACAACTGTTAATCCCTAGATAGTTTCTTGCCCCTCCTTTAAAGTGCTCATAAATTTTGCAGCTAGTTCCTCATTAAACTCAGATAGTTGAAGAAAATACCCTAACTAGACACATGCGTTAAATCTCTGGACTGCTTTGACATATGTTAGTAAAATGCTATGGTGCACTAGTTTGTGCCTCTATAAATGTCCTCCCATTTGTTTCCAATACCCAGCCTTCAATTTTCTACTCACCAATTTCACTGTTAACCTTTCAGTCCCTTGTACTATGCAAATACCTTCTTTCCTTCTTGGAATTCAAATGCATTTCTTGAAAATATTGAATCCTCTCTATTTAATTCCTTTGGTATGTTAACATGAACAATAATAATGAAGTTTCAATCAAAGGAAATCATAGCCTTAAGTTTGAGTTACCACACAACTAAATTATAGTCCTTTCAGGTCATGTCAACTTCAGGAAATCAGAATTTTTAGTACGACAAATATATGGGAATAAAGGAAATTAATGGATCAAGACCTAAGTACAAAATTGAAGTGACAAGGATGTGACTAGGATGGCTTAGCAATGACACTTGGAATTTATTACACTTCCCCTGCCCCCTACCAAACTATTACAAGTGTCCTCACTTGTTACATTTTAGCATGAGAATGGGAAACTGGTGTAATGCCTAAATTATATATATAGTGTAGTGCTAGATATAATTATTAAAATATTTGTGCTAAAAGTGAGTAAGGAATGAGAAATTTGTACCTGGCATGTGTTTACTGTACATGAGAAGAAAAGGTAGTGAGCGTGTAATGAGTCTGGCAGCCGCATGCAATTGTTGACGTGTCTTTATTGAAAGCATTGAAAATAGAAATTATGGGTGACGTGGATTGTGAATGGATGGAAGAAAGAGAAATGAGATGAGTTGGAGAGAAGAAGAGAGAAAAGTGAATGAAGAAATGTACCTCATATTAAATGAAGTTTTATTATGGGTAGTTTCCGAAAGCATGTTATATTGCAATTGCAAGAAGAAGGCTATCACCTTCCACTGCAGGAAGTGTTAGCTATGGTACTACTGAAGTGTTTGTACTAAACTACTGCATGAAGTCTGATTTTGTTTGGGGCTTGTGATAGAGGCACAAGAGGTGTCCATTGACAAGTAGTTTGAATTGGACTGGATCTAATGTAATCAATTGGACTGCTCCATTGTTATAGACATGTTCAATTTCATATGGTCCTAGCCACCTGGTCTACAACTTTCCTAGAATCTCCTTGAATCTACAATCATATAGTAAAGCCCAATCACCCACTTGAAAGTGCTTATTCTTGATATGTGAGTCATGCCACCTCTTCTGTTGGTTCTAGATTAGCTCCGTTCACTCCAATGTAGATTTAAACATCTCATCTAAGGAATTGAGATGGAGAAGGCATTTGATTTGTGCTGTAGGAAGATTGTGTTGGAAAGTTGTCTATACTAGTGTATATGACTTAATATAGTGTTGTCATTATGGCAAAAAATTCATATAGTGTTTTGGAGTCAGTGCACTTGATGAGAAGATCAGAAATTGGCTAAGTGTTGAAGACTGGATAGTATACAGAGTACTTGAAGGTTAGAGCATCAGTGCACATACATATAATAGAATTATGGTATGTGCCCTAGAAGTTAAGTTGGTAACATCATATTCATGCTAAGTCTAAGAGTGCATGATCAGAGGATTCAGTATGAGGAAGATACATAGAGTTCAAGTTGCATAGACAGTGAATGCCAAGGAAGAATAGAGCAAGCAGCCGACTGTTGGTATTTAGGTTTGCTGTTATATTATTATGTTGTAAAGGCTATGCACCTATTTTAATTAGGTTTTGACATGTAATTATGTTTTTTTGTAAACATGCTTGAGCCAATTCAATTGGAAGCATTGTATGTAATCAGATAAAGGGCTGACCTAGTTATTTGTTTTGTATGTGCATATAAATATTATATACACCCATTGTAATTAGTATGAGAGTTGATGTAGAGTTGAGATAAGCAGAGAAAAAGTGTGCAAAGAGTTGATAGGATGTATTAGAGCTTTGCAAGAGGTCAAAGCATTAGTGCATCAAAGGAACTAATCAGACAAACAGTGTCATAGTGATAGTTCATGCAACAGATATAGTGTGTATCTGAGATCAGAAGGTTATAGCCTTCACCACTTGAGCAGTGAGCTCTAGGATAGTGAGTCCACACCCCTAACAAGGTTATTCTAAAAAACTCCTAACAGGGTCCGACCCTTGACTAGGTCAGTGTACTAAACATATTGTAAAGCAATTCCTAATAGGGTTAAGGATCTTCTAACAAGAATCATAAAACACTAATATAGAATATTAGTGGGTGTCAATTCCCACTGGGGTTTTTACCTTCACCATAACCATATTGGTGTTATGTGTTGATTTCATGTTTCATGTTTCATGTTTATGTTGATGTTGATTTCAGTATTTAAGTATTCAAGTTCAGTTTAAAGAATAAAGCAAAAAGATAAAATACAATGAACACTAATTCACCCCCTCCCTCTCAGTGTTCCCATTCATAACAATTGGTATCAAAGCTCTGGTCCTCAACAAAGAAGTTTAACCACTTAAGGAGATCATGGAAAAAGAAGAAATGAAACGTATGAAAAGAAATCTTGAAGCTACTCTTGAAGACCTGGACAGATATGAAAAATAAATTAAAGAACTAAAAGGAAAAGTCAGTGATGCTCAAGTAGTCATCAAAAGGATAAGAAAGAATTTGAAGGAATGCTCTACCAGTGATTTAGGGATAATGATCAAGAAGCTAAATGAAAAAACTTCATCTCTGAAAGAATAGATTGAAGAATTGGATATAAGATAACTAACAATTAGGAAGTCTATTATGAACAGATCAAAGAGAACCTTAAACTCAATGAAGACTTGAGGCAAGCAAACATGGAAATCTTCGAGCTAAGGAACACAAAAGAAAGCTTTGAATCTAAATTAAAAGAGACAAAGAATCACATTGATAAATTGCACACTAGTTTTGATTTGATAGAATCTCAGTTGTATGCAAGAAGAGTTAAAGGAGATACCAGCTGCATTGGATACAATGAAGCACAAAATCAGATTGACAAAATGCGAGCAAGAATGAAAGCACCATAAGACACCTCAAATGCTAAGGAGATTGGAAGTCAGACTAAAGATCATGTTGAACTATCCAAGAATGAGCGCAAGCCAGTAGATCAAACTTGTTATGCATGTAATGAGCATGGACATATAGCAAGGAATTGTACAGAGGTAAGACCTTTCAATGGTTACTGTTATTCATGCAATAAATTTGGTCATAGAGCTATGAATTGTAAGACAAGTTAGAAGAACAAGACTCAACATAATCAGAGAAATTAGAATCAGCCAAATATAAGAAGTTCTCAGAATGTTACATGTTAGATATGTAACTATAATGGTCACTCTGCAAGACATTGTAAAATGGTGACCCATGTCAATGCACCAAGGAATATAAGGCCTCCAGTCATTTGTCACTATTGTAACAAGGCTAGAAACATCTCATAGTTTTTTAGATCAAGGATGCAAGGTCAGGAAAGCCCTAAAAAGCTTGAAGAACCAGTATTGGATATCGAAGGAGAAGTCAAATTTTTGAAAGCTTTAGAGGATGTGAGCTTGATTTGGTCAGAGGTGAAGAAGGATAAGGTTGATGAGAATGTATTGGATGCATCCATAGTGGATGCACCCTCTACATCAGGATGAATGGCCCTTAGGGTCATAGGGGGAGCTAATTTAGCTCTAGACCCCTGTGTGGCTGGTATACTCACCCTGAGAGTATGCACCTTTGGACTTAAGCTTTTGGAGACTAATAGATCCTATGTGCAAGAGCACACTAGCTGATTATTTGCAGAATGAAAGTTAAAATTTTTTATTAACAGCCTGGTTTATGCGGCAAGCATTAATGGCATAATTTATACTTTAAAGTACACAAAAGTTTTTAGATCTCTTATTGCATTTGAATTAAAAGCAATTGAAGAGCATAAGAGTCCTAGCATTTGATTGTGAAGGATTGCAGATTGATTCATCAGTGATTTGTAGTGCATTTGATTGGTTGCAGAAACCCTAGTTTGTTGCACCGATTCATAAGTCCTTAAGATTATTTGGAAAGTGATACACAAGTAAGTAATGGCTACTCCCATTGTATTTGATGTGGTAGAAAAGAAGAGATATGTGTTTAAAAGACATCCATTCAAGTCCACTCTAGATGACCTAGAAGGCACATTCTCCCGCACTCCCATGGGTGTTATGCATGTTGAAGACATTAGGGCATACATACATTGCAAAAAGGAACCAATATGTTTGGATAGAATAAGAGTGCACATGGAAACAATGATGAAACCTGATAAAACCTTCATGGATGAGTATGCTCAGTGGAATAATCATCCTATAGTGGAATATGCTATTACATATGAGTTCTATGAGTCGGAATGGATAGGTGAAGTTCCAGTAAGGATCACTGGAGACCTTATTCATGAGATGAAAAGCCTCTCAAGAATAGGCACCATTCTTCTAGTGGGTAAGGATGTAAGATATATTGTTGAGAAAACATGCAAATCAAGAAGTGATAAGCGTAGAATGACTATAGAGCCTATTGAGAAAAATGACATCAAATTGATATCCATGATACTGGGGTATAGGTTTCAACACACCAGTAGGGTGAACAATGTTTCTACGACCACAATTATTGCAGCAATAAGACTTGTGAGAGAGAATGGAGAGTTCAATCTGTGCAAGATCCTATGCACATAACTAATAGACAAAATCAAGGCTATTGAACATGACAAGACCAAGATATTTAGATTCAGATTTGGGTCTTTGATCATATACATGTACTTCCACATTCTTGGAAAGGTGTCAGATTTATACCTAGACAAGACTATTCCTACCATGCCACATATATCCTTCAAGAAAACTACTGAGAGTACTCTAAGGGATTATTTAACACTAGAATTGAAGACATTCAAGGTTAAGATGCAGATGAGATATAGAATACCAGAGAGTATTGTAGAGAAATACAAAGATAGTATTTGTTTCATGGTTGAGACTGATACAACATGCATGGAGGTAGTTGAGCCAAGAACAAAGTGGATTCATCCACTTGGATATGAGGTTGATGAACAAGTCCTAGAGGCATATGCACAAGTACTGTTATAAGAACCTAAAGACCCTAATGAGCCAAGATTGGGAACCTATGAAGAGAAAATAAGAGAAGTTGATGCAGTTTTGAATAGCGCAACAAAAAAAAGGAAGGTTGCCAAGGTTACTTCAAAGATTTTGAGAATTCATAGAGTATCAGAAGTAGATTTAGACAAAGCAAGGCAAGAGAAGATTACTTTGAAATAGAGAGCACAGCTATAGAAAAGACAAAATCTAAGGATCCAAAGATGAAGAAGGTGAAAATAGAGAAATTAGATGACAAGAAGGGTAAAAAAGATGATACCCCTTCTGCACCTAAGGAAACCATTGACCTTACTTCTCCTCCTAAGTATAGGGCAATTCCTAAGAGGAAGAAAGAGATTATCACTGGTTATCCATCCTTGTGAGTAACAAGGAACATGAAGAACACTCAAGCCCCCCAGAAGTAAGCTTCAAACCTAGTCTCAGTGTGTTAAGTACAAGGATTGTTGATGAAGGTAGAATTGATCAAGTAGGAAAGTTATATGAGAAATATAGTGAGATTGACAAATCAGAGATACATGGAATGATTGTCAAGCATATGTTGAAATTTAAGAAGACATTCCTAGAATTGAAGACTACAATTCTAGATAATGTATGGAACATATTAGAATTCCAAAAGAGACAGGCCATTGAAGAGGACCTAAGGATAAGGGAAAAGATCTTATATGAAACCCTCTTAGTATGCTCACTAGAAGAGAAGAATTTATTGTTAGATCTGGTGAAGCCACATCTTAGAACCAAGTCACGGACCTTGCATATAATGGACAAAAACTATGAGTTAGTTGCAAAGGAAACAAAGAAAGCCTTTGAGAAGGTCTTCATGAACAAACACATGTATCTAGCTACTATGCCCACAAATCAAGTACCCAAAATGATTGCAAAAGAGTCAGAGACCATTAATATACCATCTACAAGTCCATAGGATTCAGCACAAGTTGTTGATGCATCCACAGAGGCAGATAAGTCTACACCCATGACATAGACACTCAAGGATGATTCAATTTTCATTGACAATGTAAACATTACTATGGTGGCCATAGACATGGATCTGGACAAGTTTGAAGAAGCCTTTGTAAGCACTCAAGAGGCTAAGAACTTATGCGGTAACACTCCTAATCAACAAGAAATATTGATTGAGGATATAACTGATGAAAAATAAGAAAAGAAAGAAGTAGAAAAAGAAATAGAAATAGAAAAAGAAGAAGAAAAGAAAGAAGAAAAAAAGATGGATGAGGAGAAAGAAAAAGAAGAAGAAAAAGGAAATGAGAAATCTATTGAAATGCTAATCAAAGTAAAGCAAGAAGTAGAGGACAACAATCCTATCACTCCACTACCCTCATCAACATTGTTGTCAAGTTTGACACCTGACACAACTAGTTTGGATTCATGGGGAGAAGAAGACCTGATCAAGTTCAGTGTCTTAGCTATGGAGAAGGCCAAGGAGAAATAGGTAATGAGGAATCCCCTATTTGTTGAGTTAGTAAACATATTGAACAACCTGTTGTCTTCAGACAAGAAAGTGTCCTAGATCAGTACAGTTGATGATGTTAGCAACATCCTCACAACTTTTAAAACTAACTTTGCTAGCTTGGAAACATCTAGATCTCAAGTTGAAGAAGAGAAGTATAGAGAGAAAAGGCTCAGTGAATTGGTTAGTAACTTTACACTTGACCTTAGCTCATTAAAGATTGGAAAAGCATCGTTGAAGGAGTTTGCAAAAAGTGGCAGAAAGATTATTGCTGACTGTATGGATCAAGACAAGCTTATTGATGACCATTTCAAGAAGATACAAGAAGCAAAAGCTATGATAGAACAAGTAAAGAAATCAGTGCAAGACCCATCCATTGATGTAAATATGTGCAATAATGTATATCAAGGACAAATTGACAAGATTGAGAAGGCAAAAAAGGAGATGTCAAAATTAAGGGCTAGGTAGACTCAACTTAGAAATGCTCTTGCACCCTCACTAGATATACTCAATTAGAATATCAAGGAGATAGATGCCACCATGGTGACATATGATCATGGTCCTAGCATAGATTTGGAGAAGATGGAGAAGCTACAGTATGCATTATGCACCCATCTCTAGATTGTTAATTCACGGATTACATTTTGGAAGAAAGAGATCCAAAACTTACATATTGCATATCTAGATGTGCTCTCATTGTAAGTATTTATAGATATAGTTTTGAAACACATTTTTCATTAATGTCAAAGGGAAGTATGTATAGAATATGGAGTTATAGATATGTATAAGGGATATATAAGATAAAATTTTTTTGTATAAAAGATCAGTTAGCAACTGTGCCATATTCCTTTGTTGCCATCAATGAAAAAGGGGGAGATTGTTGGCAAGTTGTCTACACTAGTGTATATGACTTAATATAGTGTTGTCATTATGTAAACAAATTCATATAGTGTTTTGGAGTCAACGTACTTGATGAGAAGATCAAAAATTGGCTAAGTGTTGAAGACTGGACAATATTCAAAGTACCTAAAGGTCAGAGCATCAACACACATGCATATAATAGAATTATGGTATGCACCCTAGAAGTTAAGTTGGTAACATCATATTCATGCTAAGTCTAAGAGAACATGATAATAAGATTTAGTATGAGGAAGATATAGAGAGTTCAAGTTGCACTGATAGTGAATGCCAGAGAAGAATAGAGCAAGAAGTCGACTGTTGGTATTTTGGTTTGAGGTTATATTATTATGTTTTAAAGGCTATGCACCTATTTTAATTAGGTTTCCAACATGTAATTATGTTTTTTTGTAAAAATGCTTTAGCCAATTCAATTGGAAGCATTGTATGTAATCGGTTAAAGGGCCGACCTAGTTATTTGTTTTGTATATGCATATAAATATTAGATGCACCCATTGTAATTAGTATGAGAGTTGATATAGATTTGAGATAAGAAGAGGAGAAGTGTGAAAAGAGTTGATAGGATGTATTAGAGCTTTGCAGGAGGTCAAAGCATCAGTGCAGCAAAGGAACTAATTAGAAAAATAGTGTCACAGTGACAGTTCATCCAATAGATATAGTGTGTATCTGAGATCAGAAGTTTGTAGCCTTCACCACTTGAGCAGTGAGCTCTAGGACAGTGAGTCCACAATCCTAACAGGGTTATTGTAAAAGACTCATAATAGGGTCTGACCCTTGACCAGGTCACTATACTAAACATATTGTAAAGCAACTCCTAACAGGGTTAAGGATCTTCTAACAAGGATCATAAAACACTAGTACAAAATATTAGTGGGTGTCAATTCCCACCGGGGTTTTTACCTATTTGGGTTTCCCTGTAAACATATTGGTGTTATGTGTTGATTTAATGTTTCATGTTTATGTTGATGTTCATTTTAGTATTTAAGTATTCAAGTTCAGTTTAAAGAATAAAGCAAAAAGATAAAATACAGTGAACACTGATTCACCCCCCCCCCTCAGTGTTCCCATTCCTAACATATTGATATTTAATTCCAGAGTTGTGTGCAATGTTTTGTGTTCAAATTATATTGGTAACATTGCTACCTTCCCATAGACTAATTCAAATGGTGTGAATCCTATGGTTATTTTCTAGGTTGTGCAATAGGCCTAGACTGCTTTAGTTAATCGACTGCTCCAATCCTTGTGATGTAATTGTACTGTCTTTGTTAAGATGGCCTCAATTTCTCTATTTGTGACTTTTGCCTATCTGTTTGCCTGCGGATGGTAAGGGCTGGACTTCCTATGCCTGATGCTGTATTCCTTCATTAATTCATTGATCAGATTTGAAGTAAACTATGCTCCTTGGTCTGTTACTAGTTCTCTTGGCACTCCATAATGAGTGAAAATGTCCTCATACAAGAATTTTGCTACTTTTTGATCTTTGGCATGCTGCATGGCTTTCACTTCCACCCACTTGGTTAGATAATTTGTCCATACCAGGATATATGTTTTCCCATTTGAAGGAGGATCTATGGGACCTATAAAGTCCATGCCCCATTTTTCAAATGGCATTACCACCACTTCTAGATTAAGGGTCATTTCATCTAATTTGGTTGGGTGACCCATCCTCTGACATTTATCACATTTCCTTGTATAGCTGGCTGCATCCTTGTGAAGTGTTGGTAAATAGTAACCCGTTGTTAAGATTTTCAGAGCTATTCTCTTTGCTACAAAGTGACCTCCACATGGCTCATCATGACAAGCATGTAGTATATCATATATTTCATCTTCTCTCATGCACCTTCTCATGATTTGGTCTGGACTAGTATAAAATAAATTATTATCAATCCATGATAATTGGTAACTTTTCTCTACTAGCATTCTTTTGTCCTTTGGAGAGAAATTTGAGGGCATTTTTCTAGCTGCAAGATAATTGGCTATGTCAGCATACCATGGGTTTTTGATTGCAATATGGAACATGTACTCATCTAGGAATGTATCTTAAACTAGAGTAGTGTCTGCATCAGCATTTTGAAGTCTAGACAAATAATCAGCTACTACGTTTGCCTTCCCTAGCTTATCAATAATTGTTATGTCAAATTCCTGCAATAGTAGAAGCCATCTTGCTAACCTGCCTGTGATAGCAGGTTTGTTCATTAGATATTTAATTATTGAGTGATCAGTGTGAACAAAGATGGGATAGCCCATGACACAATGTTGGAATTTTACTCAATGCATAAACTACAGCCAGTAGTTCCTTTTCAGTAACTATGTAGTTTAATTCTGGTCCATGGAGGCTTTTACTGATATAGTAAATTTCATTCTCAAGGCTAGTTGGCTTTTGTCCTAGCACAACACCTATAGCATAATCTGATGCATCTATATGGATGTGAAATGGAATAGACCAATCAGTTCCTTTTAGGACTGGTGTAGTTGTTAGGAGTGACTTGAGCTATAGGAAGGACTCATCACAAGCTTATGTCCATATAAACTCAGCCTCTTTGGTAAGCAGTGTATATAGAGGACTAGCTATTTGACTAAAATTTTGAATAAAGTACCTATAGTAGCCAACATGTCCTAAGAAAGATCTTACATCTTTTAGTTTGGTAGGTGTGGGTAATGTGAGAATTGCCTCAATCTTTGTTGGGTCTACTTGGATTCCTATTGCTAAGATGAAATGGCCAAGAACTACACCTTCTTGCATCATCATAAAGCATTTGTCATTGTTGAGGGAGAGATTGTGTGCCTTACATCTAATCAACACTTTTTCAAGATTCTACAAAGCCTCTTCAAATGTCACCCCAAATGCTATAAAATCATCCATGTATATCTCCATGCAGTCATGTGAAATGTCAGCAAAAATACTAATTATAGCTCTCTAAAATGTTGCTGGAGAATTACACAACCCAAATGGTAGAACAAAAAATGCATAGGTCCCCCATGGACATGTGAATGTAGTCTTTTCCTCATCCTCTGGAGCAATGCTAATCTAATTGTATCCACTATATCCATCAAGAAAGGAAAAATACTTTTTACTGGATAAAGTATCAAGTACTTGATCAATGAATGGTAACAGAAAATGATCCTTTTTTGTAGCTTTGTTTAACTCCCTATAATCTACACAGATTCTCCACTTAACCCCCCTTTTTGGGCACTATAACCAAAGGTGACACCCATTTACTATTAGATATAGGATATATAAAGCCAACATCTAACAACTTTTGGAATTCTATTTTGAGTATCTCCCTTAATGCTGGGTTAATCCTCCTTTGAGGTTGGTGGAGTGGTAGACTTCCTTCATTGATATATATTTGGTGAGTACAGAGTGTGGGGCTTAGTCCCTTCATATCCCCATAATCCCATGCAAAGGCCTTTTCATGTGTTTGTAGAAGTTTAGTTAATTGCTCCATCTGCTATGAAGGCAACTTATTATTTACATGGAGATTGTGACCCTTGGAAAGCTCAATAGTAGTTGTAAGTTCAAGCATGGATACTTAAGAAATAGGACTTGTATCTACTTCACAAGGTAGTAGCTGATGAATAATATTAGGTTTTGAAGGAAAAAAAAAGTGCTCAAGATGGTCCTCATATGTAGTTAACTCCAACACAGAACTCTCAGATATATCTTTGATCACAACATAGTCATTATTAAGAATGCTCCTTCATCTTCCTCCTGCAACTTTAGAAATGATTGCCTATGTAACATCATGAGCTGAACCATAGATTTAAAATCTTCTTCCCCATCTCCTAAATCTAGCCATATAGGTGTGCTTAATTCTGGCTGGGGTTGAGCTGGAGGATACAATGCTAGTTTCATAGTTTCTTGCCCATCTGATATTGTCATGTTCCCCGATCTACAACTAATGTTTGCATTAGCTGTTGCTAACCATGGACATCCTAGAATAATAGGGTAACCAACAAGATTGACCTTTGGTGATAAAATCATGAAATCAATAGGGTATTCCCATGAATCTAGGGCTACTATTATGTCTTATATCATCCCATTAGGGGTGACAATAGAGCTATCTCCTAATTGTAAGATTGTTGGGGTAGCTCATAATCCTTCTATCCTCAGTTTATTCATGGTATCCTTAGTCATTACATTAATGGAAACACCTAAGTCTATGAGAGAATTTTTGATAGATTGACCATTAATGATGATATTAACAACTGGACTCCCTAGATCAGAATATTTTGGAATTATCAATTTTCCCAACATAATATCAGTTAGTTGTCCTATAACATGAACTATTCTAGGATCCTTTTTATTTCATCTAGGATTTTTGAGACAAGCTTCTTTGATTTATTTTCCATAAATAGGAACATCCTTTATGGCTTGAAATAGGGGAATCTAGACATGCATGTTCTTTAGTTTGTCAAGGATATGAAACAACTGATCCTCTTTTGGTGTAGGTTTTTCTAGGTTGAGCCTCTGAGGAAAAGGAGGTGTTACTGGTGTTTGATCATTAGTTGAATTGGAAACATTAGATAGGGAAACTGTAGTTGGCAAAGCATTCTTTGGGAGTGGTATTGATGCTGTAGGAAGGTTTGGCACTTCAGTGATAAGTGGTGGTTCAGGTGCAGGCAAAGTAGTACGTGATCTTAGGTGTATATTGGCTATGTTTAGAGCATAGGCAAGGTACTATTGAGCATCAATAGCATACATTTTTTGCCATTGTTGTTGACTATTGGGATTTTGTTGTGGTTGAGAAGGTAATTGTGTCTACTTTTGAGGACCTGTATTTGCAGGTGGTGGCATAATTGCAAGTGTATTCATTGGAGGTGGCAAAGATGGATATCTGGGATTCTTGTTAAGCCATGGTTGAGGTCCTCTCCATTGATTAGTAGGCTGCCAATTTTGTGGTGGTGATTGACATTGGTTAGGAGGTTGTGGCCACTAGGGTTGTTGTTGTGGAAACCATTGGTTCTATTGATTATTGGGCCAAGCATTATTCTAGGTAGGTTGAGTATACTGAGGAGGGATTTGAATGTTCCTATTTTGCCACTAACTATTATAAGGATTTGAAATTTGTAGTGGGTCTTGAGGCATACCTTGTCTTGTAGCCCATGGCTGACATTGAGCAACAAAGAAAACTTGTTCATCCTCTCCTATCTTTAAGTACTCAATTGGAAGATGCTGATAATCTAGAGTCACCACCAACTTGCAATGATAATCCTTCTTTTGCTTGCGATAATGGGGACAGTATCCAGCTAGTTGTGCCTCCATGTCTACATGATTCTTCTTGGTAGTTATCATGTCTAGATGTGTAGAAACATCATTAATGATGTCTTGCTTGAAGTCTGATAGCAGGTTTGAGATCTCTATCTTGGAAATGCTGGAGCCACTTCCTTTTGCCAGTGTTGGATGGAATACTCTTCCCTTCTTTACCGCTGCTCTGGAATAGTTCAAACAAATCTTTTTTAGATCATCCTAGGAAGAGTGAGATATATCTCCTCTAGCCATGAGGTCTAATGCTTCCAGATAGTTATTATTCACTCCTCTTAGAAAAATTAGCTTCTGTGAATCCTCTTGTAGTGCATGTTAAGGATTCTTTTGCAAGTTGTATAAGAAACATGATATGTAGTCCTCTAGTGTCTCATCTTCTTTTTGTGACATACGAAAGATGTCATCTCCTTTTGAATCACCAACTTTGCACTATTCCTTATAATTTCTTAGAAACAAATCTCTCATTCCATCCCAATTAGTCACTACATTTTCTCCTAATCCCATGAACCATCTGAGAGCTGACTCCTGCAGTGTTGTTGGGAACATCTTAAGTTTATGACTATCAGTGTTATAGTAAAAAAATTGACACAAAATGTCAAATTCAAACAAAAAGGTGTCAAGATACCCTATAATAAGGCCATAGAATTTTGGTAGGGCTGAAGCAGGTATGTTCTTGAGGTTAGGGTTTTTGATAAGACTTGGAATAGGAAATGGAAAGGTAGGAGCTGCCATTACTGGAGGTCTTGGACATTGGAACTGTGGCTGGGAAGTATTATTAACCAAAAGGTTCTGGTCAACAGGTAGTCCTAGATTGGAATTATTGAGGAAACTGGCTAATATTTCTACAAAAGGGTGAAGGTCAAATGGATCATGAGGATATTCTTCTATTGAAGATGATGTATCAAATTTAGGACTTGCATCAAGAAATAGTAACTCAAGTTCTTCAAACTCTTCTTTTAGTTTAACAGGTTCTTTTGGTAGAAATCTGCCATGAACATCTCACCTTCTTTGATGTATGTAAGTGAGTTGATGCACTTGTGAAGCAAGCTCACAACTACTCTCTATTGACTAAAAATAGGAAACTAATCTAAAAAATAAATGGCTCATTAAGGTTCCTATTTTGACATAATCCCCGACAATAATGCCAAAAATGAACAGTCTCACAATAGGTAGTGATAATCATGCCATTTTCTCTCTTAAGAATAATGTATTCATACTAAGGATTAATTTTCCCATCATGAAATGTATTTAGATTGTCAACCTAGGGAGGTAGACTTGAAATGGGACAACATAGTTTGTGCACTAAGTTCCTCAAGGAGTCATACTGCCTATGCTGTAGGCAGATAAAGCGCATGAAAGAAACTTATGCTATTGTTGTAGGAAATTAAACACACTTAACTACTTAATGAAATGACTATAGAAATCTTGTAAAATTATCCTAAACCTGTTTAACAACTCAAAGTGTCAACTATGCCTATCTCTGCAAGTGCTGTAGGAACATTCACAGTAGTAATGCTGCAGGAGTAAAACAATAACTTCTACTTGAAAGCACAGAAATATGCAAGAAGAAAATATACTCTATCCTAATCTAATCCACCTCCCAAGTGGGCCCCCTTGGTTGGCTTCTGCTAACTACCAACATAGAAAATAATTCAAAATCACTCTTTCATTATATCTTCAGAAATTAATTACATAGTGATTGAATAATACATCAAGAACAAAAAAGAGTAACTCTATTATATTGAACACATCATTCTGATATATTTTCTCATTCCTAACTAAACCAATCAAATCCCTTTATATAAAGGATTGACACTTATTAAAATCATGAAAGTAAAGTCTAACTAAAACTTTCCATAGAAAGAGGAAGTATAAAAACCATGACATTTTACAATAAGTGTGGATAACAGAATAACAACACTGAGGAAATATAGTAGAACTATTTCCTTTATTTTTTGGAATGCAAGCTCCTTCTGAGTAGTAGCATGATCCTCAGAATCATGCTGGCTCCTTTCATCATGGCTGGATTCCTAACGCTCCTTCTTTAATGTGGTTGCACCACTCTCGAACTACTCCCCATTCTCCTGGAAGGGTTAGTAGCATTCAGTATATATATACAAGTCAGCATTTCAACTCTTACCCAAATATTAGAATAAAGATTAAGGTAGCTATATGAAGTACTACATTATATATATAATAGTCAGCAAAACATGTCATTCTAACTACCCATAGTCTTTGTGGCTCTAATTGTACTTATCACAAGTTCACATAGGTATAGATTCATAAATGTTTTGGAAATGTCTTATTAGAGCATAAAGAGTGTCAAAGAAGTATAAAGATTATAACAAAATAGATACAATAAATTGTCTCATCAATGACATTCTAGCATAAAGTACCCCATGCACAAGTAAAATCCATCTTCTCTTGATCTTCTAGAGCTATCTTAATTTGGTCATATCCAAAGAAACCATACATTAAAGAATGCATTTCAAAGCCTTCAATCACATCCACTATCATATCGATGTTTGGTAATGGAAAATCATCCTTAGGGCATACTTTGTTTACATCTCTAAAATTTGTGCATACTTTAATTGATTTATCTAGTTTTGATACTGGAACAATATTCAAGATCCACTTTGCATAATCAATGACTCAGATAAATCCAACTTTTAGTAGTTTCTCTAACTCAGCTTTGACAAGGACTGCCACACGAGGGTGCATTTTACGCAACTTTTTCTTGTTTGGTTTAACTCCTAGAGCTATAGAGAGGTGATGCATGATGAGATTAGGATCTAATCCAGGCATATTTGAATATTTCCATGCAAAGTTGATTTTCTTTTTTGTTAAGAATTTTGTGAATGCTTGTTTTTCTTCTTTTGACAGAGATTGTGCTACATGAATCAACTGAGGTTCCTTTGTTGTGCCCAAATTGATAGACTGAGTTGGTTCTATCAATACTGGAGATCTACCCTATAAGTGACTCAGAAGGACATCAAATATCTCATCCTTAGGTTCCTTAGAGAGGTTTTCACCTTCTAATATGTCTTTTTTTTTACTATTTTAGGTTCTGAGACTGCCACATAGTGGTTTTCACCCTCAAAACTCTTTTTCTTTTTGCTTTTATTCTTTTGACTAAGATATTTGATATTTGACTCTATCATGCTAATGCTAGGTTCACTGATGGAAGTTGTCATGGGTTCTACTATGTGTAGGTAGCATGCAAGAGCATAGTTCATTTGGAAAGTATGGATGTCCTGGTTGGGATTACTAGATGTTTGGTCAATAAGCTTAGGATGTTGGATAGTAAGCATGGGGAAGGATTGAGTAATGGTGTTTATGCATACAATTTTTTCATCATTGGCTCTGATTTGACTCTCAAATTCAAGAATGATACTACTACTCAAAATGTTCAGTTCTTTAAGCTTCTCAATTTCATCGTTGGATCCTACATTAGTGATAAGTGAATCAAACTCATGAGGTATTTCATTTCTTTATAGACTAATTTAGGACATAGGTGTGTATCAGTGAATGACATATACATTTTTGTGTTATAAGTTCATCTTCTTGTGGAACAATTCCCCATTCACAGTCATTTAATTCTTCATCTGGATCCCTAGGAAAATCAAGGATATGTGTGAAATCAGGACGGATTCCCTAAGAAAGAATACTTTTAGAGTCTAAGTGGAATTCATATTCATGGGAGTCTATCTTAGAATCACTGTTGTTTCCCAAATGTTCATCTATTGTGATAGATTCACCTCCTTCTTGCTTGTTTTTAGGATCAACCAGTTCTTGTGTGGTGAATGTCTCTTGTTCAATAGTAGATTCTTGTGTATCTACTATGTTGATTCTTTCAAGTTCCTTTTCATTTTCAAGAAGATCTAAGATATGTTGAGGTATACGTTCATAGGGAAAAAAAATAGTTGAATCTGAATCATCACTGTTTGAGTGTTGTGTTTCTTCCTTTTGCTAAATATCTGTCTTTAGTTTAATCTATTCTAGGACATTTGTAGAGCTTCCACCAAGATGGAAAGGTTTCTTGTGATAACCTATACCTGTAGTATCATTGGTTGTTCTCCCACAATTTTCAATGGCCGGTCTAATGATTCCTTTGCCTCTTGTTCCTAGAGGTCCTTTTCCTGTGTATCCCATTTTAGATATTATCTTGTGACCTAGTCCATATGAGTTTGTAGGAATATTAGGTATTTTAGAGTCACATTTTTGAACTATCTATGATTGAGACTCATATTTGTATAGCTAGGCTAATATAGCCTCTTCCTCATCTGATTCTTATTTGGAAACCTTTTCTATGATGAAACTCCCATAGAAGATAACTTGAGGTTCTTTGGTTGTAGGTTGTGCTTTCTCTGAAGGCTATCCATAAGACTTTGGTGAAAGTGGGAGAGATGTGAGAGATAGGACTGGTTACATTGTGTATTCTCCCATGCCTATGTCTATGATCTTGAATCCTTTTGATAGGTCTTCCATTTTAGATGTAGATGTTATGCCTATTTGTTTGGTAGAAGACTCTCTGTTATGTGGAACAAGTTTATCTACACTTTCTTTCAAAGCATTGCAAGATGCTGACATGTCTGCAGGTATAGTGACCTCTACTCCATCATAAGGAAATTTGAGACATTGTTGGTACGTTGATGGAATAGCTCGCATCTCATGAATCCAGGGCCTTCCTAGAAGAATGTTATAGGCCAAGGGGAGATCTAGTACTTGATAGGTGATATCTCTGATGACAGGTCCTATTCTGATAGGTAACATAATGACTCCTTTGGAATTTCTTTCTTGTTTTTCATATGATTTTATGGTTATCTTCTTTTTAGGATCAATAGAATCTTCTGAAAATCTTGGTTGTGTAACCAATTTTTAGGAACAAATATTTAGACCAACGCCTCCATCTATCAACACACGTATGACATGACAATTTTGGATTAAGACTTCAATATGCAAGGGATGGTTATGTGGATAACTCAGTGAGTTGTCATCTTCTTTTGAAAAGGATATGTACTGTGGAGATGTCAAGTGACCCACCATTGTTTGGAATCTGTCAAGATCAAGATCTTCATGGAAATTAGAGCTAGTTAGAGCTTTGTCTAGAATTGCAAAATGAGTAGGAGAGATTCAAAGCAACTTGAATATAGAGATTTTGGAATTAGTGTGTTGTAGTTGTTGGATGATACTGTATGATATCTCTTTGGACTCTTTAGAATTGGAAGATTTGGAAGTAGTCCTTTGTTTAGATGTAGATGCAAGATTAAATGGTACCTTTAGGGCATTTGATGAACCTGAGTTTTGTCCTTGGAGAGTTACCTGAGCTTGAGATCTAGTAACTGCATTAGTTGTCTTGTTATCTTTGTCCTTTTTAACAATAGTGATAATATTGCAGTATTCAGATAGGCATGGTTCTACCATATTGATGAAATCATTATTACCAGAGTAAGTGTAATTGACTTTAGCACCCATGTTAAGTTTAGAAGATGAATCTCCTTGATTATGCTTCAAAAAAGGTTTTGTGAATGCTGTATGATCATTATTTGATTTATGGTTGTCAATCACAATTTCTTTAGTGTCAATTTTGTCTTGAATGAGATGTTTTAGATGCATGCAGTTATTGGTTTTATGACCCTTGTTTTGATGGAAGTCACAAAAACCAGTCTCTTTCCACCACTTAGGTTTGACTTTGGGGTCATATGGTTTGATCTCAGGTGACGTGATGATATTTTTTGCAAATAGAATTTTCATGGAAGATTCCAAGGACTCACCCATACGAGTGAAATTGCACTTTGGTTTTGTAACCCAAGGTTTATAGTCAGTTGAATTTTTAGCAGGTTCAGTTGCCTTCATTTCTGAAGCTTTTATGGCTTGGGTGCCAATGGTGAGATTAAATGCTGGTGCTTTAGTTGGAGCACTGATATGATCAAAAACACCATTTGTGACAATATTTTTGTTCTTGTTCTAGATTTTTCCCTTAACCTTGTTGTTGGAACTAGATCCTGAATTGTACTTGTTTTCCTTATGAAGCGATATGTCTCCCTTTTGAACAAGCATGTTTTCAATCTTTATGGCATTTTCTATCATTTTATAAAAGGATGTATGATTTTGCATTTGTAGATGATAATTGATTTCTGGAATCAGATTATTGATAAAGATTTCTAGCTTCTCATTCTCTGGAATTGGTCTGGCATAGAGTGAAAACTTCTTCCTCCAGTGTTTGAGGAAGGTCAAGAAGGGCTCTCCTGAATTTTGTTTCAGATTGCAGATGTCGATCATGGTGACTGGATGTTGGATATTGTAGGAGTATTTTTGATACAACAATTTGATTAACTCCTCAAAGGCCTTGATAGTTGGAGGCATCTTAGAGAACCAGTTGATGGCTACCCCTCCCAAAGATCATGGGAAGAGACACATTAAGTATGTTGGTTCATGCATAAACTCCATGGATAGAGTACACAATTCTTTGACATGATCTTTAGGATTAGAATTTCTATCATATTTTTCATATTTGGGTAATTCCACTCTTTTTGGGAATGGTGGCATGTACAAGCTTTGATCAAATGGAAATGGAAATAGTGCTTCCATAGAGAATTCTTTGGGTTCTTTCTCCTTTTCCATCTTATTAAGTTTGACTTGCGTGACATGCATTTGTTTCATCATAGCTGTGATGAGAGTTTCTTCCTCTTGTGTCATGATGTTTTCAACATTAAAGTATTGGGGAAGTTTGGATCCTTGTTTAGCTAGTTGTAGGAAATATGTCTCTTTCTCTTCTTGTAAGAAGTGTGTCATCAATTGCTTAAAGAGGTCATCATTATGGAATCATTCAACTTCTGACGGTGTTGGTTCTTGATCTTTTCCATGATTGGATTGGTGACCTTGTGATCCCTGGTTACCCACACTTGGTGACAGTGGAATTTTGATTATCTCTCGGAATTGATTGAGGAGGATTATAGTAACCTTCTTTCAAATCTAGATTACCTAGGGCATCTTCTTCATAAATATTTATGTTGTAGGGTTGATGAAAGGTCTGAACAATGAAAGATGATGAAGGTGAGAACTTTGGTTCTTCTTAGGGTTTTGTGTGTGAGGAAGCTCTAGTTTCCACCATTAACCTTTGATGAACACTTAGAACTAGATATGAAAACTAAGAGATAATCTGATTTAGGAAAGATCAGGTGACACAACCTTATCTAGATTCATTTTTGAAAAGATATATTGGACATAAATGAGGTAGATTGTGTCCGAGCTATATGGGTAGATGCCCAAAAGATGGTGGACATAAATTCACAACACTTAGCCATTTGAAGATATTGAATCGGGGTTTGTTTTGACAAGACTTTGACACAAGACGAGATAGGATTCAAATTGATAAATCAAATGGAAAATCAGGCTCAATTGGGCACTTTAGGAAAATAAGATGAATTTTCTATTGCTCTGCTCTATTCCTAACACAATGAGAATTTTGATAGAATCTAGATAGTAATTGCTGGTTGACTAAATTTCTGACAAGATTTTGACTTTTTGGCAATTTTTGATAAATTGTCGTACGATAGTATCCAGGCTCGTACGACATAGAATGGGGTCTGGCACAACAATTGTAAAGGCTCGTATGACAAATGATACCAAGATTTTCTTTTGTTGTAGTTTTTAAACAATTCTCGTATGACATAGAAAGGCTTCCCATATGACTTTTTGGGGGTTCCGATATGACAGTTGAGAGGTTCGAGCAATTATCATATGACAATTATATGCTTAGGATGAAAATGTTCACCAGAAAAGGATTTTTCTTCATATTTTTCAAGTTTTTCAAGCTTTTTGGTATTTTTGGTCTCAAATGTTTTGTAATTTTCTGTCTAGGTTTTTGAAGATCTATGTATTGGATTGTCAAAGGTTGTGTTGGCTTGATCTTTTTCCACATAGTGTCAGGTTTACACTATGATGAAAAATTGGTTAGTCTCCACTCCAAAGTCTGATAGGGAAAAAGGGCCAATTGATGAGGACAAAGAGCATCCTCCTTCTTCTTTGAGCTCCACATCACTTAGGTGGGTATTGCCTTATCTGCACACTCATGACTCTTCTTGATAAACAAAAGGCCTGGAGATAGATTATTGTGGAATAGCCTTCAAACTCTTGTAGGTATCCTATACCCAAATGAGACCATAACCTAATGCAATAACCTGCTTGCATGGAATGAGTTTGAAAACTAGAAACCTACTCTAACAACATGAAAGGGAAAGGTGGTGCTTTACTTTGAATGATTTAAATTTTGGGTTGAATGGACCCTGAAATACCCTAAGCCTCTCATAGACTAGTGCCTTATCCAATGGGCAACAGAGTCAAATACCTCATTATAACAGAGCTATGAAACAAGAAGAAAAACATCCACCATTGATTAGATCATACATTACCAAACCACCTATGTACCCAAATGTGCTATCACCTATTCAAAGGATTTTAACCCTCCCCTTAGAAGAGACCTAGGAACAAGCAATACATAAATCAACATCCACTGAAAGACAAGCATGAAATACCCTTGATACCCCAGCTCATACACATCTGAAAACCAATCGTGAACTTAGTCATCTTTGCAAAAATAACTCTATTGTAGACACATAGGAAATGCAAATAGAAAGGCTGAAACACCCTTGATGCTTCAATCAATAAGTTCAGGATTCAAATGGAGACAATCTAATAGCCGTACAAGTATATTGAAAACTCATACATAAGACATCTGTTACAACATGTATTCTATTCCCATAGCTAGAAAGGAAAGAGGGAACACCCTATATGCAGAGAAGAAGGAAATATTTACAGGGCAGAACATTCATGGAACCAGGGAAATTGGAATCCCTTAGATTACCAAAAATTGGAACCGTTCAAAAATAAAAATAGCTACAATATATATCACAAGTCATCTTGGAATCCCAAAAATCAGGATGCAACAAGCTATAGATGACTAGGGTAAAGGTTAGGGTTTTCACCCACCAAACCAACCAGATTTAATCCAAAATTTATTACAGGGGAGAAAACCAAGCAATCAGATCCAAGAATGATCCTCATTAATGAGAAATCTCTAAGTAATGTACCAAAGATCATGAATCTACCATGCTTATCAGTCTGATCACTTCACCTGCAACATGCCTCGAGTAATTCTTACCCATTCCTTCATGGTACAATCCTTCTGCCATCAATCATCAAACTCCCTGGACCACACCACAGTAGTAGACAAAATCACAACTACCATATCTAGCCGCTTAAGCATTCAATACTAGTCCTTTTTCCATTAAAGCCCTTAAAATATTTAAATATGGAAGAAATGGCTACATTCATGGTGCTAGACAGCATATCAATGACCAACATTCAAATCTAGATTATCTTTATATCACAACTATAAGATTTCTTCATTTTTCTGGGCTTAGAGCTTAACTACATAGGAATCCTGGTTTACATTTATCCTTTAGTCGTGAGATTTCCAGACATCTCACTTAACTTGAGTTATACCTAGTGATTTGGTGACTACAGGAAACCCTTAACTTTTCTTTCATCTAGCGATTACGTGACTATAAGCCATCTTCTTAGTCATTGAATAAAATTTATTCATTCCTTGATTTGGCGACTATAGGAGGTCCTCCAAATTTTCCACCTGGCGATCTGGTGACAAGCAAGAGGGTCCTGTAATTGCAACAACTTTTTCAATTTTCAACTTTCTTTTTGAGACTTCATGACTACCATTGATCTTCTTTTTTCCTCCATCCTACAGTCCATATTAAGTCGCGAGAGTTTTTATGACTTAACCATTTGATTCAGCGACCAAGAGATAACTGTGTCATGATATCGCTAAAGGTTTAACCTTAAACTGTTACTATTAGGAACAAGAGATCATGCAACCACACAGTCGTTAGATCGCCAAATACATTACTTAACCAGTGGGGCAAACTAGATGCTAACCCTACTCTTTAAACAAGATTAAATGACTGTCATTATATCGCAAGCTTAAACCTTGTGCATCTTATCCAAGCGGTATAACGACAACTGCGAGATCAAATCAACCTTTATCATACTTGAATGCCAAAAACACTGGCCCCACTGACAACATTCCATGTCACCTTTCAAAAACCAATCACAAACATGCATGTCAGCATGACCAGGCATTGGAGGACCCACTTCATACTTCAAACAAGATCAACGGCTGTCGCTATAGCACTGGCCTTAAAAATCATGCATCTTATATCAATGGTATAATGACAATCATTAGATCAATCTGAGCTTTAACTTCACCTTAAAGACTGAAGACCTAGGGCCCACTGACAATTGCCAACTCACTACTTTGACCAATGAAAAGCCACCACCTCTCAATATCCACCTGGTGGACAAAGCATTTTCCTCAGAAAAGAAAACCCATCTGGCACTCACCACATCACCTTCTGGCTCAGCCAATCAAAACATAACAAATCCATAACACCTAGAAAATGGTCCCACTACCCTCCCTTATGGTCTGATACCAAATTGATGGCTATCACATGATCACATGGCTTGGGAAGATTCCATGCAATCAAGCCACAACCGTAGATCTTCTAGCAACTAAATGCTAGGCCCCGTTGACAAATTCCATGTCACTGTCCTTGACCAATCGGAGAAGAACACATCAGATCCAAATGAAAACATATCCACCTATATCATTCCTATAAAAGGGGGCCACCATCATGTGATTTAGTGACTGAAGAGAAGAATAAGCTACTAGCAGAGTCACTAAATGTTTCGGGTTTAACTACCAGGAACAAGAGATCTTGCAACTGAAGCAAAATCCAAGTCAGAGAATAAAACATTAACTACCAAAATACTTAGAGACCTAGCAACAAACTGGGAAAGTATAACTATTTTCCAAGTCATTGAAGGTTAACATGAAACTGTGAGGAAACAAGTGAATAAGAGACTACACAGTCATGAGGTCGCTGAATGAGGAGGGTAACTGCCCGGCCCAAACACAATACTAATCTTGACCTAATCCATGCCCATTTGGAGAATGCACGACTAAGGAGACATGAAACCACCCGCTAGGTCACCAGATGGCATTTCAAACTGTTGAGATCACATGACAAACTACCTGCCAGGTTGTGAGGCATTAATGGGGAACCACGAGGAAACAAGAGACTATGCGAACAAAGAGAAACATGACCAAAGGATTACACAGTTGCTAGTTCACTAAAAGACTTAAGGACAAGGAAACGCATTGCACAATTTAGCGAAGACTAGGAAAATGACCACATGCAGAAAGGGAACTCAAGTGACCTGGAAAAGTAACAAAGAAATAGACCAGGACCAGGACAGATTAGGGTTTAACCCTCCAATAGCTAGAAATATGAATTTAGACCTAGGGTTCAAGCCAAGAGACCAGGAAAACTTTGTAGGGGCCAGAGAAGAAATCACAAAGCCATGAAAATTTCTTGTAGGTGCTAACAGGTTGTTTATCATAGCAATAGGCTCACAATCATAGAAAATAGAAGGGAACTGACTCAATGAATCAATCACACCTATCTTACCCTAGCTAGGAGAAGAGATGTATTACTTGCTCATTGACTTAGGAACACACTCAGAGACTCCTCAGAATATGCAGGTCCAACAACACACAATGGATGTTGAAGCCCATATTAGCCAAGTTCAAGCATCAAATAAAGATCAATATGATGAGTGTCTTGGGGTGATTACTATTCACCTCTCACAAGCACTACAAATCCTTCAGGGGTGGATCAGGAGGAAACTAGCTTAGGATTTTAATCAAAGCATCCATTTACAACTGTCTCCCATAGTCCCACAAGTAGGATTTAGGCTGTTAACCCTATGAACACTCTGATTAGTGTAGTCTCACAAGAAAGATTTAAGTGGCTTCACTCTACACAAAATCAAAGCATGTTCATGGAATGAATCCAAGGAACAAGAACCGTTATGTCTTCCGAGGCTTTAACCTCAAGGAAGCGTCAAATTTTATAGTGGGGTGGAAGAGTTGGATTAAGACTTTTCCCCACTTGGGTTGTTCCCAGGAGCTTTTTACCTCTTCGACATGCCCTCTAAAGGTTTAAAGAAAATGTGAGGTTGGGGACCATAGGATCTAGGTTTCTAATTCTCTAAAAGAGAAGAGAATAATCCCCTAACCTTGTCCTTTTCCCTATCCAAAACATGTCAAGCAGAGTTAATCCAGAGATAGTACACAAACTGGCACTAGGGAATATACCTTATGGGTTTTTGATTCTCCTAAGAAGGATAAGAGTACAATCCCCTCAATATCGACCTCAATGGCAATAAGCACATGTACCTAATTAGCTAGATGCCTATGAAAAATGAGATCTAAGAAAATAGAATATTTTCTCATAGAAAATTAGGCAACCTACAAAACCATCTATTAAAAATCTTGTTGGATTGAGCTTCTTTGACAAGGGATTCTCTAAAAAAAGGGTTATCTGCAAACAAGAATTTAGAAGTCAAGACAAGAAGAAGCTAAAGAATATGGTTTTTATGCTCGGTCTTCATCTTTTCATCCTGAAAATATGTGTTAGGCTATAAAAATGATCAACCAACAAAAAGCAACAATCGTTAGGATTAGCTGTTAGTCAAGAACTAAAATAAAAAATCCCAAAAATAGCCTAAAATATCATACGACAGTTGAAATATGGTGTCAAGACTTGTATGAAAATATACCAGTTCACATACAACACTCTGGGTATGATACAATTTTGGGTTCTTGCACACACAACAATTCAAAGCTCATATGACAATATGTAACAATTGGTATGATAATGCAAACTATTGTTTGTCATACGACACAGAATATTCTGATACGACGATCTGCAAGCATCGTACAAGATTGTATGGAATAAAATTAAAAATTGAAGCTTGAATTTGAAATGTTAGAAAAATGAAAACTTGATAATGGAAACCCATTGTCGGGCCCCACAGTGGGCACCAAAAATGTGTGTGAAATCGTACCTACTTGTGGACACAACACTTCAGAAAAACATTGTTGGTTAACAAATCAGAAAATCTGCAATAAAGACAAATATCGTTAACTAGGCGATTTACTACCTTCTAGTAGATGCGAGTATGATATTCTTAGAAATAACCAAGATCAGTGACAATGTAACACCTAAACGAAGGATTTGAATGATGAAATCTATGAAAAATAGATGCAAATTAAGCTATATTTTTGAAATTTTCTATGCAATATGGATGAAAAACAATGTAAAATGACATAACTAGATGAAAATGAATTCAAATCTATTCTAAAAATTCTATGCATGCTATGAAAATGAAGAAAACAATGTTAGCAAGAATCTCAAAAGTTACAATCTCTCAATTCGCCAGATCGCACGTGCAAGATTCTCCAAATTCTTGGTCTTTTGTAAAGGACTGAGCCTTGTTTATATAGAAATCTAGGGTTTTTGAGAACTCATGAAAAAACAAAAATCTCTCCCTAATCAACTCAGATTGATTGTTGAGTTATCAGAAAATTAGAAATAGTTAACTCACAAAATCATGCAAAACCATCTTTTTAACTCAAATTAGGAGTTTAGATCACTCAAATTTGCTTTTCACCTCACAATCACATGTTGAGTCCAAAAAGTTAACAAATTGATTTTAATAGTTGATTTAAAGTTTAATTACTTTTCTGATTGTGCATGGATAATTATGAATTTATTTAATATTCCATGTGTTTCATTCTCAACTTAACTGATTTTTGAATAAAAATAACCGATTTATGGGTTAATCAATTATTTAATCAAACTTTATCCCAAAACTATCATTAAATTTGACAACTTGATTTAATAAATTAAATAAACATTTAATCAATTATTTTTAGAACTTTGATTTATTGTCAAATAAAAATAATATTAATTAGGAATAAATTCAATTAAATCTAATTAAATAATTAAGTGGCAGAATTAAATTGAATTAATTAAATATTCAACATATTTAATTAATTAACTTTAGGATAAATAAAATAATATCATTTATCGCCAAATAATATTTAATTAAAAATAATTAGGATAAATTAGGAATATTTAGGAATATTCCCTGATGTAGAATTAAGATAAGATCAATTAGGGTTTCAATGATTCGATGTGCAGATGTGCCTTAGGTTAGGACTTTAGAGTCGATTTCGATCAATTTGTCGATGTAGGAGGTCAATGGTCCTGAAGCCCATTTTTGGGGTATTATAGGTGTCACCTTACGCAGTGCTATATTATGAGAATTAGTTTCTGCATGGTTTTCTCCATCGTGGGTTTCCACATTAATCATAGTGCTATGGTGTTTTCTATTTATGTATTTTTATGTTCTTATTTGTTTTAATTATTTGAATGGTTTAAGATTGCTCTAGCTTAATTATTTTGTGAAAATAATTTTGGAATAATTGATTCACCCCCTCTTAATTATTCATCCTGTTCAACAAGAGGGTGGGAATAACATCATTCCATCCGTACCGAATTGGATGCCTTGCATCAATCACACATGGGAATGTCTATGTAGACATCAAAATTATGTCTAAAAATACAACCTTATCAACCATCCACATGTCCAAATGTGGTTGACATTTAATGTTAGATCACAAGTAAAGTATATATATTTGACACGTGTCTCTATTCTAGAGTCTTTCTATAGAGCTTTATGTCCTTTATAATTTTATCCCAAAATAGAATTTACACCATTGATCTAGGATCATTTGAGAGTCATAAATAATAAATACACAATGGTGAAATGATGATTTATAGGTATGTGTGCTTATGGCTATGATTATCAATGCCACTTGGTAGACTACAAATTAAGGCTATATTCTCTTGAGATTTGATGTGACATTCCATAGAAAGTTATATTTATTAAATTATTTGTCATTGGCCCATCACGATGACTCATGGAAAGTGACTATTAATAGAATAGTGGTGTAGGAGCACCCTTGAGAAGCCAGTTGGTTTTCTCATTTTTGGTGTGAAAGAGAGTGAAAGACCCTTTAGGAGGGCAATGTAAATACATAAGGTCATGTGGACTAGGTGTGGTGTGAGTGAGTCCAGTTTAGTGCTCATTTCTAGGCTAAAGAAGTTTAAACTAGCTCAATTAATGCACTGTACTTGATTATGTTATCAAGTGGAAAAATGATGTGATTAAGGTTTTTAGGGTCCTTTGATGCCCTAGGAGGTCTAAGTGAGGTTAGATAGGCTTGGTTGGAGATAAATCACATAAAAAGTGAAAAGATGTAAAAATGTTGTCGAGCAACATTTACAAGTTTCAAAAGTTGTTGACAAAAAAAGGCTAACCTTAAGGGTTTCGGCCTTAGGAAAGATTAGGGTTATCTAAAGGACCTAAACTCATGAAGTGAGACTATATATGCATTGAAAAACCTAATTTGAGGGTTGGTGGTCATTTGTGTACGACCCAATATACTGTAACAGGAAGTTCTTACTGTGTATGAAGTGAGGATTTGTTTAACAATGATAACCTAAGTCTTGCATGGATTAAATTGAGGACTATAGCTATTGGATTTTATTTCTTAGCATGTATTAGAGTGTTTTCATCTATTAGTTTGCTTATTAGTTTAGGTTTTACTGCATTTTGTAAATTACTTTTGTTTGTACAGTTTACTGTCCAATTTTGACAGTGTTGCATAGATGGGGACCTAGCTCCATTTCCCATTGTAGTTCTTGTATGGCCAATTTGGAATGGAGACTAGGGTTATTATGCTTGAAGATGACATAGGATTGGGCTCTGAAAATGCATGCATGGATTTTTAAGGTCTTTCCCTAGGCAAGCTGTGTGGGGAAGCCCAGCTAGGAAGACCTAGAGTTTGATTAGAGATATTGTAGGAGGGATAGAGTCATGAGCCAAGAAGGCCATGAATATGTTGTTTGGTGATTTGCAAGTACTCAAGGACCATGAGGAGTTCCCAAGAAAGAATCTTGCCAAGTTTTGAAGCCAAATACCAAAGACTGGTCTAAAACCTAGGAGAAGGTCCTAAATATGAAATAGGGTGTACAGATAGAGTTGGGACCTAAAACCAAGAAAATCTTGGAGTGTAGTGGCATATGTTTGAATTGCCAAAATATATTTTGGGGTCCTTTTGGGATGATTGGTTAGAAATGGAGTTTCCTAAGTTTTAGGAGGCCTAATTAGGCTAAAAGGCTACAAGGCCTAAAACATAGGATTCTAGAGAGCGATGGAGAAATGCATGAACTTGGAAAGTAGAAACTCAAGTTTGGAGACAAGAATGGAGTTAAATGATACCCTTGACCTCTTGCAAGAAAAAAAAATGGTTAGGGCTTAGGAAGCATGGATTATAAGTGTTCTTGTGGAAGACAAAGAATAGGAACCTGAGAAGACAAGAAGATTCTTGGTAGAGGGAAATAATTGGCTCTTTCCAAGGAAGTGAGGGTGGATTGAGGAAAACATAAGAGGTCCTAAGAGTGACCTAAGTTGAGTTCAAGACAACTCAAGAGAAGACTAGGAATCTCCCTATTAGAGTGGTCTCAGAGCAGATTAAAGATTTGGGAAAAGAAGTTTTGCAGCAAGTGAATGTTGTAGCCCACTGAATCAAGTGAAGAATTAGTTGCATCTAGCAACATGGTGGCTAATGCCAAACTAGCCAAAAAGGTTGAAGAGTAAGAGGAGGATAACCACTGCTAAGAGAGAGATGGGTTCAATTGGAGCAGCTCTTGGGTGAAGTCCAAGACAAGACTGATAAAGTGAAGGATAAGGTAGACCAGAAAGAAGAAGAACAAGCTTAGGAGAAGGAGTTAGACTTGGAGGAAGAAGCCCCAACTCCTGACCCTATCATACCAAAAGAACCCTTCTTAAAAGAACTCAAGGCCTAAAGTGGAAAATAATTAGAGGGTGTGCCACTTTTTAGTGGAAAAATAGATCTTGACCTAGTTATGGATTGGATTGACAACATTCAAAATCACTTCGAATGTGATGGCATAACAGATGCTGAAAAGGTTAAGGTGGATAAGTCTAGGTTGAGGGGATCAACACTCACCTGGTGGAAGTATGTTTAGACCGAGAGAGAGAAAGAGGGAAAGAGTTCCATTGTTACATGGAAAGGCATGTTGGCTAAGCTGAAGCAGACTTATTTACCTGATGACTATGAGGTTCAATTGCATAGGAGACAAAACCTTAGGCAAAAAGACTTAGATGTCCAAGCATATACCAAGGAGTTCCAAAAGTTGTGTTTAAGGTCAAAGATAGTGGAGGATGAGAGTATTAGATTGGCTAGATATCAAAATGGACTTAAATGGTCTATCCAAGAAGACATGAGTCTTGCTACCTTCAAAAGTGTGAGACAATGCTATCAAATGGATTTGAAAATAAAAGAGAAAAGAAAAAAGAAGCATGAGAAAACCTCAAGGGGAAGAGGTAGAGGAAAAGAAAACAGAGGACATAGAGGTAGCTTTGCAGGTAGGAGAAATGATTTCAGAGCTCAAGGAGAGTCCAAGTTGACAGAGATAACCAATGAGACTAGTGGAAGAGGAGGTATGAATAGAGGAAAATGCTTCCAAGGTGGAGGAAGAGGCAGGTTTGGAGGTTCAGGTAGAGCCTCACACTTTGCAACTATGAAATGTTTTCATTGTAATCAACTAGGCCATTTGGATTATAGATGCCCTAAGAAGGCTTCTAGTTCACATGGTGAGAAGAGGGTAAACTACATAGCCCAAGAAGAGACTAGCAGTGTTAAGTCTCCTAAAGTTAACTTAGATTCAGAGAGTGGGGAGAATATAATGATAAGAAGGATTCTCATTAAGGAACCTGTCAAAGAGGAAGCTAAACAAAGGAGGGAACTTTTCAGAGTGAAGTACAAGATACTTGGAAAATTTTGCAAGATGATTATAGACTTAGGGTCTACTAACAACATTATCTTAGAGGAGGTAGTCAACAAACTAGGATTAACCAAAATACCTCATACAAACCCTTATAGAGTCACATGGTTAAATAAGGGACAACATGTACTTGTAAATGAGCAAGCATGGGTTTATTTTTTAATAGGGAAATATGTGGATAGATTCTTGTGTGATATACTCCCAATGGATGCATGCTAGCTACTCTTAGGTAGGCCATGGTAGTTTGATAGGAAGACAATACATGATGGAGAGAGGAACTCCTATTCTTTCAAGAAAGATGGGGTCACCTATAGGATTTAGTCACTCATGGATGATGAGGGGTCTACATCAACAGGACCTAACATCTTGTTACAAGGGGGTAAGGAATACATCCAAGACATAAAGGATGGAGAAGGGACACACTTTTCTGTCATGGTTAAGCCTAGTGAAGAGAAGAAGGTGGAACAAGCACCATTGCCAAAGGAAGTGTAGGAGTTGTTGAAGGAGTTTAAGGACATAGTTAGTGATGGGTCACCTGCAATGTTGCCACCTCCTAGAGCCATAAGTTATCAAAGTGACTTCATACCAAGAGCATCTCGACCAAACAAAGTAGCATACAAGATGACTCTTGATCAAAACAAGGAGATAGATAGACAAGTGCAAGAGCTTTTAGACCAAGGACTAATCAGGAAGAGCATTAGCCCATGTGCAGTTCCAATAGTCCTAGAATCAAAGAAGGGAGGTAACTAGAGGATTTGTTTAGACTTAAGAGCAATTAATAGGATTACTATAAGTTATAGATTTCCCATTCCTAGGATTAAAGATCTTATGGACTATTTGGGAGGAGAAAGGTACTACACCAAATTGGATTTGAAGAGTGGGTACCATCAAATTAGGATTAAGGAGGGAGATGAGTGGAAGACAACATTCAAGACCGCAAAAGGGCTCTATGAATGGTTGGTCATGCCCTTTGGGCTTAGCAATGCACCAAGAACCTTCATGAGGTTGATGAATGAGGTGTTGAAAGACTACATTGGTAGTTTTTTAGTAGTGTACCTAGATGATATCCTAATTTTTAGTAAGACTAAAGAGGAACACCTCCAACATTTGCAGATTGTGATGAAGAAACTCTATGAGGAGAAGTTATCCATTAACTTGGAAAAGTGTGAATTTATAAAATAAGAGCTGATCTATCTTGGTTTTGTGGTGTATCAAGGAACCTTGAAGATGGATCCTAGTAAGGTGGAAGCAATAACCAATTGGCCTACAAGCAGCACTAAGGTAAGGAGTTTTAATGGACTTGCCCAATTTTATAGGAAGTTCATTAAAGGTTTTAGTGAGATATGTGCACCAATCTTAGATACAATTAAAGGTGGAGTGAAAACTAAATTCAAGTGGACTCCAAAGGCTAGAAAAGGTTTTGAGTTGTTGAAGAAGAGAGTGGATACACAACCTATATTGGTTTTTCCAAACTTTGATAAGTTATTCACCATAGAATGTGATGCAAGTGGCATAGCAGTTGGAGCAATGCTGAATCAAGAGAATAGACCAGTAGCATTCTATAGTGAGAAGTTAAATGAGGATAAGAAGAGGTATTCTTCTTATGACCTAGAGTTATATGCATTGGTGCAATCCTTGAGGAAATGGAGGCACTATTTACTACCTAAAGAATTTGTGGTGTATACTGATAACAAGGATTTGAGTTTTATCAATTCAAAGGAGAAGTTGAGCAATAGACATCTCAAATTGATGGAATATTTGTAGGCCTAGACATTCACTATAAAGAATAAGAAAGGATAGTTGAAAAAGGTGGTTGATGCCTTGAGTAGGAGGCTCTTGATAGTCCAAGAGGTACAACTAAAAAGAATTGGTATAGAGAGCTTCAAAGAGGTTTATGAAGGAGATGAGGACTTTTCAGAAGCAAACAAGGTATGTAAGGGATTCAAGAATCACTTCCATAGACAATTTATAGATTATACTATTCAAAATGATCTTTGATTTAGAGGGAGACAACTATGTGTTTCTAAGGGATCTATGAGGGAGAATGTGATACAAGAGAAGCACAATGGAAGCTTGAGTGGGCAATTTGGCCTCAACAAAACACTAGAACTAGTGTAAAGGTTCTATTATTGGCCTAGGATGCAAAAGGACATCAGGAAGTATGTGGAGAAATGCTTGGTTTGCCAAAAAGCTAAAGGTACCTCAAATAATGTAGGTTTATATCAACCTTTTCCCATTCCTAGAAGGCCTTGGGAATGCATTAGTATGGATTTTATTATTGGATTGCCTAGAACCAAGATAAGTTTAGATAGTATATTTGTGGTTATAGATAGGTTTAGCAAGATTAGTCACTTCATTGCTTGAAAAACCACTCATGATTCTAGTCATATTGCACATATTTTCTTTAAAGAGGTACGGATTCATGGCTTGCCTCTAAGCATAGTATCTGATAGAGATGTCAAATTTATGGGCCATTTTTGGAAGACCATATGGAAGAGGTTAGGAACTAACCTATCATTTGGATCAGCCTACCATCCCCAAATTGATAGTTAGACTGAGGTTATTAATAGGGTGCTAGGTAATCTCCTTAGATTCTTGACAAAGGAGTATGGAGTGATGTGGGATCAACTGTTACCACATGCAGAGTATGCCTACAATGACAGTGTGAAAAAAACAATAGGGAAAAGCCCCTTTGAAATAGTTTATGGGCTGCATCCTATAGGTTTATGTCATGAGTTAAGGCACTTAGAAAATAAAGAGGGAAGGAGTGGATATGCAGAAGATTTTACTCAATCAATGAAGGAAGTTCATGATCAAGTGAAGCAGCAGCTCCAAGAGGCTACAAAAAAGATGAAAGCCAAGGTTGATGAAAGAAGGAAAGACATTCAGTTTGCTATGGGTGATTTTGTGATGGTACATCTCAACAAATCTAGGTTGAAGAAGGGAGTCCCCATGAAACTTCAGATGAGAAGGATAGGTCCTTGTAAGATCCTTGCAAAGTATGGGCAAAATGCTTATAAAATAGACTTGCCATCAAACTTGGCAATGTCCCCTGTGTTTAATGTGTAGGATTTGGTACTATATAAAGGACCTACACTAGTACATTCTAAATCACTACCAGATAGTGAAGGCATCATCAAGGATGTTCATATTTCTAACACACCAATCCTGGTAGCAGTCAAAATTTTGGACTCTAGAGTGAAGAAAAAGACCAAGCACAGAACCTACATGGAGCATCTCATTCAGTGGCAAGGTAAGATAGAGGCTAAAGCTACTTGGGTAGCTGAGAGTGAGTTAAAGAAACAGGGAGTTGATCCTAAATTCCTATCACCAGAGGTGACTTAAGTTCTTAGCCTTGGCAGCATGGTGTAGGAGCACCCCTGAGAAGCCAGTTGGTTTTCTCATTTTTGGTGTGAAAGAGTGTGAAGACCCTCTTGGAGGGAAATATAAATACATAAGGTCATGTGGACCAGGTGTGGTGTGAGTGAGTCGAGTTTAGTGCTCATTTCTAGGCTAAAGAAGTTTAAACTAGCTCAATTAATGCACTGTACTTGATTATGTTATCAAGTGGAAAAATGACGTGATTAAGGTTTTGAGGGTCCTTTGATGCCCTAGGAGGTCTAAGTGAGGTTAGATAGGCTTGGTTGGAGATAAATCACATAAAAAGTGAAAAGATGTAAAAATGTTGTCGAGCAACATTTACAAGTTTCAAAAGTTGCTGACAAAAAAAGGCTAACCTTAAGGGTTTCAACCTTAGGAAAGTTTAGGGTTATCTAAAGGACCTAAAATCATGAAGTGAGACTATATATGCATTGAAAACCCTAATTTTAGGGTTGGTGGTCATTTGTGTACAACCTGATATACTGTAATAGGAAGTTCTTACTGTGTATGAAGTGAAGATTTGTTTAATAGTGATAACCTAAGTCTTGCATGGATTAAATTGAGGACTGTAACTATTGGAGTTCATTGCTTAGCATGTATTAGAGTGTTTTCATCTATTAGTTTGCTTATTATTTTAGGTTTTACTGCATTTTGTAAATTACTTTTGTTTGTATAGTTTACTGTCTAGTTTTGACAGTGTTGCATAAATGGGGACCTAGCTCCATTTCCCACCATAGTTCCTGTATGAACAATTGGGAATGGAGACTAGGGTTAGTATGCTTGAAGATGCCATAGGATTGGGCTCTGAAAATGCATGCATGAATTTTTAAGGTCTTTCCCTAAGTGAGCTGTGTGTGAAGCCTGACTAGGAAGACCTAGAGTTTGATTAGAGATATTGCAGGAGGGATAGAGTCATGAGCCAAGAAGGCCATGAATGTGTTTCTTGGTGATATGTAGGTACTCAAGAACCATGAGGAGTGCCCAAGAAATCATCTTGCCATGTTTTGAAGACAAAGACCAAAGAATGGTCTAAAACCTAGGAGAAGGCCCTAAATCTGAAACATGGTGTACAGACAGAGTTGGGACCTAAAACCAAGAAAATATTGGAGGTACAGTGGCATATGTTTCAACTACCAAAATATATTTTGGGGTCCTTTTGGGAAGATTGGTCATAAATGGAGTTTCCTATGTTTTAGGAGGCCTAAAACATAGGATTCTAAAGAGCGATGGAGAAATGCATGAACTTGGCAAGTAGAAACTCAAGTTTGGAGACAAGAATGGAGTTCAATGAAGCCCTTGACCTCTTGCAAGACAAAGAAATAGTTAGGGCTTAGGAAGCATGGATTATAAGTGTTCTTGTGGAAGATAGAATAGGAACTTGAGAAGACATGAAGATTCTTGGTAGAGGGAAAGAATTGGCTCTTTCCAAGGAAGAGAGGGTGGATTGAGGAAACCCTAAGAGGTCCTAAGAGTGACCTAAGTTGAGTTCAAGACAACTCAGGAGAAGACTAGGAGTCTCCCTATCAAATAGGGAGGTGGAAAATAATTTTAATACAAATATTCATTCACCAAATTTTTCTTCAATTTTCAAGGCACTGAAAAAAATTACAAAAAATAAAAATAAAATTCCCAATAAATAATGAAAGATTTGACATTTTTTTTTTGCTACAATTTTCACACAATTGAAACAAATTTGCAAATACAATTAAATATGTTTTCCTTTACAATAAAAAATTTGCCAATACACTTAAATATTTTTCCTTAACAATTAAAAAATTCACCAAATACATTAACCCCCCCCCCCCCCCCCCCCCACTATAATGAAATATTCACCAAAATTTTAGAGAATTTTTGTATAATAGAAAAAGTTTTCCAATAGAAATTAATATTTTTTCCTTAAAAATTAATTTTTTTCCAACCAAATCAAGATTCCCCCCCAAAAAATAATGAAAGACTCACAAGGATTTTACACCTTTACCCTGGCGGGGTTCTTAAAGTTATCCCTATTGAAGAGGAGGGTAAAGCATGGGTAGACTCAACTGTATTGGTAAAATGTGAAGGTAAAGAATTGTTAATATAGATTTGCAATTTTTTGTTGGGAGGAGAAACAAATTTATTTCTTTGATCATTGACACCCTCAACAATTATAGCATTGGAATCAATAAGGTCTTGGACAATCATATTCAAATAGAAACACTTATTAGTATCATGATTGGGTTGGCGATGTTATTGACAAAAGGATTTGGAATCAAATGATTTAGATGTTTTCTTGGACGAATCAATTAGTTTAATGAGAGGAAGTGTTAAAAAATTAACACTAATCAAATTCAACATCACATTATGCAAAGATTCAAAATGAGGTATAAAATTACATAGATGATAGAGGAGCCACACCTTTGAATGATGGTACGCCTTGCACATCAATGTTGTTTGATGAATTGTTGAACTTGAAGAATTCTTTAGGCTTATGAATCTTTTATAATGGCTAGGAGGCTACATCACTCTTATCAATTGAAGCCAATGGAGTGAAGCTCTCAAATTAACTCACTTGAAGTTGATAAATATGAAGCATTGCACACAATTGGGTAAAAGAAGAAATTCAAAAAGTAATATCTTATCTATAATATTATTTTGTAAACTAGAAATGAAAATATGTTGAATATCAATATTAGGAATAGGATAAGAAATCTGAGCATGCAAGTATTTAAATTTACTAATGAAATCAATCAATTTTTCTTTAACACCTTATCTACAATGTATCAAATCAGTCAAATAAATTTTAGGACCAATGTTAAAATTTCAAATTGTTGAATGAAACCATTAGCAAGTTTTTGAAAGGAGTCAATGGAATATAGAGGAAAAAAAACCATTATAAGGCCTTATCTATAAATGTTCTAGTAAACAATTTAGCCATGAGTTTATGACCATGAGAGAAGTCACTATACAATATTTGAAGTGCCTTCACATGAGTCAAGGAATCACCATTTCTAGTATAAGTCTCCAAGAGAGGCATTTCTATGTATTAAGGGATAATGCCATGGATAATGTCTAAGAAAAAAGGACTAGCAATGTCAAAAGTGGGAATCCCATACCCATTTTGTTCCATCTAGGACACCTCTTTGAGAAAATTATGGATTCACCAACCAAAGGTAAGTTGGCTTATACTTCTATCTCTGTATGATCATTTGATCTGGTGAAAGTATTGGGTATTCACCCATTTGGTTTAATTTATTAGAAGCATATATTCTAGGTGATGTACTTCATATACGATGCACCTATTCACCAGATTTCCCTTAGGCACCCTATTTCACCATCCATATGCATACTTCTAATTTGGTGTTTGCCCCACCTTTTAGGGTTTTGAAGCCATTGATCTTCAACCAAATTTAGTAGCACCTCATTCATTAGGAGCTTAACCATATCTATAGTAGCATCTTCCTTTCCAATATCCACTACTTTGAATGAGAATTGAATTTGGATTGAGTCATGGAAGAATTTTTTTTTTGTAAAGATAATATGGTTTGGGAATACTATTGATATGGAGTCATTGGAAATATTTGTATTTGATATGTGTGAAAGGTTTTGAACATTATTAGAATATGAAAATGACACATTATTGCAAGTAGACATAGATGATGGTTTTGAAATACATGGAATAGTTGTAGGAATGATGGGATTAGGAACACTTACAAGATTGACATGTGTAGGATTAATTTTTGAAATGAATGTAGTCATGAGAGGTGGAGTGTATTTAGGAACACAATGTAAAAAAGTATGAATGAGAATAGAAGTCTCAAAAACTAGTATTAGGTTGAGATAAACTAAGATCTTGACCTAAATCTTTCATAGGTTTAACATTGTCATGAATAAGATGGGAAATAGAACACAACAAATAAACACCATTTTCATAATTGTGAATAATATTCCTCAAACCTTCTACTAAGGAGATGGATTTTGTATTATAATTCTTTGATCTAATCATTGGTCATTTTTTTCAAAATTATGGGTAAGTGTTTGCACTTGGGTAGGAAGAACTCTTAAGGTTTCATTCATCATGAGAAGAGGAGGAGGGATTCTAAAAAATACTAGGAATTTCATTACTAGGCATATTGGTATCATCAATATTCCTAGGGAACATATAAGACTCGAGATCAAAGGAATTTATAAGTTGACAAATTCTTCTCTCTAGAATTCTATAAGTAGTAATCAAGGTTATGCCACTCATTCACAAGGAAATGAAAGAGAGATATGTCTAGACAATCAAATGAAAGCAGTGAATCTAAAATAAAGATGAAAACACTCTTAAATTTTATGCAACATGAATTAAAGTAAACATAATTGCACATATAACCCAATGAAAAGAATACCTAATCTACCAAATAAAAAGTAGAATATAAAGAGTGATTTACCAAAATGAAAGGTGATCAAGGTGAACCAAGAGGTACTAATCTAACCATCCAAATAAAAAGTGGTATAAAAGGAGTCAAGTTCACAAAAACGTAACATAAAATAATATGGTATAGTGACAATAAGGAGTTCTAAAGTATTTTCCTAATGAAACACCTAGCCAATCAATAGATACATTGGAAGGAATATGACCCACTAGGCCCAATTAAGGCTCAAATGCTAAGTGGGTGTAGTGATCCTTTATTTGTAAATGTGATATGGAATTGATTAAGGAGATATGATTGACTGATGTAAGATAGAGGGATATAAATGATTAGAAGATAATTTTTGGGATGCACAAATTGATAAAAATTATACAACTTAGTATAAATGCCAGAAATGAGGCCCAAAATATGTAAATAACTTGTATAATTTATTTGAAGCAATTTTGAAGGGACTAGGTTGCCCGGGTCAACCTATACATAGGACAAGGTTTCCTAGGCCAACCTATTCCTTGCACTTTTAATTATTTTCAATCATAGACCATTCGTAAGGTCTTGAACTTCCCAAATCTAATTTAGTGCAAATGCCACATGTACTTGCACATAGAAAAAAAAGAAAAAAATCTTTTATGTTATTGTATGTAGTTGTCGGATCTTGGAATGTAGATAAGAATCAAGGATTCCATTCACAAATGCATAGATCTACAAATACTCCTCAAATATCTTCAATGTTATTATGCTTGATTGACTCTTTCTTTGAAGAATGGATCAATGAATGTGGATGGATACAAGATATTATTTATTGATTTATTTCTCCTCTACTTGACCATCATGAGGGAAAAGCTTGATACAATGGAGAATATTGCCATCAAACAATGCCTTTGATTCTTAAATTCTTTCTTGAAAAATGTTTGGATGCTTGAATGCTTTTTGAAATCTTGAGAGTGAATTTGAAATATTTATTGTGGTTACTAAATTGAGGAGAGATTGGTTGTTTATATACCTCTCACAATATTTTGGAGTCCAAAAAACATAGAAAATAGATGAGATTTTAGATTTATCACTTAACCAATGAGATGGGCCCCTAATTTGAATTTTGGAGAAATCCAAGGGGAGTAGATTGGCTTGGCCAATCTATTACCAAGAATAGGTCAGCCTACCCAACCTATTGATACTCCTAAGAGTTATTTTATTTTCATTAGTTATAAGAAAGTCACATTGATTGTCAAAGTCATTCGGTAAAGAAGGAAAATCTCTTTAGTAAAGGAAATAAGGGAACAAGTAATTTTGGTAAAGGAAAATAAAGTTTAGACACTGAGAAAGGAAGAACCAAGCACTGAGCACCAAGTTGTACCAAGCTAAAATATCAATCGAACTGATAAAATGAGATAGTTATCGAGCTAGAGGAAAATGTGTTACCATGCATAGCAGGCTGACACAAGGATAATCTTTTGTTACATTGAACTTGGACATCAAATAGAAAATAGTTTATAAATCTCAAGGAGATTGTATGTCAAAGAATTGGAGATTGAAACATAATGATTATACATGATTACAAGGTGATATCTATGAATGAGAATAAAGTATGATATATGCATTGGAGGAGTAACCAATGCTAACACTGCTTGTAGAGACAATTTTAGAACATCTAGCACCACTTCTAGAATTGTATATAAATAAATCATATTGTGAAGTTCACTATGCATGCGTGAGAAGGATATTTTCATGTATGAAGTAGAGATTGTAGAGAAGGTGATGAACTAAGAAACTACCGATTATAGAGTAGTAAAGAGAAGAAAGTGATTATGATTCAAAATTGAATCTACCGAGTACTGAGTTGATATTGTGAGTAGTACATAGTATGAGGTAATGAGTTATTGAGCATAAAGAGTTTGATATTCATATGATTGATGCAAGTTTAACAGACAAATTTTTGTTACTGATTAAAGAGTAATCAGAATTGTACAGTCTCTTAACCAAGAAGATCCTAATAGATCTTATATTGTAAATCCTTTAACTAGGTATAGTTCTTAGATTATAATTGTAAAATCCTCTTACAAGGTAGACTTAGAAAGTCTTAAGACTCTTAACCGAGTCAGTACTCTTAACAAGGTAAGCTATTAGAAATAGCTAACAGTGTAGCTCTAACTGAGAAATTTTTTTACTACAATAGTGAAGTTTTATGGGTGTCATCTCCACCGCAGTTTTTATCCTCTAACAAGGATTTATGCGATACCAAAATGAATGTGTTATGAGTTATGAGTTATATTTATATGTTTTATATGATGCATGCAAAAGTTCAAATAGTTTAAAAGTGTTTTATAGTACTGATTCACCCCTCCCCTCTTAATACACACCTTTGCATACCTAATCCAACAATTGGTATCAGAGCTTAGTCTCTTATTAAGAAGTTAAATCACTTGAGAGGAAATATTTGGAGGAATGGAGATCTATATGTATGAAAGGGTGATTGATAATATGGAAATAGAGCTGAGAATGACCAATGAGCAAATTGATGAATTAAGGAGAAAACTGATGCATTCAATCAAAAAGAAGAAGGAGCTAGCACATCAACTAAAAGACACTCAAGATCAGGTAGAAGAACTTGAAGAACAATAAGAGGGAATCATGTTTGATGAATTTGATGCTATAATATCAGAACTATCTGAAAAGAACAAAAACCTATTTGACCAGGTGAAAGCACTGAAAAGAGAACAAGAAGCCCAATCAATAAGGATGTGTCAAATCCTAGAACAAAAAGGAAAAGATGAAGATGACAAAAGAATGGTGGAAGATGAAAGAAGAGAAATGAACACAAGACTGGATGAGAAATATAGAGAAATAATGAGGTTGACACAAATTCACTACAACTTGACATACCAACTAGTTAGTGCAAATCAAGATAATGCAAGAAAAGTTGGAGAGATTGTTGAACTAAGCTTGAGAATGAAAATCTAAAAAATAATCTAAAATATGAGAAAGATGCTAATGAAGTCTTGAATAGAAATGAGAAGCACTAAAGATATTGGATGAACAACTAAGAAATACAAGACAACCAAGAGATACTACTAGACTTGGATACAATGCAAACAACACTATCGAGAAGGGTGAGTCCTCAAATCAAGAAACCAACTGAGATAATGCTTCTACCCCACTGAGGTCAAAGAAGCCTACATGCTACCATTATGGGAAACCAGAACACAAAAAAAATGTTTGCAAGAGAAAAAGAGGTAATATTTCAAGTACTAAGTTTAATGGTCATTGCTACAATTGCAATAAGTTTGGTCATAAGGCATTTGAATGTAGATCAAGAGTTGCTAACAATCCAAGGAAGCCATGATTTGAGGGTTACTATAAACATTGCAAGAGATATGGTCATAAATATGAAGAATGTAGGTCACTAAGAAGGAATGAGAAATGGGTCCCTAACTGACAGAATGCTATAAACAATTGACAAGGACCAACTATACCATGAGATTATAATACAAGAATAACTTGTATTGCATGTGGAAGAATTGGTCACTTTGCTAAAAATTTATTTAGGATTCATGGTATGAACAATAGGAAATTATGGAGAAACTTTGGAATGGCTTGTTTCTACTATCACAAGGTTGGTCACCTAGCCAAAGAATGTAGGTACTGAGGTAAAGCCCCAACCAACAAACAACCAAGTGAAAAGACTCAAGTTAACATTGATGAGATAAGACATTAGATGAATAGAAATTGGAGAAGGAAGTCTCAAAATGATGGAATGGAACTAGGAACAACTGAATGCACCACATCCACTAGATCAGGTGCACCTATATTCACTTAATCGATCAAAGGTATGTGTAGGAGTTGATAACCTAAATTGTATATTAAATCAGTTCCTAGAATTAGTGAAAAGATCCATATTAGCATACTAAGATGCATTTGGATATAAGGTGTGAAGTTAATATTTCATATGTTGATCGGTAAAGTGTATGAGCTAATTTGTTCCATTTAGGTTAAGAAATTGTAGTTCAGTTATCGGTGAAATGAAGTAGGTAAGAAGAATTTAATGTAAATTGTATAGCCATTGGAATCCCTAACCAAGGAAAACCTATAAATAGAGGTCATGCTATTTTATTAATTCTACCTTACATTTTTGTGAGCATTTGAAGCATTTGACGGAGAAGAGCTCACTGAGCAATTTCAAGTGATCATTTGAGCATTTCAAACAACATTAAACACATTCAAGGTATTTCTAGCATTTACCAAGCTATTCTCACAAATTATAATTTCTATTCAAGTGAAATGTTGCATGTTTAAAGAACATTTTTGAGATCAATATGGCACCTAAGATACAAAAACTAGTCATTGTTGAGAAGATTGACCTAGTGAATCCTAGGTACAAGTTGCCTCTCACCGTTGTTGTGGAAGTTGACAAAACTGGAGCCCTGTCATCGATCCCACCAAGGGTTATACTGATTGAAGGCATTCACACCTTCATTCACTCTAATATTGAAGATATATGCGAAACATAAATTGACACATCATACAAGAATCTCCGTGTTAATGGAAAACTGAAAGATGACTACACACATTTATAGACTAATGGTTTGGTCCATGCTATGCATGCACCAATAGTTTTCAAGCATGAATGGATGAGGATAGTACTTAGCCAAGTACATGATTAGTTCATGTGGCTCGATGGACTAGTTAAAATCACTTAAGAGTTTTTGCATATAGTCACAAGATTTTCAGTCGGTGATAGACCTAGGGAATACAAGAAATTTGACAAGAATAGGCTATGTGAGATTACAAAATCCAAATGGGATGGAAGAGGATTGAATTTATCTACTATGGATGACCTTGAGTTAATATTTTCATCCAACATTATATCTTACCTCTTTCAGTCATCTTAGGTAGATAGTGTACCATGTGGAGTTGTTGATATAGCATACAAAATTGTTAAGAAGGATATGAAAATAAACCTCTGTGAGATATTGTTGAAGAAGTTGGATGACAAAATGAATACCATAAGGAAAGAAAAATCAAATAAATTAAAGTTTAGACCACTTTTGGTATGTATTTTTGAGGCAGGGGTAGGGTAGATACAAGCAGAATCAGCAGAATTGAGTCCACTTAAATCCACAAACAAGCCCTGCTCAGAGTTACACAATGGAAGTAATATAATATCACATGAAAGAAATAGAAATACAATGGATATGAGACAATCAACTGGTAGCAACAACAGAGAATTATATTATTTCTTTCAACATGCCCAGCTGTGAGGCCTTCCGGGTTTCAGCCTTATACAATGAGAATTATGAAATCAAAATTACAGCTCACATCCTATCTTTCTCTCCAATGATTTATCTTGATAATTCCTATTCTTATTATTTGTTTTGTAAATTTATTTTTTGCAAATAATGTAATTAAGTGTGAGTGTACATGTCTAGTTCGCATGTTGATGTGTCACTCCACTTGATGTGTCAGCATCTTGTGTGTAAGGAGATTATGACTGAAATGGTCATGACAGATTCCTATGATGCGCAAGAACTATTTAAGGAATGTGCTATGACAGGTGTAAGAGCATCTTATGACTTGGGCCTATTTGGGTGCCCAAGAAGAAGTGGTTGGTGTGTGTAAGAGAATATGCCAAAAATAGGTTGGTATGACAGATTCTCTTACACTTCTCTTATGACCGTTATTTTTGGCGGATTCTATGACAAGCTGTCATAGTCTATTCTAGGGATGGATGCCTATTCTTGGGATTGCATGTAACAACTATGTACATGTGGCTTTGTGCATGGGTCTTGGTGGTTGTGCCTATTTTTGGGTCCAGAGGAGTCTATATATATGATGCTGCTCCTATGGGAGAGATATAATAGAAATTTAAGTCTTGTTGGCTTTGTCTCTCATTTCCTGAAAGAACTTTCATTGCAAGTGTATTGTAATCTTTGTGTTGAAGATAATACATTGTGCAGGTTTTGGAGTGCTGGGGTTTTTTACCGAAAGGTTTTCCCCAGGGTATATCATTGTGTCATTCTCTATTTTTCTGTATGTATGGTATGTGGTTGCAATATCTTTGTTAAAGTAGTTAACGAATCTGAAATTGTAAGGATTTATAAGAATTTGCACAATACTCTCCTTTATAGATTAGCGTAGGAAGCTATTTCCACACCTGAGTTTCCTTACAAGTGGTATCAGAGCTTGATCAACTTTTGATCCTAGTTGTTGGGTAGGGTTTTTTGAGCTAATCTCAAGTTTGAGTGGGAGTTTTTTGTAGAGCATTCTGAATCTTATTTGTAGATTGAGATGGCAAGTTCATCATATGGAAGAATGGAGGTGGAGAAATTTAATGGCACTAATTTTGAGTTGTGGAAACTCAAGATGGAAGACATGTTGGAAGATCGTGACCTATGGGAAGCAACTTCAAGTGCTACAAGACCAGCAACTATAGCTCAAGTAGATTGGGATATCAAAGAACATAAAGCTAAGGGTCTCATAAGACTCTGTTTAACCGATGTAGTCCTTCTGAATGTTCTAGATGAGAAAACCACAAATAGTTTGTGGGAAAGACTTGCGGCCATGTATCAGGCCAAATCTCTGGTGAACAAGTTGTTCCCGAGGAAGAAGTTGTACTCTCTATGAATGGAGGAAGGTGGATCCTTAATGGATCATTTAAATGTATTTAATCTGCTGGCTACACAGTTGACATCAGCTGGTGTCAAGTTAGAGGAGGAGGATCATTGCTACACACTTTTGTGTTCTTTACCAGATTCATGGGACCATCTTGTGATGGCTCTCGGAAGCACTTTAGTCACCTTCAAAATGGATGATGTGGTGTCTTTGCTGCTATCAGAGGAGATGTGGAGAAAGGCTTCCATTTTAGAAAAAGAAGCCCTTGCTGTTTGTGGGAGATCCACTGAAAGAGGGAAGAAAAATGACAATAAGTCTGACAATAAGAGTAGATCCAAATCCTGTGGGAAGTCAAAGACTTCCAATAAGTCCAAGGCAAAATGTTGGAACTGTGATAAATCTGGGCACTTCTGTAAAGACTGCAAAGAGCCGAAGAAGAAGAAGAAAGGTTCAGATTCAACTTCAGAAAGATCTTAAGAAGATGGCGATGCAATCATCACAGCTTTGGCAACCCATGCATCTAATGATGTGTGGTTGGTTGACTTGGGTGCATCTTTTCACATGACCTCTCATCGAAATTGGTTCTTAAAATATGAAGAGTTCGATGGTGGAAATGTGTACTTGGGTGATGATTCTCACCTAAAGATAGTTGGACGTAGAAGGGTCACTATCAAATTTCCTGATGGATGAGTAAAGGGAATCAATGGAGTTATGCACATTTTGGGTTTGGCACGAAACTTATTATTTGTAAGTATGCTAAATGATGTAGGTGTGTAAGTTGTTTTTTCAAAAGAAGGATGCAAGATGATGAGAGGATCGATAGTGCTTGCAAGGGGTACTAGGAGAGGTACCTTATTTTAGCTAGATGCATGTATTCCTCTATGTAATAGTTCTTCATCCTCACCATCTGAACAAGTAGTGAAGAAGTCTATGGCTATTGGTTCTGATGGTAGTGCAAACACTTTAGAAGGTAAGCTTCCTACAGAAAAGACAATGTTGTGGCATATGAGATTTGGCCACATTGGTGAAAAGGGTCTCAGAACCTTAAAAAATAAAAATCTCATTGAGGGGTTAAATGATTGCAATCTCAAGTTCGACTTCTATGAACACTGTGTCTATGGTAAACAAAATCGTGTTCAGTTTTACTCTAGTTCTCACAAATCTTCTGATGTTTTGGATCTTATTCATTCTGATGTATTTGGTCCTGTAAAAGTTCCTTCAATCTCCAAGTTTGTATTTTTTGTATCTTTCATAGATGATTACAGTAGAAGGACATGGATTTATTTCCTTAAAATTAAGACACAAGTCTTTAGTCGGTTCAAGGAATTTAAAGCTCTTGTAGAGAATTAGACTAGTAAGAAGATTAAGTGTGTGAGAACTGACAATGGTGGTGAGTTTTGTTCAGCAAAGTTTGAACAGTTCTATAAAGAACAAGGTATCGAGAGGCATAAGACAACTCCTTATACCCCACAACAAAATGGAGTTGCAAAGAGAATGAACATGACACTGATGGAGAAGGCTAGGAGTATGCTTAGTGGAGCTGGTTTAGAACAAAGGTTTTGGGCCGAAGCTGTGGCCACTGCTTGCTATTTGGTTAACAGATCTCCTACATCAACCCTTGTTGGTAAGACACCCATGGAGGTGTGGTCTGGTAAGAAGCCTTCAATTAGACATCTTCATGTTTTTGGTTGTGAAGCTTATGCACATGTTCCAAAGGAGAAAAGATCTAAGTTGGAAAACAAAGTTGTTAAATGTATTTTCATCAGATACAGTTCTGGTGTGAAAGGATACAAGCTTTGGGATCCTGTGACTAGTAAGGTGTTGTATAGTAGAAATGTTATTTTCAAAGAGCTAACATCTTATCCTATTGTGCTACAACCAGATGAAAAAGAAAAGGAAAAATATGTTGTTCAGTTACCTCCTACCCCTAAGAAGACTGAATAGAGAGACCATGTTGGGTCTAATGATGAGGAGAGCTCTAGCAATTCTGATAGTTCAAAAGAAGAGGAAGAAAAACCTCAACCTCAGCCCTTGAGGAGATCCACGAGAGAAAGAAAGCAACTAGAAAGGTTTGGTTATTCTATGTTAGATTCCAGTTGTGCCTTTGCTTTGATTACTAACACTGATGAGCCTAGATCTGTGAAAGAGGCTTTGGGCATGGAAGATGCAGGTTCCTGGATTGAGGCTATGGATGATGAGATGGCTTCATTGGAGAAAAAAAAAACTTGGGACCTTGTACCTTTTCCTAAAGGGAGAAAATTTGTTGGCTGTAAATGGGTGTTCAAGAAGAAATTCTGTGCAGATGCCAGTGTTGAAAGGTATAAAGCTAGATTGGTTGCAAAGGGGTATTCACAGGTAGATAGAATAGATTATGGTGAAATATTCTCTCCTGTTGCAAAGTTGACATCCATTAGATTTTTGTTATCTCTTACTGCATCATATGATTTAGAGATAGAACAGATGGATGTGAAGATAACTTTCCTTCATGGTGATTTGGAGGAAGAGATTTATATGTCACAGCCTGAGCACTACATTGTTAAAGGTAAAGAATCCTTAGTTTGTAGATTAAAGAAATCTCTATATGGTTTGAAGCAATCTCCTAGGATGTGGTACCTTAAGTTTTATGCCTTTGTGTTGTCAATTGGATTTGTAAGATCAAAATCAGATCATTGTGTTTATTTCAGAGTTGAAAATGATCGCCTTCTTATTGTTGCATTATATGTTGATGATATGTTGCTGTTTGGGAAGGGTAAGGGTATGATTTTTGATTTTAAATCTCAGTTGTCAGCACAGTTTGAGATGAAAGATCTTGGGGCAGCTAGGTACATCTTGGGTATGGAAATTAGTAGAGATAGGTCTAACAGAAAACTTTGGTTGAGTCAGAGTAAGTATGTGAAGTCTGTGTTGGACAGGTTTAGCATGGTAGATTGTAGACCACTATGTGTTCCTATTTCTGTGGGAACAAAGTTATCTATAGATGATTGTCCAAAATATCCTAGTGAGGTGGAGGACATGAGTAGAGTACCTTATGCTAGTGTAGTTGGCAGTCTTATGTATGCTATGGTCTGTACTAGACTAGACATTGCCCAAGTAGTGGGAGTCCTGAGTCAATTTATGGCTAATCCTGGATGGGTACATTGGGATGCAGTTAAGTGAGTATTTAGATATTTGAGGGGTACATTATATTACTCCATATGTTATCATGGTAACTCTTCTGGATCTCCGCATTCAATTTGTATTCATGGATTTGTGGATTTAGATTGGGTAGGTGATATTGATAGCAGGAGATCCACCAGTGCTTATGTGTTCACTATGTTTGGTGGTGCCATCAGTTGGATGAGTAAGCGACAACCTGTGGTTGCTTTGTCCACTACAAAAGCTGAGTACATGGCTGCTACTCATGCTTGTAAAGAAGCCATTTGGCTTAGAAGATTGTGTTCTGATGTTGGTGTTGATGTATAACAAATTACTATTTGGTGTAATAGTCAGAGTGCTATTTGCCTTGCAAAGAATCCAACTTTCCATGCCAGAACGAAGCACATTGATGTGCAGTTTCACTTTGTGAGAGATATGGTGGAAGATGGAAAGGTAAATTTGGAGAAGGTAGATACTATGAAGAATGTTGCAGATGCATTAATGAAACTAGTGGGCACTGAGAAGTTCAGATGGTGTTCGGAGTCTATGGGCCTTTTGGCCTATAGCGGTTAAAGTCCTGTTATGTTCCTGTTGCTCTTACAAGGTGTTCGACAAGTGGGAGAATGTTAGGAATAAGGTGTCTCAACCTTGGATAATTCCTATTCTTATTATTTGTTTTGTAAATGTATTTTTTGCAAATAATGTAATTAAGTGTGAGTGTACATGTCTAGTTGGCATGTTGATGTGTCACTCCACTTGATGTGTCAACATCTTGTCCGTAAGGAGATTATGATTGAAACGGTCATGACAGATTCCTATGAGGCATAAGAACTATTTAAGGAATGTGCTATGACAGGTGTAAGAGCATCTTATGACTTGGGCCTATTTGGGTGCCCATGAAGAAGTGGTTGGTGTGTGTAAGAGAATATGCCAAAAATAGGTTGGTATGACAGATTCTCTTACACTTCTCTTGTGACCGTTATTTTTGGTGGATTCTATGACAAGATGTCATAGTCTATTCTAGGGATGGATGTCTATTCTTGGGATTGCATGTAACAACTGTGTACATGTGGCTTTGTGCATGGGTCTTGGTGGTTGTGCCTATTTTTGGGTCCAGAGGAGTCTATATATATGATGCTGCTCCTATGGGAGAGATATAACAGAAATTTAAGTCTTGTTGGCTTTGTCTCTCATTTCCTGAAAGAACTTACATTGCAAGTGTATTGTAATCTTTGTGTTGAAGATAATACATTGTGCAGGTTTTGGAGTGCTGGGGTTTTTTACCGAAAGGTTTTCCCCAGGGTATATCATTGTGTCATTCTCTATTTTTCTGTATGTATGGTATGTGGTTGCAATATCTTTGTTAAAGTAGTTAACAAATCTGAAATTGTAAGGATTTATAAGAATTTGCACAATACTCTCCTTTAGAGATTAGCGTAGGAAGCTGTTTCCACACCTGAGTTTCCTTACAGACTGCATGAGAAATATAGAGAAATAATGAGGTTGACACAAATTCACTACAACTTGACATACCAACTAGTTAGTGCAAATCAAGATATTGCAAGAAAAGTTGGAGAGATTGTTGAACTAAGATTGAGAATGAAAATCTAAAAAATAATCTAAAATCTGAGAAAGATGCTAATGAAGTCTTGAAAAGAAATGAGAAGCACTAAAGATATTGGATGAACAACTAAGAAATCAGAGAGAACCAAGAGATACTACTGGACTTGGATACAATGTAAACAACACTACCGAGAAGGGTGAGTCCTCAAATCAAGAAACTAACTGAGATAATGCTTCTACCCCACCGAGGTCAAAGAAGCCTACATGCTACCATTATGGGAAACTAGAACACGAAAAAAATGTTTGCAAGAGAAAAAGAGGTAATATTTCAAGTACTAAGTTTAATGGTCATTGCTACAATTGCAATAAGTTTGGTCATAAGGCATTTGAATGCAGATCAAGAGTTGCTAACAATCCAAGGAAGCCATGATTTGAGGGTTACTATAAACATTGCAAGAGATATGGTCATAAATATGAAGAATGTAGGTCACTGAGAAGGAATGAGAAATGGGTCCCTAACTGATAGAATGCTATAAACAACTAACAAGGACCAACTATACCATGAGATTATAATACAAGAATAACTTGTATTGCATGTGGAAGAATTGGTCACTTTGTTAAAAATTTATTTAGGATTCATGGTATGAACAATAAGAAATTATGGAGAAACTTTGGAATGGCTTGTTTCTACTATCACAAGGTTGGTCACCTAGCCAAAGAATGTAGGTACTGAGGTAAAGCCCCAACCAACAAACAACCAAGTGAAAAGACTCAAGTTAACATTGATGAGATAAGAGATCAGATGAATAGAAATTGGAGAAGGAAGTCTCAAAATGATGGAATGGAACTAGGAACAACTGAATGCACCATATCCACTAGATCGGGTGCACCTATATTCACTTAATCGATCAAAGGTATGTGTAGGAGTTGATAACCTAAATTATATATTAAATCAGTTCCTAGAATTAGTGCAAAGATCCATATTAGCATACTAAGATGCATTTGGATATAAGGTGTGAAGTTAATATTTCATATGTTGATCGGTAAAGTGTATGAGCTAATTTGTTCCATTCAGGTTAAGAAATTGTAGTTCAGTTATCGGTGAAATGAAGTAGGTAAGAAGAATTTAATGTAAATTGTATAGCCATTGGAATCCCTAACCAAGGAAAACCTATAAATAGAGGTCATGCTATTTTATTAATTCTACCTTACATTTTTGTGAGCATTTGAAGCATTTGACTGAGAAGAGCTCACCGAGCAATTTCAAGTGATCATTTGAGCATTTCAAACAACATTAAACACATTCAAGGTATTTCTAGCATTTACCAAGCTATTCTCACAAATTATAATTTCTATTCAAGTGAAATGTTTCATGTTTAAAGAACATTTTTGAGATCAATATGACACCTAAGATACAAAAACTAGTCATTGTTGAGAAGATTGACCTAGTGAATCCTAGGTACAAGTTGCCTCTCACCGTTGTTGTGGAAGTTGACAAAACTGGAGCCCTATCATGGATCCCACCAAGGGTTATACTGATTGAAGGCATTCACACCTTCATTCACTCTAATATTGAAGATATATGCGAAACATAAATTAACACATTATACAAGAATCTCCGTGTTAATGGAAAACTGAAAGATGACTACACACATTTGTAGACTAATGGTTTGGTCCATGCTATGCATGCACCAATAGTTTTCAAGCATGAATGGATGAGGATAGTAGTTAGCCAAGTACATGATCAGTTCATGTGGCTCGATGGACTAGTTAAAATCACTTAAGATGTTTTGCATATAGTCACAAGATTTTCAGTCGGTGATAGACCTAGGGAATACAAGAAATTTGACAAGAATAGGCTATGTGAGATTACAAAATCCAAATGGGATGGAAGAGGATTGAATTTATCTACTATGGATTACCCTGAGTTAATATTTTCATCCAACATTATATCTTACCTCTTTCAGTCATCTTAGGTAGATAGTGTACCATGTGGAGTTGTTGATATAGCATACAAAATTGTTAAGAAGGATATGAAAATAAACCTCTGTGATATATTGTTGAAGAAGTTGGATGACAACATGAATACCATAAGGAAATAAAAATCAAATACATTAAATTTTAGACCACTTTTGGTATGTATATTTGACGCAGGGGAAGGGTAGATACAAGCAGAATCAGCAGAATTGAGTCCACTTAAATCCACAAACAAGCCCTGCTCAGAGTTACACAATGGAAGTAATATAATATCACATGAAAGAAATGGAAATACAATGGATATGAGACAATAAATTGGTAGCAACAACAGAGAATTATATTATTTCTTTCAACATGCCCAGCTGTGAGGCCTTCTGGGTTTCGGCCTTATACAATGAGAATTATGAAATCAAAATTACAGCTCACATCCTATCTTTCTCTGCAATGATTTATCTTGATAATCCTTCCTAGATCTCACTCATGATCCCTCCTCTTCCCTACTACATCAATCTAGACTCTTTATATAGCCAACTAAGCCATCGGTCGGCCAGTCAGGCATTTAATTACATTATAGGTCTAGTCTGGAAGACTTAAACCAAAACTAATGCTAGAATTAATATAAATTGATGCACCTTTGGATTTAGGTCCTCACATGACCCAAGAAAATTCCTTTAACTGTGCAAGGCCCCATTTGATCACACATAATTGCACAAGAAGAAACACCACACGTTTCACCTGAAAACTGGTAGAAAATAGGTCCCGGAGAAAAATGGGCATAAATTTTTACTCATAATGAATTAGGGCTTTCCATCTTGGGAAATGATAGTAATTTAGGTACTCTAAAAGTAATTAAGAGAGAAAAGGCTGATTCCTTATGGATCAAGGTCTCCAACATGAACAATCATCACCAAAACTGTAGGAAAATGCGGTTCTGATGGCAAGGAAAACAACTGTAACTTTGAAACAGTCCATCCAAACTTTATGTGCTCATAGGAGAAGGTTACCAAATAGGTCCTTAGAATAATGTAAGATTTTCACACCATGAAAACAAAAAATACAACAATTATAAAGAAAACAACAGCAAACAAGTACATAAATCAAGAAATTTTTTGGTTGATGCAAGATTTCTCAAAGACCCAAGACGCTCCTGCATCAGACACCTAGGGTAAATAAAGAATTGATGTCCACATTAGGCACTACTCATATTTTGACCTAAATCATAAAGATCCAACTCAGCTTTTGTAATCCATGAACTATCTTGAATTGGCTTATCTTTCCACTAAACTAGATATTCCATGTAGTCTTTTCCTCTTGTACTCTTGCCAACTCTGCTATTCAAAATCTTCTCAATGCTATCTCTATTCTTCTTAGGATAATCTAGATCATCTTCTCTCTCATCATTTGATTCAAAGTACTCAAATATATCAGCAATGTTGAATATAGGTGATATATCCATGTCCCCTGGTAATTCCACTTCATAAGCATTTCCATTGTCAAACTTCTTCAGAATCTTACAAGGTCCAAATTTCTTCATTTTCAGCTTGTTGTAGGTACCAACTAGAAATCTATTCTTTTTCAAATGAATCATAACCTCATCTCCAACTTCAAAAGATTTATGTCTCCTTCTCTCATCAGCTCTCTATTTATATTTCAGATTATTGTCCTCCAAATTCTTTTTAACTTCATCATGAAAAGTTCTCATGTATTCTACAAAATGATTAGCTTCAACACTTCTTCTTGTTTCAGTATGTAAATCTCTTAGCTCTGTGGTTCCCTTAGGATGAAATCTAGTAACAATCTCAAATGGTGTCCTCTTAGTACTTCTATTCACATAATTATTATATGCAAACTCTGCTTGTGCCAAAATCAAATCCCAATTATCAGGCTTATCTCCAACTAAACATCTCAACAAGTTTCCCAAACTTCTATTCACAACTTCACTCTGTCCATTTGTCTGAGGGTGAAATGTAGAACTAAACTTCAAATCAGTATTCATCTTCTTCCGAAGTGTTCTCCAAAAGTAACCAATAAACTTTGTATCTCTGTCTCAAACAATAGATTTAGGCAAACCATGCAATCTTACCACTTCCTTGAAGAATAATTCAGCTACATGTAATGCATCAGATGTATTCTTACAAGGTATGAAATGAGCCATCTTTGAAAATCTATCAACCACTACCGAAATAGAATCATTACCTCTTCAAGTTCTAGGCAATCCAAGAACAAAGTCCATACTCACATCTTCCCAAGGTCTATCAGGTACAGGCAAAGGTGTATACAATCTCAAATTCTGACTAGTTCCTTTTGTTGTTTGGAAAATTCTACAACCTCTAACCATTCTTTGTACATCTCTATAAATCTGTGGCCAAAAGTATCTTTTTGAAATCAAATTCACAGTCTTATCAATCCAAAAATTTCCAGCAAGTCCACCACTATGTTTCTCCTTCATTATGTTCTCTCTCATAGATCCTCTAGGTATGCACAACTAAACTCCTTTAAACAACATGTCTTCTTGAATGAAATAATCAGTCCACTTATCATTTACTATGTGTTCCTTACATGCTTTCCAAGGCTCTACAAAATCAATGTCAGTCTCATACAAACACTTCAAATCATCAAAACCAAGTACCTAAACTCTCATCTCTGTCAGCAAACTTCTTCGGCTCAACGCATCAGAAACCTTATTTGACTATCCACTCTTATGCTTCAATGAAAAGGAAATATTTTGTTCTTTCATTTCTCTTGTAAATGTTTTATCATCAACCAAACATACTCTGATTGTGATACAGTGACCTTCATCAAACTTCTTTGTTAAAGGCAACAATACTTGTTTCTTTCCATCCATCCAAATAGTATTTTGATTCAATCTACCATCATGCAAAGCTTTCCTATCATACTACCAAGGTCTACCCAAAATAATATGACAACAATCCATAGGCATAATATCACACAAGACTTCATCATGATAATTCCCAATTTTGAATTTAACAAGGCATTGTTCACTTACAAGTAGTTTATGCTCCTTTTGGATCCAAGCAATATGGTAAGGCTTAGGATGTTTCAATCTCTACAACTGCAATTTGTTAACTAGCTCTTTGGATGCCAAATTATCAGAACTTCCACTATCAATGATTACCTTGCAACATTTGTCAATGATCTTACATCTGGTTCGGAACAAACTTTTCCTCAGAATAGGTTCCTCATCAACTTCTTCATTCCACAAGACCCTTCTTAGCATTAGGTTCTCACCATGTTTAGGTTCATTAGAAATTTCCTCAACTTCTTCACAAGCCAAATTATTTCTACCATTACCTCTAGTCTTCTTTCCAGAGTTAGTACATTCAAAAGCTCTATGTCCTTCTTCACCACATTTGTAACAAGTACCCTTAAACCAAGACTTCTCTTCTCTTTTACCATTATTGTTATTCCTAGAGTAACCAATATAGCTACCTTTAGAGTAATTACCTCTTTTAGCAGGTTCATCCTTCCATCCTTTATCTTCTATTGAATTTTTAGATCCGCTACTTTCTCCATAAGATTTGCCTCTACTTCTCTGAAATCTGCCACCTCTTCCTCTTTGTTTTTGTTCATGTTTCTTTGTCAATTTATCTTCCACCTTCAAAGAAAATTGATATGCTTCTTCCACACTTTCAATCTTCACATAACTGATCTCATCTTGAATAGATGTCCTTAGGCCATTTAGATATCTATCCACCTTCTCAACTTCATCATCCACATGTCCAGATCTGATATCCAATTTGTAAAATTCCTCAGTATATTCTTTCACACTCATGTGCTTTTGTCTCAGATTTTGCATTTTCCTCATCAAAATAACTTGGTAGTAGCTGGAAGAAACTTCTTCTTCATCTTTCCAAGCATCTTCATCCATGTCTTGATCTTTTCTTTTCCTCTCTTCTATCTCTCAGTTTGTAAATGATCCCACCAAAGAGATGCATGTCCTTTCAACTTTGTGACTGCTATCTTAACCTTCTTATTATTAGGAGTACCTTCATGCTCAAAGTATTTATCCATCTTAAAGATCCAATCCAAAAGTGTATCGGTCTCAAGTCTCCCATCATAGCAAGAAACTTCAATTGCAGGTCTGGAGTTAGCCTTAGACAAAACTCTCAAGAGTCTTTCCTCATCTTGTTCAACTTCAAGTTTAGCATTAGGTGCTACTTATTCTTCTTCATCACTAACATCTTCAAGATGTGCTCCTCTTCTCTGGGCTGTCTCTACAGCTTCAAGCCTAGTTGTAATCTGCCTCAACATATCCATGATAGCATTATCATTTCCTCTACCATGAACCATCTTGACAATCAGGTTCCAGAAAGATCATAACCTCCTACAAGTTATAGGTTAGATATCAGATCTTCCACCCTACAACCAATCTAATAAGGTTCTCCACAATCCAATCCATAAGAAAGAACTTGCTCTGATACCACTTGACGCAGAGGCAGGGTAGATAAAAGTAGAATCAGTAGAATTGAGTCCACTTGAATCCACAAACAAGCCCTACTCAGAGTTACACAATGGAAGAAATATAACATCACATGAAAGAAATGGAGATACAATGGATATGAGACAATCAACTAGTAGCAACAGTAGAGAATTATATTATTTCTTTCAACATGCTCGGTTGTGAGGCCTTCCGGGTTTTGGCCTTATACAATGAGAATTATGAAATCAGAATTACAGCTAGCATCCTATCTTTCTCACCAATGATTTATCTTGATAATCCTTCCTAGATCTCACTCATGATCCCTTCTCTTCCCTACTACATCAACCTAGACTCTTTATATAGCCAGCTAAGCCACAGGTCGGCCAGTCAGGCATTTAATTACATTATAGGTCTAGTTTGGAAGATTTAAACCAAAACTAAGGCTAGAATTAATATAAATTGATGTGACTTTAGATTCAGGTCCTCAAATGAACCAAGAAAATTCCTTTAACTACAAAAGGCCCCATTTGATCACACATAAGTGCGCAAGAAGAAACACCACACGTTTCACCTAAAAACTAGCAGAAAATAGGTCCCGAGGAAAAATGGGCATAACTTTTTACTCATAATGAATTAGGGCTTGAGCTCTTGGTAAATGATATTAATTTAGGTCCTCTAAAATTAATTAAGATCACAAAGGATTATTCCTTATGGATCAAGGTTTCCAACATGAACAATCAACACCAAAAATGCAGGAAAACGCAGTTTCGACGGCAACCAAAATAGCTGTAACTTTGAAACAGTCCATCCAAAATTTATGTGATCATAGGAGAAGGTTACCAAATAGGTCCTCAACATAATGTAAGCTTTTCACACCATGAAACCAAAAAATACAACAATTATAAAGAAAACAACAACAAACAGGTACAGAAATCAGGACATGTTTTTGGTTGATGCAAGATTGCCCAAAGACCCAAGATGCTCTTGCATCAGTTTTCTTCTATTTTAAAAATTTATTTCCTATAGTCGGTGAAGTAGTTTGGAAAGTAGATAAACTGATTGTTTATCAGATTAATGATTATACTCAAAGCATAGGAGATAATTTTTATGTAGTCATGAATGACTATTTTGGTAAATTTCAAAGTAAAATGCATAAGAGATTCAAGATTCCACCTCAAATTATGGAAGAATATAAGGATGATTTATGTTTTGAAGTTGACACTGACACTTGCATAATAAGAGCTGTGGAGCCTAGAACCATGTGGTTTCCACCCATGGGATGTGAACTAGATATTGATGTTGTATCAATACAAATTAAAGGTCTTTTAGAGAAACCATTTGAAAAAAGTGCAACTCGGTATGGAAAATTTGAGGAAGTTAAAGATAAAATAAGGATAGGTATCTTGATACCTAAGCAATCAGAAAGACAAGTAGAATGATAAACACTTTGTCAGAGAATCTAGGTATTGCTACTGAAAGTAAAGAGGTTTATGAACCATTAGAGGCTAAGGGGAAGAAGACAATAGTAAAGAAAGAGACTCCTAGCAAAATTGGTGTTAGACCATCGATAAGGTCTTCCTCTACACCGAGTGAAAAGAAGAAAGTACAGGTAGAACCAGTAAAGACAAAAAGCTACATCTATGAGAATAAGGCTACTGGAAAGCCTAGAAGGAAATTAAAGTTGCAACAAGAAAGTGACGCTGATTCTGAAGACATATCACAATTAAAGGTTGTGAAAAGTAAAGTACCTAAAGTGAAGAGTCTTGATGAACTACTCAAGACACTTGAGAAATATGGAGGTTATTCGGTTTTGAAACAATTAAAGTATGAAAAGTAGAATAATGAAGAGAAAAGTAAAATTTAAGAGACTATGATTTTCACTTTACACAAATTTAGAACAAGACTAGTTGAAGTCACACCAAGCATTGAAGATGAGCTATATCATAAAATCGATGCTAGATGGAAGTATGCTCTAGCAACTGAGAAAGAAATGAGAGAAAGGTCCCTAACTATTATAGTTTTAGACCTAACCAAGAAAGGAATAAAAGATACATTGCTAGAATATTCAAAAATATTTTGAGTAAAAGGTAGAGCACTGAGCATCATGGTTGGTAATCTTGAAGAGGTCCACAAGGACATTTATGATCTTTGGAGAAAGATCTTCTCTATTGATCCACCGATAGCTAAAGAGGTTGAAGAAAAAAAGAGTAAGTCTAATGCAATTGTCTTAACAATAAATAAATAAGAAGTCATAATTGATGACATAATAGATCAAGACCCTGATGAGACAATAAAAGCTGATGAAGACATCATGGAAATTGAGGCTAAATAAATAGAGGAAATGGATGTTGATGATTCTGCTAAGGCAAGGCTGATAGAAGAAGATCCTATAATTGAACAAGTTTTAAATTTTCTTGAGATAGAGAAAATTATCTCATAGGAAACAAGAGATGTACCTACTAATGTTGAGACCCCCATTAAGCTAGCACAAGAGACTACCACAAAGGAGATTGAGGAAACAAAAGAAATCAAAACTAAATAAGGTCAAAATCAAGAATCGTTAACTCCTATCAAGACCACATAACAAAAGAAGGAATGGGAAAAAGAAAAGGAAAAATATGAAGATAAGAAATATGAGAAACAAGAGAAGAAGGAAGAAAATAAAGAAGAAGAGAAAAAGAAAGAAAAAGAAGATAAGACTAAGGATACATCTACACAATCTGATGCAAAGAAGGCAAATACTTCTAAAAGAAAATCCAAGAAGAGGAAGTATGAAAAAGAGGTTGATGTAAGCCAACCTGTTGTTATTCCTAAGGTTGATATTACAACCATGAGTCCAAAAGAACTCTCAGAGTTCGGAGATCTATTGAATAGAAAAGCTGCACAAGACAAGCTGATAGCCAAGAAGTAGAAAACTAGTGTTTTGGAGCAAGTCAAATGAATATTGAATGAGATTGTACTTGAGGCCACCATAAATGAAAAAAAGGTGATATATATAGTTAGTTAGGAGAATTGGTAATTCAGATAAACTAGCCTAGTACCGAAACATCAAAGTATATGCTGCAAGTACATAAGAAGGAAATGGAGACAAAAGTGATTGGAGAAATTCTTCAATCAGTTGCATTAGATAAGGTAACTCTTTTTGAGTTAGTAAATGAGTTGGAGAACGAGCTAAAAAATATTCTTTAATTATTTCAACAAATTTTCTTAATTTCAAATTTTACAAAGGATATAAAAGAAAATGATGATAATGTGGAAAGGGAGCTCATCGAGTAGTTATCAAAAGTTTCCACAAAGCCTAATTCTATTAAGGAATATTATGAAAGGCTGAATCACTTGATGGGAGTGCAATTTGAGATAATAAAAGAGGAAAATTAGATCAAAATGGATATTATGGAACTCCAAACAATTTTGATTCTACATATTGAATCATTGCAAAAATAGGTACACAAGGCCAAAGACTTAGTCAACACATTGGATGTTAGTGCTATGGATAACATGGTGAGTTTGACTGCTGACTTAAGTGAGAAAATAATAGTATTACATACACTAAATAATACCTAGAAATCATTACTAAAGGATGCTACTAACAAGTATAAAACTATTTTTGACAAGATCCCCACAATAGATAAGAAATAAGTTCTTATTTTGGCATTTTTTTTAAAAAAGGGGGAAAATATATATGAATATATTATGAAAAAGAAAGGGGGAATATATGGAATGAATATATGAATATAGTATGAATAAGGAGGATATATATGTATGGATATATATGATTCAATAAGTAATACTTCAGGGGGAGTAACAAGTTTACCGAGGAATGGATAATTTTGACAAGGACAAAATTTTGAATTTTTGATGACTTTAAAGGTTTTTAACAAAGATACCAAACTAATGCCAAAGGGGGAGATTAATACTCCTAAGAGTTATTTTTTTGTCATTAGTTATAAAGAAGTCACATTGATTGTCAAAGTCATTTGGTAAAGAAGGAAAGACAAGTTGGTAAAGAAGGAAAAGCTATTTAGTAAAGGAAATAAGGGAACAAATAATTTCAGTAAAGGAAAAACAAGTTTAGACACATCAAGGTAGAATTGAGCACTGAGCACCAAGTTCTACCAAGATACAAAATCAACCAAAATAAGAAAATGAGACAGTTACTGAGCTAGAGGAAAACGTGTCACTAGGCATAGAAGGCCGACACAAGGAGAATCTTTTGATACATTGAACTTGGACACCAAACAAAAATCAGTTTACAAATCTGAAGGAGATTGTATGTTAGAGCATTGGAGGTTGAAACATGATGTTTATACATAATTACAAGGTGAGATATATGAATGAGAATAAAGTATGATATATGCATTGGAGGAGTAACCAATGCTAGCACCGCTTGTAGAGATGATTCTAGAACATCTAGCACTACTTTTAGAATTTTATATAAATGGATCAGAGTGTGAAGATAACTATGCATGGGTGAAAAGGAGATTTGCATGTATGAAGCAGAGATTGCAAAGAAGGTGATGAACTGAGAAACCACTGAGTACAAAGCAGTAAAGAGAAGAAAGTGATTGTGATTCAAAATTGAATCTACTAAGTATTGAATTGATATTGTGAGTAGTACAATGTATGAGGTAATGAGTTATTAAGCATAAAGAGTCTGATATGCATATGATTGATGCAAGTTTAATAGACAAGTTTGTGTTACTAATTAAAGAGTAATCAAAATTGTAAAGTCTCTTAACCAAGAAGATCCTAACAGATCTTATATTGTAAATCCTCTAACCATGCACAATTCTCAAATTAGAATTGTAAAATCCTCTTACAAGGTAGACTTAGCAGGTCTTAAGACTCTTAACTGAGTTAGTACCTTTAATAGAGTAAGCTATTAGAAATAGCTAACAGTGTAGCTCTAACTGAGAAATATTTTTACTATAGTACTGAAGTTTTGTGGGTGTCATCCTCACCATAGTTTTTATCCTCTAATAAGGATTTTTGTGATACTAAAATGAATGTGTTATGAGATATGATTTATCTTTTATATGTTTTATATGATGCATGCAAAAGTTATGGATTCAGTAAATATTTAAGGAAGAAAGTTAAAATATTTTAAAAGTGTTTTATAGTATTGATTCACCCCTCCCCTCTCAGTACACACCTTTGCATAACTAATCCAACACATATTCCCCTCAAAATACATTGAAATTTGGACTTAGGGGTTGGAAAGGTAGATAAAATGATAGAATTTTAATTGATATGGAGTTGGATAAAGCATAACATACATGAAAATTTGAGAATGCTAAAATAGGAACCAATTGAGAATCTAAATATAGGTACTTGAAATTTAGGATGGTACAATAATATTATAATTATTGTAATATTTAGTATTGGGAAGAGATGATGTAGTCAAGGATAGCGAATCTCTGAAGGATATGTCAAATCCATGGAGCTATAAATGCCACAATACAAAATACCCCAAAAAAGATATAGAAAATAAGCATTCAAGGCAACAATATCACATATATTATCATCAAGTTGGCCTAAAAATGCATTTATTATATCACCATTATCAATATATAGATTCAATAGAGTTATATATACTTACTATCCTTAATACCAAGCTCACAAGCTAGGCACATTTGATTATCCCTCAAAATTATCTAAAGACCAAACCTTAGACTCCATTTATCATAAGATTTTAGATCCTAACTATCAGATATTATATCTACCTCCTTTCCTCTAAACCCCTTTCTTCCTCTTAAACAAGAACCACAAGACCTACTTAATTACAAGATTGCTAGCCACAAGTCAGCTTATCTGATCATAATCCCCAAGATAATGACCCAAATTCATAAGAACACCTCCAATTAGATACATCATGCCATGTGAACATAAAAGGAGGTGAACCACATGTATAAGAACATAGAAAAAGGTATCACAAAGCTTTTCATAATGTGAAACTCCATCCCTATTCGAGTCTCACCACCCTAGTCATTAGAACAAAAAATTGAATAAGACTGAACCAATCATTAAATAAATTCATTTGAAAACATTAGAATGAACTATAAAGCTAGACATAGGATCTCCAAGATGTCTAGAACACAAAATAAGGATGAAATAATAAAATGATCCAACTAGAATGATCACAAGCCTAAACACCATAAATTACCCAACTGGAATAGTAAATAGACAAACTGAAAGGAAATATTTTTGGGTGATGCAAAATTTCCAATGACCCAAGGATGCTCCTACATCAGACACCCCAAGTGAATAGAAGATGTTCCATAAGGAATTATGAACATCTGATAGGATTCAAGACATAAATCCCATGTTCATTCTTAACCCACATATCCTCTTCATCGAAAGGAAAATAGCTGCTCTGACTTTGCACATAACTACCCATACTATTGTTGATGTAAGTGTTCAACCCCAATTCAGTAACATCCCTCTCAAGATCCAATGCCACTCTATTTCTACTACCTCTTCCACAACCACTACTCCAAGTTTCCAATTATTTTAGATTTTTTCTATCTTTGTCACTTTTATTGTAATGCCCCGCCAGGGAACCCATGAGAATTTAATCTAAAACATGTTGCTATATTTACAGAATAAATTTTTTCTTAAGAGTTTACAAAAAAATAATGATAAAAATACATAAGAAAGACAACATAAGATACAAACAAGTACATAAGTACAACTCCATTATAATTAACAATCCTCAAGAGTTCCATGACATAGAATTATGTATACATTAATTAATTAATTTAGATTAAGTATAATTACAAATATATCATATACAAATGAATAACAAGTGCAACCTCATATAAATGAAACATAGATACAACCAATACCATAAGGTATACACAATAAATCAACATCCACTACATAAGTCACAAGGTATGTAATAATAACTAAGTACAAAGTATAGTACAATATCCCAAAAGAATCACATCTGAAGAATTGATACAAGGTAAAAATATAAACATCATAAGATAGATATGAAAAAGTCTCCAATGAAGAATAAGAAGAAGGTAACACCAACAAGAATGATCCAACACCGTGCTATAGAAATGTCAGAATCTCAAATGGTAAAAGAAACACTACCATCTGACCTTGTGGAACCAAAGGTCCACTCCCACCATGTTGAGGAGATAACAACTGACCCCACTCGGATAACAATAAAAAACCTAACATAAAAAAATAACTAAGAAATGGATCCTGAAAGCACTCTATCTCAAGAGCTACCACACTCAAAACCAAAGGTAAAACATACCAATCCAAGACAAGTAAGAATAATTCCAATGTACAAAAAATAAAGATAAGAAACGATAACCAAATACCAAAAAGATACCAAGTGCCAAATACCAAATATCGAACAAATATCAAGTACCAAATGAACACCAACCAAGTACCAATGAATACCACCCAAGTAAATACCAACTACTACAAGTAAATACAAAATCTATGGATGAGACTTAGGCTACATACTATGAGAGTGTCATCACAGGACAACTATTTGAGTTACCCTAGACTAGTCACTCTAGACCCCAAACCCTCAACATGACCCATACAGAACTAGAATACCCTCTCATGAAGATGAGGAACTCCAATCATACCTACTCTCTAGGTATCATCCAATTCCCATCCTTAGCTGATGCAGGGGAATTCTTGGGTCCTTGGTGAATTTGCATGGTGGTGTGTTACTTGGTCGGTGTTACTCAGTTGCAGCCTTAATCGATGGTCTCGATCATTGATGGAAGCTTGGTCACTGAAGGAATTCAGTGAGACTTCTAGTGCTCAGTGGAACTAGTGCTCAGTAATACCTGTGTTGCTCGGTGTTGCTTGGCTTGGTTAGTTGTTTCACTGGTGCTCAATTTTTTCTTTGGCGTTCAATAGTTCTGGTTTACCGATTGGAGTTCTTGAAGATTTGCTTGGCCAACTTGGTGCATTTAATGTTGGTATCTTTTGTTGGATTCTCCTATGTGGATCTGGAGGCTGACATGTTGAGTTTATTAATTTTAAGGCTATTTGAGAGTCGACTTGTATTGTATTAAATATTTGTTTGTAGGAGTTAATTGTTTCATCTAGCCGACTTGTGGCTGATGATTAGTATTTAAGGAGTGTTTGGGTAGTTTTTTAGGCAAGGAGATCTAGACAATTAGATGGGAGATCTGGGGTAGCAAATAAGTGAAGTTGTGGAAAAGATCCTACGAGATCTTATAGATCAGATTGTTATCTGATAGTTTGTAATAGTAGAGCTAGTGGTTTGCATAATTGGAGACAAGGAGATTGCTTGGTGGCTTGCGAGCACAAGTTCAGATATGCCTTAGGGTTTCCATTAGTTGTGTTGGTTGTCTTTTCTTTCTACTTGTAGGTTTACACTATGATTGACAAACTAATGTCACTGAATCTATCACCACTCCAAAGTCTGCAAGGAAAAGGGCCAATTAACAAGGATCAACAAGGATCCTCCTACACTTTGAGCCTAAATACTCAGGTGGGTGTACCCTTGACTCATTTCTTCAAAGGAGTCACAAAATATTATACAAATATACCCTTTACAAACTAGTTTTAAAGATTTTATCATTTAAATGTGTGATTGATGATGATGAACTACTTCTAGAGAATGGATCGGTGCCTTAACCTAGGGCATAGAGTCACCCAATAACATATATCAACTAAAAATCCTAAATCAAATACTCTTGAACTCAGAACAAGTGCTTTGCCTATTATCCCTCTCACTCCCAAACCTGATCATCAAATTCCTATCCAACCATGAACTCATTGAAACTACCTTAAAGACTTTAATCCTAACTTTGTTAGGAACTCAAAGATAATTCCACAATGTTCTTTGTCCACCATATGCTAACTCACTTTGTGACATTAATATATATGAGCCCAAGATCAAAGCAAGAAGACAAACATAAATCTAAGATTGGAATTCAAGTGTATTCTCATTAAAATTTGTAGAATCTATACATTACCAAGACAACAAAACACTAGGAAACAAACCCAAAATCCAAGCTCTCCTTGTTTAGTCCTTTACATTGATTTTCAACATAACATCAACAACCACCAAAAAAGTAAAAACAACTACAATATATACCACTAGTCACCTTGGAATCCCTAAAATCAGGATGCAACAAGCTACGGATGACTAGGGTAAAGGTTTCAACCACCAAGCCAATTAGATTCAATCAAAATTAATTACAGGGGAGAAAACCAAGCAACCTGGAGCAAACAGATCCTAGAATGATCTTCCTTTATGAGAAATATCTGAGAACAGTGTATTGAAGATCATGAATTCATCAAGTTATCAGTTTGATCATTTCACCTATAACATGCCTCGAGCAACTCTTTCATGGTACAAACCCTCTGCAAATAATTATCAAACTTTCTGGACCACACAACATCAGTTAGTGAAATCATATCTACCAAATCCAACTGAAAGCATTAAAAACCAGTCCTTCTGTCACTGAAAAACCTTTAAAAAATTTGAAATTTGGGTGGCAACGGTTAATCAACCAAATTTAAAACATAGCCATTGATTTTATTTCTTCCCGGTAGATCGGGCGGCTCTCATAAATCTCTGCAACCATCACAAGCTATTGAAAAGTCTTTTGCCACATCAGCACCCTATAGCCAATGAGAAATGAGAATCTTAGCATGACATGACACGTCAGACCCACTCATACAAGCCTTTAAATAGGATGGTGGTCACATGATCACATGGCCTGGAAAGATTCCATGCGATCAAGTGACAATCATAGATCCTTTGTCATTCCTCTTGAGAGATTCGGGCCCACTGACACATCCTCGTCACTAAACCCGTGGCCAATAAGAAATGAACATGTCAGCACCCATTGGAAGGGAGGTCCCACCAACATCCCTTATATTTTGATACCAAATCAATGACTGTCGCATGATCTCATGGCTTGGAAAGATTCCATGTGATCATACGCCAGCTGTTAGATCTTCTAACAACTGAAAGCCGGGCCCTGCTAAAAAATTCCAACTCACCATGTAGCTTGACCAATGAAAAGCCACCATTTGTGCATACCTAGCAATGGACCCACTAAGAAACACCATATTACCTGGAAGATCAGATGGCGGTCTTATGAGCGCATAGCCTGGAAAGATTCTATGCAAACATAAGATAGTCATTGATCTTGAATCTGTTGCTGATGCCATTAAAGCTTGACCCCACCCTACTGATTCTTCTAACATCTAGAAGATCAGATGGCTACCACATGATCTTAAAAGCTCAAAAGATTCCATGCACTCATGCACCCACCGTAGGATTAAAAGATAACTGAAATGCCAGGCCCGCTGTCACGTGATTTAGCGACTGAAGAAAAGATAAACCGCCATGCCAAGTCGTAGAATGTTCTGAGCTTAACCGCTAGGAACAAGAGACCACATGACCAATGCATTCACCCAATTACTGAAGGTTAACATGAGACTACCAGGAAACTAGTGAATAAGAGACAACACAGTCACCGAATTGCTTGAAGGTTTAAGAATAAGGAAACGCATGGTGTAATTTAGTGAAGACTGGGAAAAGGACCATGTGTAGAAAGGAGACCTAAGTGACCCAAAAAAGGTAATGAAGAATTAGAATAGGGCCAAGATAAATTAGGGTTTTCCCTTCTAATGACTAGTAATATGAATTCAGACTGAGGGTTTCAAAGACCAGGGACATAAAAATATGCAGGGACAAAAAAAAATTCATATAGTCATGAAAATTTTTACATGTGCTAATAGTGGCTCTGTCTGGGGATGTATGCCTCTTGCAGGCATAGCAAGGATCCAGAATTATTGGGTGAAGCAGACCACCCACTGGACAAAACCTAAACAATAGAGAGCAATAGGACAAAACCCTCTGAACTAGCCAAAAGAAAACCAGACAGAAAGAAACAAACCAGTATATACAAAATGTACAACATATACAAAAGGCTCAAAGCCCCAGAACTCTAATCAATTTTTACCTCTATCAAACAAGTAATTTTCATCTCCATAGAGTAGAGGCAAACTAACAATACATCTCTCATCCAGCCTAACAAAAAGATGGTGATCCATTTCCAAAATGTCACATAGAAAATAATCACCATACTCACCATCATTTAGCAAGATATGATCATCGACCTGCCATAAATATTGATCATTTTGTGACATCAAAGTGTCACACTTTTCACTTTCACTGTCATGCTGAAAAAAGAAACACTCCAACTTAACATCATGACTGGAAGCATCAGTATTCTGATCATTAGTTTGCAATAAAGAATAAACCTTTTCTATCTCCTTGCTTTGCAAACTAATATAAAAATTCTCAAGACAAAAATCTGATTGCATGAAATTGGAAACAACTTGTTGATCAAAAATCACATCAGCATCTTCTAGAAAGGAACAAGCACTATCATTGACTAAATCATTAATCATTTGTAAGTCTGAGAAAACACATTCAGACTTACCACATTCTCTAGCATCAAAATGTAAACAAGAACCACTGACATTAGGCTCTTGAAAAATTGAATCCACACAAGTAACCACATCATCATACTCATCAAGCATGACATTATCAAATTCATTACAATTATGTGTACCATCCTCTTGCATATCAAAAATGGGAGAAAGGACATCAAAAAATGTTTCAAACATCATGCCATTACTTGCTTTATCTCCATCAAAATCTATATCTATTGGGCATGGAATTTTAGAAGCAAAGTCAGGAGTGTGCCTCTAAAATTCAGTTTCCAAAAGTTCTAAAATTTTCTCACTACTAAGTAAGCACTGAACCTCACATTTTACCTCTTTGGTCTCATTGCTAGTACTGCAAATATCCTCTTCATCTGAAGCAGGGGCTAAAAAATCTTATCTCACAATATCTTGTGCAAAGTAGTCATAGTAGGAACTATCATTAATTGTAGATTCATCTTCTACTTCTTGACAACCATAAGTTCCATTATCAGCATCAACATCACAAGATTCATCATCCTCAAATGAAGCCATCCATTCTTTAACATTTTCTAGTGCTTCATTTCTAAAAGAGGCATTCCAACTAACTGATTCAGGTACACCAAGTTCTAAAAACATCTTAGCATATTGGAAATCTTGAAGCTTAACACCCATAAGAAGTTCATCACAAGCTATAAGAAATTTCTTATAGTATGAGTGGGATGACTCTTCTTTCCTTTCCCCTATTGCACATCTTAGAATCTTTATGCAAGTTTGTTGGATTTTTTGACTTATCAAATAAATATCTCTTTCTCTATTAACATTTCTAAGATCTGACTAAGAACTTTCAGACCTAGAAACATCATCTTGACCTATCAAGGCTAGAAACATCATTTTAAAATACTGACAAAATAATACAACTTTTTCTCATGACATTAGTTCTATCCAAATTAATGCAACCACTGGCTTCATTAAACCTCAACATTCTGACACTCTTTACAATAACCAAAGCTTTTATCTAGAAATATGGCTTTAAACTTCAAAATTAATTTCCCTTTTCAATAGTGACTTGCTCACCAAATTAGGGACTGTTTTGCCTAATAAAAAGGATTACCTGGAGATGTTGTGAATGCTGCAAAATATTGATATGAAGTCTCCTTCAAATCACCTTTCAATTTTTGGTAGAGTCACCACCTCCTTGCAGAGGACAAATTTGAAACAGCTGAGAACCTTTCCCAACTCTGAACCTTCTTCAAAACCCACAATCACAACACAACCCCAAATGATAACTGCTTGTCAGAACTACAAATACATCATGCTTTGTTATAAAACACTGATCAAACAGAGACTCAGAGTCACCACTCAACACTTAGTGATAAGATTTAGCAAATGCCTTTTTTTATTTGACTCTAAACTTATGGCCTCGCCAGTAGAGTCACCATTTTGTTGGTGACTCAGATGGACAAATCAATCTGGTCAGTACGATATTGAAATTTTTTGACTCAACTAGAGATCCTAACAGATGTACTTCCTCATTATTGTTCTCCCCAGTAGAGTCGCCATTTTTTTAGTTGTCTTTTCTTTCTACTTGTAGGTTTACACTATGATTGACAAACTAATGTCACTGACTCTATCACCACTCCAACGTCTGCAAGGAAAAGGGCCAATTAACAAGGATCAACAAGGATCCTCCTACACTTTGAGCCTAGGTGCTCAGGCGGGTGTACCCTTGACTCACTTCTTTAAAGGAGTCACAAAATATTATACAACTATACCCTTTACAAATTGGTTTTAAAGATTTTATCATTTAAATGTGTGATTGATGATGATGAACTGCTTCTAGAGAATGGATCAGTGCCTTAACCTAGGGCATAGAGTCACCCAATAACATATATCAACTAAAAATCCTAAATCAAATACTCTTGAACTTAGAATAAGTGCTTTTCCTATTATCCCTCTCACTCCCAAACCTGATCATCAAATTCCTATCCAACCATGAACTCACTGAAACTACCTTAAAGACTTTAATCCTAAATTTGTTAGGAACTCAAAGATAATTCCACAATGTTCTTTGTCCACCATATGCTAACTCACTTTGTGACATTAACATATATGAGCCCAAGATCAAAGAAAGAAGACAAACATAAATCTAAGATTGGAATTCAAGTGTATTCTCATTAAAATTTATAGAATCTATACATTACCAAGACAAAAAAATGCTAGGAAACAAACCCAAAATCCAAGCTCTCCTTGTTTAGTCCTTTACGTTGATTTTCAACATAACATCAACAACCACCAAAAAAGTAAAAACAATTGCAATATATACCACTAGTCACCTTGGAATCCCCAAAATTAGGATGCAACAAGCTATGAATGACTAGGGTAAAGGTTTCAACCACCAAACCAATTAGATTCAATCAAAATTAATTACAGGGGAGAAAACCAAGCAACCTGGAGTAAACAAATCCTAGAATGATCTTCCTTTATGAGAAATATCTAAGAACAGTGTACCAAATATCATGAATTCATCAAGTTATCAGTCTGATCATTTCACCTATAACATGCCTCGAGCAACTCTTTCAGAGTACAAACCCTTTGCAAATAATTATCAAACCTTCTGGACCACATAACATCAGTTGGCAAAATCATATCTACCGAATCCAGCCGCTAAAGCATTAAAAACCAGTCCTTCTATTGCTGAAAAACCTTTAAAAATTTTGAAATTTGGGTGGCAATGGTTAATCAACCAAATTTAAAACATAGCCATTGATTTTATTTCTTCCTAACAGATCGGGTGGCTCTCATAAATCTCTGCAACCATCACAAGCTATTGAAAAGTCTTTTGCCACATTAGCACCCTACAGCCAATGAGAAATGAGCATCTCAACATGATGTGGCACGTCAGACCCACTCATACAAGCCTTTAAATAGGATGGTGGTCACATGATCGCATGGCCTAGAAAGATTTCATGTGATCAAGTGACAACCGTAGATCCTCTGTCATTCCTCTTGAGAGATTCAGGCCCACTGACACATCCTCATCACCAAAGCCATAACCAATAAGAAATAAGCATGTCAGCACCCACTAGTAGGGATGTCCCACCGACATCCCTTATATTCTAATACCAAATCAATGACTATCACATGATCTCATGGCTTGGAAAGATTCCATGCGATCATACGCCAGATGTTAGATCTTCTAACAACTGAAAGATGGGCTCCACTGGCAAATTCCAACTCACCGTCTAGCTTGACCAGTGAAAAGCTACCATTTGTGTATACTTGGTAATGGAGCCACTGAGAAATACCATATTACCTAGAAGATCAGACGACGGTCTTATGAACGCATAGCCTGGAAAGATTCTATGCAAACATAAGACAACCGTTGATCTTGAATCTGTTGCTAATGCCATTAAAGCTTGACCCAACCCTCTGATTCTTCTAACATTTGGAAGATCAGACAGCTAGCACATGATCTTAAAAGCTTGAAAGATTCCATGTGCTCATGCACTCTCTGTATGATTAAAAGATAATTGAAATGCCGGGTCCGCCGTCACACGATTTAGCAACTGAAGAAAAGATAAACTGCCATGCCAAGTCACAGAATGTTCTGAGCTTAACCGCTAGGAACAAGAGACCACATGACCAATGCATTCACCCAATTGCTGAAGGTTAACATGAGACTGCTAGGAAACTAGTGAATAAGAGACAACACAGTCACCAAATCGCTTGAAGGTTTAAGAATAAGGAAACACATGGTGCGATTCAACGAAGAATGGGAAAAGGACCATGTGTAGAAAGGAGACCTAAGTGACCCAAAAAAGGTAACGAAGAATTAGAATAGGGCCAAGATAAATTAGGGTTTTCCCTTTTAACAACTAGTAATATGAATTCAGACCTAGGGTTTCAAAGACCACGGACATAAAAATATGTAGGGACCAGGAAAAATTCATATAGCCATGAAAATTTTTGCATGTGCTAACAAGTTGCTAATTTCTCACAGAACTGAACTAGTTGGAGTTGTGTTGGATCTTGTTGATCTTGCTGAATTGTTTCTGATTGTAATTGGCCCTAACTCGTAAGGCCTTACTGCTAGGCATGTTAATGGAAAATATGTTTTGAAACATATGTTTGTTGTGTTATTCCATTGTGTTGTTATGAAGCTACAAGGTTGGACTGTCCTTAATTAGATCCACCATCCTTGACCTGCGTCAGGTGGTATTAGAGCTAAATTGATCTTGTGGAGTGAAGGTTGACCTAGCAAGTCTGATCTTGTGAAGTTGATCTTGTGGGTGAAGAGATCGTATGATCTAAGTTGCAGATCTATAGCACGGAACTTGTGGAATCTTTCCCTAGTTGTTTGCAAGGTGGCAGGTTGCGATCTGACTTGCATACAACTTGGAGGTTGTCAAAAGGTGGTTGGTGTAGGGTTTTGTTGTAGAGGGTTTCTCTTATCTTTACGGATACCTCTGAGAAGATTGGACCCTAGAGTGATTGCAGATCTTTGTGATACTATGGAATCTAGGATTACAGAGAAGGTGAAATCTGATTTCAGATCTGAGATAGAGTTGATGAAGAATGATATGGTTGCCGAGATCATGAGAGCTATTGCTAGTGTACCTTAGAATGTTGGTACTAAAAATGGTTATGAGGAAGCTACTAAAGACTTTGAAGCTACTAGATCTAGTGGTGATGACCAGAGGGATAGATCTGGTGAAGATAGAACTACTCAGTTGTATAGATCTAGAGCTTGGTTAAGTAATAGTTACTGAATGGAAGTTTCTACTTTCTCTGGTACCTTGAAACCTAAGATTTTGATTGACTGGATTGGTGAACTTGAAGATTTATTTGAGCTAGAAGAAATTAAAGATCCTCTTCAGATGAGGTTAGCACAGACAAAATTGAAAGGACATGCTTCTCTTTGGTGGAAATAATTACAAAGAGATAGAGAAGATGAAGGTGAAATGAAGATCAATTGGTGGAGGTTGATGGTGACTAAGTTGAAAGATAAGTTTATACCTACTGACTATGAGCTTGACTTATTTAAGAAGTTGTAGAATCTGAAACAGAAGGATTTGACTATTGGAGATTATACCAAGGAGTTCTACAAACTTACTATTTGGTCTGGACATAGAGAACTTGGTAAGGAAAAGGTAGCTTGGTATGTGAATGGTTTGAGATTCAATATTTAGGATGAGCTTGGTATGCTGGAGATTGATTATGTTGAAGATGCTTATCAGTATGCTTTGGAGGTAGAAGATAAGTTGAAGAGGAAACAACATAGTAATCCCCAAGGGAAGGAAAAGATTGATCACTCAGTGAAGGATAAACCAACTGCAGAAGATGAACATAAACCTGTAGAACCAAAGAAGAAGACAGGTAGAGTTATCTTTAAGGGTACTTGTTATAACTATGGGGAAGAAGGACACTGTTATTTTGAGTGTACACAGAAGAATCTTGGTGACCGACGGACTACCGTGGCTGAATGAGAACATTCAGAATGAACCTAAATCTGAGAACTTGCTAGTTCAGTGAACATTTCTTGGTACAAAGGATGAACCTTGTTAGAGGAGTAACTTGTTTAGGACTCGGTGCATGTTTAGAGGTAAACTTTGTGATGTTATTGTTGATAGTGGTAGTACTGATAACCTTGTTGCCGAGGACATGGTTCAGAAACTTGGTATGAGTAGAATGAAACACCCAATATCCTTATAGGATTGGATGGTTGCAAGATGATCATGCTCTAGAAGTAAGAGAAAAATGCTTTGTTGATGTTCAGATTGGCCGGTATAAGGATCTTGTGTTATGTGATATTGTGGAGATGAATAGTTGTCATATATTTCTCGATAGACCTTGGCAATATGATTGTAGAGCTATGTATGATTGTGTGAAGAATGTGTTTACTATTGAGAAGGATGACATGAATTTTTCCGTAATGCCTTTGCTGGATACACCACTCGGTAGGAGGAGTCTGAGTATTGGTAGATGAGTTGAGTTGGTAGATCCTAAGAGAATGAATGATTAGTTTGGAGAAAAGACTTGTGTGTTATCAAGGAAAGACTTGAAGAGATAGAGGAAGATGAATTGGAAGAGTATGCAAAGTGAAAAGGTGGAGGACTTGTATGTGAAGAACTAGTTTGGGGTTTATGTGTTGAATCCTGGAAGATGTTCTTCCCACATATGAACATCTTTTCGAACCTGGGGTGTCTGATGCAGGAGCATTCTTGGGTCCTTGGTGAATCTATATGGTGGTGTGTTACTTGGCTGGTGTTACTCAGTTGCAGCCTTAATCAATGGTCTCAGTTATTAAAGGAAGCTCAGTCGTTGAAGGAACTCAGTGATACTTCTTATGCTTGGTGGAACTGGTGCTCGGTAATACCTGTGTTGCTCGATGTTTCTTGGCTTGGTCGGTTGTTTCACTAGTGCTTGGTTGTTTCTCTGGCACTCGATAGTTGTGGTTTACCGAGTAGAGTTCTTGAAGATTTTCTTGGCCGACTTGGTGCATTTAATGTTGGTATCTTTTGTTGGATTCTCGATATGTTGAATTTATTAATTGTAAGGCTATTTGAGATCTGACTTGTATTGCATTTAATATTTGTTTGTAGGAGTTAATTGTTTCATCCAGCCAACTTGTGGTTGATGATTATTATTTAAGGAGTGTTTGGGTAGTTGTTTAGGCAAGGAGATCTAGACAATCAGATGGGAGATTTGGGGTAGCAGATAAGTGAAGTTGTGGAAAAGATCCTCTGAGATCTTGCAGATTAGATTATTATCTGATAGTTTGTAATAGCAGAGCTAGTGGTTTGCATTCTTGGAGATAAGGAGATTGCTTGGTGGCTTGTAAGCACAAGTTCAGATCTGCCTTAGGGTTTCCATTAGCTGTTGATTTGTCACAAAACTAAACTAGTTGGAGTTGTGTTGGATCTTGTTGATCTTGCTGAATTGTTTCTGATTGTAATTGGCCCTAACCCAGAAGGCCTTACCCCTGGGAATGTTAATGGAAAATATGTTTTGAAACATATCTTTGTTGTGTTATTCCACTATGTTGTTTTGAAGCTGCAAGGTTGGACTGTCCTTAATTGGATCCACCATCCTTGACCTGCATCATTAGCCTATACAAGAACTCAAGGCACGAACAAGAAATCCATAATTAATCTTGTATTTAATGTTATTCACAAGTTTTATTATTAGGTTATCACTTATTAACAAACTTACGATAGGTTATCCTGCTACTGGCCTCTTTGGGCCTCACACCCCTAGTGTAAGCCACTCCCCTAAGATGCACCTATTTAACTTTCCCTAGGCTAATAGATCATAAATAGATCTCACAAATCATATAAAGCATGATAATAAATTTTAGTTCCATAAAAGATAAGTAGAACTCACACTAGTCCTTAAACCATAATCCCACAATTACAAGTCGATCCTCAAACCATAACATGATATAACACACCCTTCCAAAGAGTTCACAAAATAGTGAGCTTAGGAAATTAGGTTGGGTAAAAATAATCGTGACCAAGTCAACATTACAAAAATATTGAAAATGCACATGTCACATAGAAGACAAACGCCCAAGCCTCGGTATACCACTCTTAAAGGCCGCAACATAATTTTCTCAAATAAACAACGTCAAACAAGGTAATAGAATATACCAAGTAGTCAAACCATAACACAAGTCTCAATTGTTTAAGCACAATCAATTTTATTTATTAAAGTCTAGTTTGACTTATTAAGAAAACATTCATATAAAATTTCATGCATATATATACTTTTTAAATAAGTATTTAAATAAAATCTCCATCCATATCAAGACACCATGCATTTAATAATAAAATAATATTATTAATTTTCTAAATATAAATATAAATGAAAACATAAATATTAAAACCCACATGTAAAATAAATCAATTACTATTTATTTATTAATTAACTTCTTTTAATTTTTTTTAAAAATCTAGAAATTAATAAATAATAATAATAATAATATTTTTTTAATTTTTAAATTTGAAAATTAATAAATAATATTTTGTCAATTTCTCTCTGTTATGGTAGGCTCCGAGAAGTCAGTTTGTTGTTATGTCCTGTCTTTTCAGCTGTTCTGTCTCTTGGCAGGCAACCACTTATAGAGTTTTAGAATGGATTGCACAGTTGTCGAGCATCTTATATTACATTGATTCAATTTATATTTTTGGACATGGGTAATTTTGTAATTTGGCAATTTTTTGTAATCAAATTTAACTTGACAGGGTTATAGCTTAAATCTTTAGATAAAGAAAGTATTGTTTTTGTCATTAATAACTCTATTTGTTAAATGAGTTGACTAGGGCAGGTTTAGCCTAAATTATAAGGTTTAATTAAGTGTATTGCTATGATTTATTTATGAAGCAAATGCATGTCTTAACAATAATCTCTAGATGGAGGCAAAACTGGTAAATAAGCTTTATAGTTCTGGTATTTTAAGCAGGGGAAAGCTCCCTTGAACAATTTTATGTTTGAATGGTAATATATATATGTATATATGAATGGGTATATATACATATATATATAGTAAGGGTGGACATTCATATATATATATATATATAAGCTTGTATGGGCATACATATATATATATATATATATATATATATATATATATATATATATATATATATATATATATATATATATATATATATATATATATATATATATATATATATATATATATATATATATATATATATATATATATATATATATATATATATATATATATATATATATATATCAATCAAGGCATTCTTTTCTACCTGTTTGATTTGATTCATAAGCAAGGTCACTAATTGATGGAAGGCTTATTCACAAGTACTTTTTTATCTTCTATTTTCCTATGATTATGATTTAAAGTAAATTTATGATTAGTTAATGTCTCTCTGATACTTCCCATCATCTACAGATTATTGGTTAAATCCAACTAAACTTATCTGCTAGGGAAGATGAACTCAAGATAATTCCAAATTTTAAAGATGAAGAGCATAAGGTTTTTTCAGGACAAATGCCTACCTTCGATATAAGTAATAGAACCGTCTCAAATAATTTAACAAAGAAGTTTTGGAATTTCCTGATTAATAGAAAAATTAATCATTAGGATAGCATGTAAGATGCTAAGTGTATAAGGGAATCTAAACACACCTGTAGCATTTTAGGTAGATAAGCTCAGTTTAAAGAACCTTTGCAGAGACAACTGGCAAGTATGGTCTCAGGAATCCAACACCTACCCACGACATTATTTACTGGTTGCCTGCTTATAAGAGGAAGGATTGTTTCAATTTTTAATAAAAGAGCTATTGTAATTTTTAGCAAACTCAAACCTTCTGGTTATTTAATGCAGCTCAGTAAGTATGAGAATATGGTTCATTTGCAGCGTTTTAGTTAGATTTGTAATGGGTGGTTTCTTATTAGGACTCTTATTCCTATCTTTAGTATTACTATTGGAGATTATCTGTTGAAAATAGCTATTTGAATGTTAGCTTTAGATAAAATTTCCTCAGTAATCAGTTATCTTGAAGTCAAAATATAGGTGTATATGCATCAACTTCAGGAAAGCGATTACCAAGTGAATCTTATGTTTCTTCCTAGGACTCTTTTGTGCCCTAGGTAGGCTTGCCTGGTATTTACGCTAGGTGGTTTGTTATAGTTTCTTCAGGTAAGTTTATAGTTTTGGGAGCTATGCCTATGTTATCATAAATATCTGGTTATTATGTAGACAACATTTATATATAGGTGTTTTTTCTAGTTATCTATTATCCTAAAAGTTCAATTCTTGGAGAGATTATAATGGTGCTTTTGAGTTCTATGTGTTGGAAACTTCAATTGAAACCATTGTTGTATTGTCATTGATGTCTAACCTTAACTAGTAAGACTGTTGCTACTTAGGAAAGTACTATATCTATGGTGAGAAGGGAAAGAAAGGTTGGTAACAATAGCACCTAAGGAAAGGTTGAGTTATCTTGATACTACAAAGTGTACTTGATTATGTTGCATAATGATGAGATAATGTATTGTTTATCTTAGTAAGATTGAAGACTAAACTGGTAGGCTTAACCAAGCAAAAATGAAGAAATCATGTTTAAGCTAAGTTATGACAAATTCGATCGAGTTAGTGGATGCCGAGAAAAAATCTAGTGTCGACCGAGTATCAATAAATTGCCGAGGAAGATAGTATTTGCCGAGGAAACAATTTTAGTAGTGACCGAGTGTTTTACATGGAGACCGAGTGGATGATCATAGTATTGACCGAGCATCAACAATTTTATATTTGAAGAGAATTCAGATTTGGAGCTGACATTGTTGAATTCTTGGATTATGTAAAATGTGTTGACTTTATTTATTGATTGTATGGAAGCATTTAATGCTTTGTAAAATATTTTATTGTAAATCTTTATGAGATTTGAGATGATTCTAGAAGAGGAGATGAAGAACATGAATTAGGTAGATTCAATGTATTTGACCTAACCCTAAGATCTACAAAGGAGATTAAGTGGCAAAAGAAAAGTTAACCTAATAGAGGAAATTATTAAGGGAACCGAAGCATTAGGTATGTGTATGCATGGGTGAAGTAGATGCTGGAAGAATAGTAAAGTTTTATTGATTGTATAAGCAAAAAGGGTGAAGGAAAAGTGTGGTGATTTCTTGAAGGAAAGTTCTGAGCAAATTAGAAGTGGAGATGGCAAAGTTTCAAAGTCAGTAAACCAACATTTGTGTATGGAATTGGATCTAATATTTTCAAAGTGAGTTATATGTTTTCAGATCAATACTACTGCTACTTTCTAACCATTGTAACAGTCAAAATCCTTTTAATAGAGGTTGACCTAACAGTCATATGTTAAATCCTTTGAATAAGAATGCATTATAATGGAGTGTATGCAAGTCCTTTGACCAGGCTCACTTTTAATAGGGTGATTGAAATCCTTTAACTGCTTCACACTTGACAGTGTGTATTGTAACCTTTGACAGGGTTGGCTTTTAACCGAGATCACTTCAGAAGAGTGAAAATAATAGTAGCATGTTACAAAGTGGTTTTTCCTATATTGGGTTTCCACTATAAATCTTAGTGTCAATACTTGTGTGAATGTTTTGGGTTTGAACGTTTATGTGTTTTACAAGTTAGATACAGCTGGGTAGTGGACTGCTGAGTTATATGTTTCTATTATTGAATCAGTGATGACCGAGTTTGTTTTGGTTGCTTGATCTGATTTAAAATTTATTTTATACATCAAGACCTGAGAACAACTGATTCACCCCCCCTCTTTGTTGTTCTAAATTATATTAACAATTGGTATCAGAGCTGTGTTTCTTATTGGTGTTTACAAAAAGTAAGTTTAAAGGGACTTGAAGCAAATGATCAAGATGTATAAGAAGGAGGTACCGAAGCTGAATAAGGAAAACTTCCCTCCATGGCAAAGCTTGATGAAGCTACATTTGGCCAGTATTGGTGATTCTACAAAGTACTACATTGAGCATGACTATGTCACACCTATTGCACCTTTGACTGCTGAGGAAATGAGAGCCAAGCAAGAACACAATTAGGCAATGCTGGAAATTGCATCTGCCCTAAGCTATCTGGAATTTGAGGACATTAAGGACTGCACAACTACTAAAGATATGGGGGACATTCTTGCAAAGATCTATGGTGGTGATCTATATGTATTGAAAGCTAAAGCTGAGAGTCTCAAAGGTAAGTTTGATGAAATGAGAATGAATGAAGATTAAAACATTGCACAATATTGTGGTAGAATAAAAGAGGTTATGAATGCTCTTAGAGGAGCAAATGGGACTATTGATGATGAGACCATATGTGGAAAAGTGTTAAGAACTCTACGTCCTATATATGCTATTAAGATCTTAGCTATTCAAGAATCTAGATGTAACTCTGCAAATGTGCTTACTTTGGAAGGTTTGATTGGAAAGCTGACTGCTTTTGAACTGTCTAATTATGATAATTTCACTGTTGGTAGTATTGGAAATGTTGAATTTGCTTTCAAGTCACAGTTAGTCCTGAACAAGCTTAATAAGGAAAAAGAAAGATGCATTAGTGAAAGTGAAAGTGAAAGTGAAGATGATAGTGACACTTCTGATGAAGATCTTGAAGATCTAGAAGCTCTTATGGCTAGAAGACTGAGAAGAGGAAAAGGAAAATACAAAGGTAAACTCCCTATTATATGTTTTGCATGTAACAAGGTCGGTCATATAGTTGCTAGATGTCCTGACAGGAAGGATAAAGATGAAGAAAGAAACAATAGACACAAAGACAAAAGAGATGAAAAAGGATACCAAAGGTACAAAGACTACAAAGGAAAAGGTAAGAAATCTTGTTACATTGCTGAAGAAGAGACTAACACTGATAGTGATGATTTTGAAATTGAGGTAGTCTATGTTGCAATGAAAGATGAATCTGATGAGGATGAGAAAACTGCATTGATTTCCTATGTGAATAAGAATGATAAATGGATTATTGACAGTGGTTGTTCACATCACATGACTGGTGACAAGAGTAAGTTTGAGACCCTACATCATTATAAAGGTAAAAGTGTAACATTTGGTAATGATGCACCATATCCTGTTAGAGGAAAAGGATTGATTAAATTGACTGATAAGATCTCTTGTGAAAATGCTTATTGGGTTGAAGGATTGAATTATAATTTGTTAAGTGTTGCTCAGTTCAATAGAATTGGTTACCGAGTGGAATTTCATCACAAGAAAGCTAAGATATTTAATGCTACTAGTGAATTGATTGGAAGTGGTGAGTAGAATAGAGGTAATTTGTTCTATCTCAACCTATCTGAAGAAATATGTATGTTTGCAGAACTTGATGACATTTGGTTATGGCATAAGAGGCTATGTCATGTTAACTTTGACAATCTAGTAGAGATAAGTAAGAAGAAGAAAGTAAGAGGCCTACCTAGATTGAAGAAACCTAAGAATGTGATGTGCAAAGAATGTCAGTTAGGAAAAATGACTAAGTCAAGTTTCAAGAACAAATCCTTTACTTCTGAACACATTTTAGATTTGGTTCATACTGACCTTTGTGGACCTATGGGTGTACAAAGTTACTGTGGTGCTAGATATTTTATCTTGTTTGTTGATGATCATACCAGGATGATGCATGTAATGTTTCTAAAGGAAAAATTTGATGCTTTTCAATTTTTCAAGTGGTATTTGGCTAAGGTTGAGAAGGAGACAAGTAGGAACTTGAAATGTCTTAGATCTAACCGTGGTGGAGAATTTACATCAAATGAATTTAATTTTTTTTGCAATGATAGAGGAATCAAAAGACAGATGCCTGCACCTAGGACACCTCCATAGAATGGCATAGCAGAAAGAAGAAACATATCTATTTTGGACTGTGCTAGGACACTATTGATTGAAAAGAATGTGACATAGAAATACTAGAAAGAAGCTATAAGTACAACTATTTACACTCTTAACTGGGTACAGATCAAGAAAGGTACAAATCTGACACCCTATGAATTATGGTATGGGCATGCACCGAGTGTTAAATACTTTAGAATCTTTGGAAGAAAGTGTTACATATTGAAAGACAATAGGAATGGAAAGTTTGAAGCTAAAAGTGATGAAGGCATATTCCTAGGCTACTCCACAAAAAGTAAAGCTTATAAGTGTTTGAACTCTGACACTAACAAAATTGTGGAAAGTGTGAATGTAAAAATTGATGAGTATGCAGAAAGAAATGAGGCTGATAGCAAAAGAGAACTAGAAGATTACAAATCTTTTGTGTACATTGAGGAAATAGAAGAGGCAGGTAACAGACCTGCACTTGATGCCGAGTCTCAGGTAAGCAATGCCGAGCAATAGCTAGATGATGCCGAGTGTTAGGAAAATAGTGTCAAGAGAGAGCAAAAACATGACGAGCTACAAGATAATGCTACCGAGGATCAAGAAGAGGTTGCCAAGCATTCATAAGCTGAATTTGACAATCTTGCTGGGGAGCCTAATGAAATAGAAGAGAAAAATGTTGAACCTATTTTGACAAAATATGTAAGAAGACATCACAAGCTTGAACAAATAATTGGAGATAGAGACACTAGAATTCAGACCAGAAGCAAGACAAAAGATCCAACATGCTTACTATGTGAATTTGAACCTAAGACAACTAAAGAGGCATTAGAAAATGAAGACTGGATACAAGCAATGAATGAAGAGATTGACCAGATTGAGAAAAATGAAACCTGGACTCTGGTGCCAAGACCTGCAGATAAAAATGTTATAGGAACAAAGTGGGTATTTTGAAACAAGTTGAATGAAAAAGGTGAAATCACTAGGAACAAAGCTAGACTAGTATGCAAAGGATATGTACAAGAAGAAGGAATTGATTATGGGGAGACATTTTCCCCTATAGCTAGATTGGAAGGAGTTAGAACTCTGCTTGCATATGCTGCTTATAAAGATTTCAAGGTATATCAAATGGATGTCAAGTCTTCATTTTTAAATGGTATACTAGAAGAAGTTTACATAGAATAGCCAGAAGGTTTTATTGATCCAAATAGAAGACACATGGTATGCAAACTAAACAAAGCTTTATATGGATTGAAACAAGCTCCTAGAGCATGGTATGAGCGGTTGCATAATTATCTGATACAGATTAGATTTTCCAAGACAAATGACACAAGTAATCTGTATATGAAAGATGAAGAAGGTAGAGGTATTTTGTTGGCCAAAATTTTTGTTGATGACATTATTTTTGGTGGACAAGATGCATTGTGTAAAAGTTTTTCACATGAAATGCAAACTAATTTTGAGATGAGTATGTTTGGTGAGATCAAATTCTTTGTTGGTTTACAAGTATATCATATGAAGAAAGGTATTTTCATTACACAGTCTAAGTATGTTAATGAAATATTGAAAACTTTTGGAATGGAAGATGCTAGACCAGTGGGAACTCCTATGGTTACTGGACAAAAGTTATCTAAGAATGATGATGCTGCAAAAGTTAACCAGACTTTGTATAGATCCATCACTAATACATTTGGGGTGAAATTGCAACGGCAATTTGCGACGACAGGCAAATGTCATGCGGTTTTGGCTTTTTTTTTTCAAATATAGCCCGACACCGTCGCAATTGTGATGACAATACATTTGGCAACGTCGCCATTGTGACGTTGTCGAGATATAAGGACAAAAAAAAAAGGAACGTTGTCATTTGTGTTTTCAACAGCGCCGTAACCCTCTGCAAAATCACATCAGGATATAAGGGCAAAAAAAACAAGAACGTTGTCATTTGCATTTTCAACAGCGCCGTAACCCTCCACGAAATCACATCAGGATATAAGGGCAAAAAAAACAATAACTTTGTCATTTTTGTTTTCAACAGCGCCGTAACCCTCCGTGAAATCACAACTACAATTTCTGAGTACGTTGGGTTTATTTTTCTTTTGTCATTATTATGTAATCTAGTATTCAGCTGTTAGAGAGCTAAAATACCCAGAAATGAGGACATATCTATGTTGAATTTATTGTTAGCGGCTTTGGTTATTTAGAAGTTTAATTTTATTTGTTCATCTTTCAAGCACAAACGTTTTGTGGACCGTAACATCTTCATTATTTCGGGTATGCAGTGAAATAGCCCTAACTTGCAATTGCGATGTTGTCGGGATATAAGGGCAAAAAAAAAAAGGAACGTTGTCATTTGTGTTTTCAACAGCACCGTAACCCTCTGCGAAATCACATCGGGATATAAGGGTAAAAAAAACAAGAACGTTGTCATTTGTGTTTTCAACAGCGCTGAGAGAGATTCCCTCCGCGAAATCACAGCTACAATTTCTGAGTACGTTGGGTTTATTTTTCTTTTGTCATTATTATGTAATCTGGTATTCAGCTGTTAGAGAGCTAAAATACCCAGAAATGAGGACATATCTGTGTTGAATTTATTGTTAGTGGCTTTGGTTATTTAGAAGTTTAATTTTATTTGTTCATCTTTCAAGCACAAACATTTTGTGGACTGTAATGTCTTCATTGTTTCGGGTATGCAATGAAATAGCCCTAACTTGCGACTACCTTCACGGTACTTGTGTACATTATCATGTTGTCTTTACAGTGACTGTCCTCATTCAAGTGGCAATTACACAAGGGACAGTCACTGTGAGATGTCCTCATTTGTGACAAGGACAGTCACACTTAGGACATCTCATAGTGATATTCCCTTGTGTAATTTCCACTTGAATGTATTGCTATTGAACCACATTAATGCTTTTCTTCTTCAACAAATGAGGACAGTCACTGTAAAGACAACATGATAATGTACATAATTACCAAAAAATGATCTTGTTAATTGATGTAACACTTTGTCTTGCTCACTCCCTATCCTTCACTAGGGTCTCTTTAGGCCAATGTTTTGACTTGATAGGGTACTTAACTATCCCTACACTCTTTAGGTATCTCTACCCAAGATCCCACTCCTTCAACTAGTGCACGCCAACAAGAAATACAACGAACTCTGCTCAATACCAATCTAGCTACTAGGACACTCCTAGTCTTGTCTTCACAAATTGAAACACATTCAACTAGAACTTTACTCCATGGAGAGGCTGGCCACTAGGACCTCTATTGGTTTCAATATTACTCCTTCACCTATACTTTTCATCAGTACTTCAATCCGGTTCATCAAACCATGCCAATTGCACCCAAAAATAGGCTGCTAGCAATTAGGCCTTTGTCAAGCCTTTTTGTTTATATTAAGCCACCTAAAGGGCTTAGGATTCAGATGCCCTTTATTGAGAACTCCAAGATATCTAAGGTCTTCTCCTCCTAGATTTTTTGTACACCAACTGCTACAGCCATGCCTAAAAACAAGTATTTTGACACAACTTGGACAGTCTGACTAAGAGTTTGTTTTCTTAGCAACCAAAGAAACTCACCCAATCTTCTAATTTGAATTGGGGCTTCTTTAGATGTGTGTCTACCTCTCCATGATATTTTAGTTGAAGCAACCAATGCATTCAACTTGTTGTAATCTTCTTGTAATGATTTGTCATCCCTAACTGTGCTCAACTGACTCACCTAGGACATCATTGCAAACATAGAAAATGAGCTTCCCAGGGCCCCTCCTTCCAAACATATAGTACATGGAGTCTCCTCACCCATTCCAAGAGCCTGTACAAAATTGACAATGGAATGATGAGCTAAGACTCCATTTGTTCAACCTGCCTGGTTCAAACCAATGATAGGGTACTTAACAAAAGAATTAACAAACTAGTTGGAATGCTTCAAAACTCAAAAAAAAAAACAACACAGAATAAAAAAACAACTTGTACTAACTTTTCCAATAGACACTGCGAGCTATCTAATCCATTAATCAACTGAAAACAAAGAAACAAAAAAACTCAAGAATTCACTAAAACCGTGTTACTCTACAAATCTTCTTAATTCCAAATGTTTTTCCCCCCAACCTTTTGCACAGATCGATGGAGGCCTCTTATAGTTGATCTGATGCCTAATTCAATGGTTTCATATAGTTACATAACCATCTTACTCGAAAATGCTCCCTTGCACAAATGTTGTCAATGTTGTGAATGACAACATTGACAACTTGTTACAACCTTTGGGATTTTGGTTCAAAACTTATTGTTCAAACACCATAAGACCCTAACCATGACTTAGTTAGGCTATTTAGACCTCACATAGGCCACTTCTACACTTCTTTTCCCAATTTGACCCCTAAATGCTTCATTCCCACTTTTGCCACAATATTGGTAACTTGGGTACAAATTGGCACTTGCCTTCACAAAGGTCACACATGAGGACATCTCACAGTGATCGATTGTCCCTTGTGTAATTTCCACTTGAATGTATTGCTATTGAACCACATTAATGCTTTTCTTCTTCAACAAATGAGGACAGTCACTCTAAAGACAACATGATAATGTACACTCACTGTAAGGACAGTCACAAATGAGGACATCTCACAGTGATTGTCCCTTGTGTAATTGCCACTTGAATGTATTGCTATTGAACCACATTAATGCTTTTCTTCTTCAACAAATGAGGACAGTCACTCTAAAGACAACATGATAATGTACACTCACTGTAAGGATAGTCACAAATGAGGACATCTCACAGTGACTGTCCCTTGTGTAATTGCTGCTTGAATTACACAAGGGACAGTCATTGTGAGATGTCCTCATTTGTGACAAGGACAGTCACACATGAGGACATCTCACAGTGATTGTCCCTTGTGTAATTGCCACTTGAATGTATTGCTATTGAACCACATTAATGCTTTTCTTCTTCAACAAATGAGGACAGTCACTCTAAAGACAACATGATAATGTACACTCACTGTAAGGACAGTCACAAATGAGGACATCTCATAGTGACTGTCCCTTGTGTAATTTATGCTTGAATTACATAAGGGACAGTCATTGTGAGATGTCCTCATTTGTGACAAGGATAGTCACACATGAGGACATCTCACAGTGATTGTCCCTTGTGTAATTGTCACTTGAATGTATTGTTATTGAACCACATTAATGCTTTTCTTCTTCAACAAATGAGGATAGTCACTCTAAAGACAACATGATAATGTACACTCACTGTAAGGACAGTCACAAATGAGGACATCTCACAGTGACTGTCCCTTGTGTAATTGCCGCTTGAATTACACAAGTGACAGTCATTGTGAGATGTCCTCATTTGTGACAAGGACAGTCACACATGAGGACATCTCACAGTGATTGTCTGTAATGTCCCCTTTTTGGCTAACTTGGAAAATAGGAACAATTACTCCACTTCTCAGACTTACTCTATCAGATACTTACAATTAAACTAAGTAATGGAGGTTACTTAAGATATCAACCGCTATTTCAGATTCAATCACAATATGTGTGCAAGATGATATTGATACCAATATGTTTAATAGCACTGTCGGATATAATGATATGAAATATGCTATGAATATGATGTTTCCTATCACTTATAGTGATAGTATAATGATGCTATGTTTGATATAAACAATATCGATATACAATCAATAAGTATTGCTTACAACAATGTATTTGCTATGTCTGATATGATGATGTAATTATGCAAATGTGTAATATCACTATGAGTGATATGTTGCTATTTCAGATTCTGAATTATATGCTTGCAACTTCAAATATTGATGCTATTTCTGACTATCCTTTCTATCTGTGCAATCATGGTGCTGTCTCTGATCTGCAATGATAAACTTGAAACCAAACTGCCAAAGGCAGATGCTCTATTGAGTATATCCAAATATGGATAAGTAAATAAAGTTCTAATGATGCCTTGAGTGATTGACGAGAATGCATTCTTATATTGTCTTTAACAAATGAAGAGATGCTATGAATGAGACGTGTCTTGTTTCTTCCTCCATGTCCCTTTGTTAATCACACCTTTCCATAATCTGACAGTTCACATAATATTATTTCATTATTTTCTGATCATAGATAACTCCCAGATTGACTCAATATCAAATCTTTTTATGAAGGTAATCTTCCCTAATTGGTAGTGCAACCAGTAGTTAACATCCATTGTGTTTGTATTAGTTTGGTCTAACTATCATTAGTATTTAGTCAATCGATATTAACTCTTGCCTTATCCCATATTGTTATGATTATATCCAATCTTTCTACTCTGATATAAGTCGATATCATTTTCTGATAATTGTCCATTTATTGGTTGATTGCTGATAATGGAGTTTGATCTTCAAATTGACTTCCATTCCTGTTAATACTTAAGGATACATTGTACTTATTATCCATGACTAATGCCTCATTCATCAATAGCTTGTGATATAATCACTGATGCTTTTGTGTTTCTACAAGATGCAGTTTATCTCAGACAATCGATAATCTTTCAATCCTTTAGTCGATATCCTCCTATGTGGTGTCTATTGATATAGATAGTAGAATTCAATCTAGTTTATGTTATTGTCATGATAACATAGGAAGTGATGGTGCATATTTGCTAGCGGGTCTTCATGTTTGATATTGCTTTATCGGATATGTCATTGTCTAAACTTGTGCAATTAATGATTATTTATAATATATGAATGGTTATCCTTCTTGCTTATCAATACATCTTCTGAAACACATAGCGACCTATCCCTTATTCATATCATGTTGATCTTGACTTCATAGTATTTGGTTCATTAATCATCCTCTCATGGTATCGATGTGTAATGACTAGTGATTGTTGTATCACTTCTTCATTCCTCATCGTGATAGATAATGTAGATGTTTAATGTAGATGTATATCGATTACAGATATTCGATATTGCTTTAAACGTTATTATTATTATTATTATTATTAATGTTATTGTTATTATTAAATATTATAATTAATGATGTTAGTAATATTAATAATATTATAATAAATATTATTATAGTGATAACATATTGTTTTATATTGAGAGGTTTATTAATATTATTTATATATTAAAATTATTATATCAATAATTGATTTAATATTATTACTTAATATATTATTATAATATAATATATATAATTTATTAATAATTATTTATTATTAATTTATATTATAATTATAATCATAATTATATTATTTATTAATATTTTAATATTATTTAATTAACATATTACTTATTATGCTAACTATATATTATTATTATCTTTTGATAATAATTATATATTATTGTTATATACCGTTAATAATAGATTATTATATATCATCTAATCATTTTATTATTATACTAAGTTCAATATGTCACGGCTCATGACATTGTCCCTTGTGTAATTGCCACTTGAATGTATTGCTATTGAACCACATTAATGCTTTTCTTCTTCAACAAATGAGGACAGTCACTCTAAAGACAACATGATAATGTACACTCACTGTAAGGACAGTCACAAATGAGGACATCTCACAGTGACTGTCCCTTGTGTAATTGCCGCTTGAATTACACAAGTGACAGTCATTGTGAGATGTCCTCATTTGTGACAAGGACAGTCACACATGAGGACATCTCACAGTGATTGTCCCTTGTGTAATTGCCACTTGAATGTATTTCTATTGAACCACATTAATGCTTTTCTTCTTCAACAAATGAGGACAGTCACTCTAAAGACAACATGCTAATGTACACTCACTGTAAGGATAGTCACAAATGAGGACATCTCATAGTGACTGTCCCTTGTGTAATTGCCACTTGAATGTATTTCTATTCAGCCACATTAATGCTTTTCTTCTTCAACAAATGAGGATAGTCATTCTAAGGACAACATGATAATGTACACTCACTGTAAGTGTACATTATCATGTTGTCTTTACAGTGACTGTCCTCCTTCAAGTGGCAATTACACAAGGGACAGTCACTGTAAAGACAACATGATAATGTAGAGAAACATTGTCATTTGTATTTTCAATAGAACTGAGAGAGATTCCCTTCGCGAAATCACAGCTACAATTTCTGAGTACGTTGGGTTTATTTTTCTTTTGTCATTATTATGTAATCTGGTATTCAGCTGTTACAGAGCTAAAATACCCAGAAATGAGGACATATCTATGTTGAATTTATTGTTAGCGGCTTTGGTTATTTAGAAGTTTAATTTTATTTGTTCATCTTTCAAGCACAAACATTTTGTGGACCGTAACGTCTTCATTGTTTTGGGTATGCAATGAAACAGCCCTAACTTGCGACTACCTTCACGGTACTTGTGTACATTATCATGTTGTCTTTACAGTGACTGTCCTCATTCAAGTGGCAATTACACAAGGGACAGTCACTGTGAGATGTTCTCATTTGTGACAAGGACAGTCACACATGAGGACATCTCACAGTGACTGTCCCTTGTGTAATTGCCACTTGAATGTATTACTATTCAATCACATTTATGGGCCCGTTTGGACCATGACACACAGTAGCTTTAGTTCGTATGCTGCCATTTCAAGTATGATTAATGAAGTTACCTTTATCACAGGATGAAAGTGAGCAGTCAACATACTGGTACAGAGCTGGCAGCATTAATACGGTGACTAGGGCATTGTTTAATGGTGGTATTGTGTTTTCTCGTGTTTAGGGCATCGACCTTTTGAAGCATTGCCTTCATCTTTCTTAAGTCTGAGTTTTAAGTTTGTTTATCTCTCTCGGTGCTGTTGAAAATACAAATGACAACGTTCTTGTTTTTTTTGCCCTTATATCCTGATGTGATTTCACGGAGGGTTACGGCGCTGTTGAAAACAAAAATGAAAACACAAATCCCTTGTGTAATTGCAACTTGAAGGAGGACCGTCACTGTAAAGACAACATGATAATGTACACTTATAGTGAGTGTACATTATCATGTTGTCTTTAGAGTGACTATCCTCATTTGTTGAAGAAGAAAAGCATTAATGTGGTTGAATAGAAATACATTGAAGTGGCAATCACACAAGGGACAGTCACTGTGAGATGTCCTCATTTGTGACTGTCCTTACAGTGAGTGTACATTATCATGTTGTCTTTAGAGTGACTGTCCTCATTTGTTGAAGAAGAAAAGCATTAATGTGGTTCAATAGCAATACATTCAAGTGGCAATTACACAAGGGACAATTGATCACTGTGAGATGTCCTCATGTGTGACCATCCTTGTCACAAATGAGGACATCTCACAATGACTGTCCCTTCTGTAATTGCCACTTGAATGAGGACAATCACTGTAAAGACAACATGATAATGTACACATATAATGAGTGTACATTATCATGTTGTCTTTACAGTGGCTGCCCTCATGTTGTATATTCTTCTCTGTAGATGCTACTATATGCTAGGGAACTTCTTAGAACTGTTGGTATATTCTTACAACTTGTTACACCTGGGATATTCTTCTCTGTAGATGCTACTATGTGCCGTGGTCCAAACAGGCCCATAAATGTGGTTGAATAGCAATACATTCAAGTGGCAATTACACAAGGGACAGTCACTGTGAGATGTCCTCATGTGTGACTGTCCTTGTCACAAATGAGGACATCTCACAGTGACTGTCCCTTGTGTAATTGCCACTTTAAGGAAAAAAGCATTAATGTGGTTCAATAGCAATGTATTCAAGTGGCAATTACACAAGGGATAATCACTCTGAGATTTCCTCATTTGTGACTATCCTTACAGTGAGTGTACATTATCATGTTGTCTTTACAGTGACTGTCCTCATTTGTTGAAGGAAAAAAGCATTAATGTGGTTCAATAGTGATGCAGAGTAGTCAGCAAGAAACTTGGATCTATGTCCCAACCCACTTCAAGACACCAAAATGACTCAACTAATCAATTAGGCTTTGATTTCTATAGGTTAATGTTTAAACTCTACAAAGTAATGAATTTGAAGGTTTCAAGGATCACACAACAACTTATGGACTCAATCCCATTCAATAACAAATTTCCTTTTAGGGACAAGTTCCCTGATTTTCTATCAAAAGAGACTTTTAAGGTTCTAGATCTTACTTCCTGCAGCAAAACTTAGAAACCCCTTAGATATCATCTAAATAACAAGAATCATACATTGGTTGTGATCTAAACAACCCAAGACATCAAAATAACAAACTGACCTAGTGACCCTAGTAGGTCTCCCAAACCTGCTCTGCAGCCATAACTCTGCAACTTGCCAAAGGACTCTAAGAAGTTATATGTTTTCTGAGTATCCTTTTTGGATTTCTAACAGACCACCAACTCCCAGACCCTGACTCCACTCCAGCATATCAATGTCTTCATTGAGTCCGCAGACCTAATGCATGCTTTTAGGTGTGGGTTCCAAAATAAAGCATTAAAAATGGGTGTATGAAACCAAGATCAGAGTTTTGGAGTGTTCTCCTGATCTAGATAAACAAGAATGCACAAGTTTTCAAGTCCTCAATATGATGCAAACTTCTGATTTTAATCTAATTACCATCTTCCTAGCCAAAAACATGGTAGTTTTTGATCTAGGGCTCGCTCTCAACAAATGCAGATGCAACCCCCTGCCTCAGGGCTTTTAGAATATACAAATATACATCCTTAACTCTCATTCCACCAAGGAAGAAGGAATTCCAATGGTTGAAACATGAGTTAAGGTCTTTACATCAGTCAAACCCTGAAAATGAGGGTTTGTAAACAATGCACAGAAAATTTGAAATAACTTAGATATAAAACAAAGAGAATCAATCAAACCAACTTCCAAAGCATCAGATGTCACTATTACAACTTCCAAGAAAATTTTATCATCCAACCACCATCTATACAGCCGTACAGAGTTCATTTTTCACCAGAAATGCACTAAAACAGGGTTATTTTTATTTTTTATGAAAGCAAAATGATTACAATACTAGTTCTCTGTCTGTCTTCGACCATTTGAAGCCTAAAATAGGCTCTCCAAATGTTGGTTCAACCATCTAGGTGGTTAGAACAGTTTATCCAACAAATGTCAACTTTGCTAAGCAACTTTTAAAGTTGCATTACAACTTTGCAAACAACTTTACCGAGAAGGTTAAAAATGTGTTGTGAAACTTTAGGAACCTTATTAAAGTTATTTTGGACCTTCAAACTTCTTAACAACATCTAAAAGACACCTAATAAACACTTACTATGCTCATTTCATCCAAGGACTCAAAAGATGCCCAAGGTTTATAAGTCACCAAGGGGTCTTGTGTGCAACAAGTGGATGTTTATAAGGAGATAAAATCAATCCTTAATATTTATTACAAACCAAGAAAACATCTAAAACTCCTATTCTAATTTATTGTCATTCAAAAAGACTCTGATTTGTCATTCAAAAAGACTCTGATTTGTCAATCAAAAGGACCTTTCACCAGTCAATCCTTCAAAGCTCCAAGGTGAAAATCTTATGTTCCAATTGATAGGATTTGACTCCTTGGCTTCATGGAAACTTCCTTCAATCATGGTGTCTTTGGCTTGCATTAGGGATGCCCCTGCATCAAATAGCAATGCATTCAAGTGGCAATTACACAAGGGACAATACATGCCCATTAAAGTTGGTGTTTTGTTATCCAGCATGACAATGGAGACAGCATACTCTGTGTCAATTTTACTGATCAAATTTCCCTCCACCAGGAAAAGCAACAATCTGGGTATGATAAGGTGAAATTTTGTAGTCCTTTTGGGTATGATAACAGTTCCAGTTTCCAATAAGATGGTTCATTTTTATAATCTAGCTTCAATTTCTCTTGTGAAAATCTTTTTTTCATTTTATGGGTGGTAAAATATAATTATTATGCCAGAGGTGTGTACTTATGGATGATAATGAAACAAAATGATAAGATTTAAGACTTGTTTTTTTTTTAAATAGCAATTTAAGTTTCCTTCTATTATAAATTACTATTTTTCTATTTTTTAATGTATCTTTCCAGATCTTTTATATCAATTTTATTTATGAAATATAAATATATTAATAATGTTTTAGTGTTTTTAGGATTAGTTTATATGAATTCTATGTATCATCATTCGTCATTCAATTGTCAGTATTATTAATTTAGACTGTGCAATTGTAGAACTACTCGAATATGGGTTGGATGGATACTCAAGCAGGGGAACCCTCCTCAAATATCTCAAGCAGTGAACTTGGAAAAATGTGTCCTGAAGGAACCCTTTCCATCAGAGAGATAAAAGTACAAACAAGTAAAAGAAGCAGGCTCTGCAAATATGTTTTTGAGAAGAAAAATGATAGATTATTCGAGTATGGTTCATGAGGTATATCTAAAAAGACATTTTTTTTCTTATTATAATAAAAGAGGAAGTTGTGAATGTCAAAGTTGAGTGAAACAAAAATTATTTTCATCAAATTTTGTTAGGCTTGCTTTTGGGAATAGTTTCTTACAATATTGCTATTAAGATTTTTATTGTGTAGTTTTTAGATTAGGTTTATAAAATTATATTTCATGAGTAGTGATTCATATTAATCAATTAATGATACTTTTGGAAGGTATTTTCAATGTGTCAAATTTTGATATTTTTACAAGAATTAGATTGTGTAATTTTTTTAATTAAAGTCATTGACTCATATTTCATAAATAATAGTTCTCATGAATCCATCTCTTATAAGATTGAATAGTCTATTTAGGAAGTATTTCTGATAGTATGTCAAATTATGATATTACTATTACCATTAGATTGCATGGCTTTGAAGTCAACCTCGTTGACCCATATTCTTCTCTTTAGATGCTACTATGTGCTAGGGAACTTCTTAGAACTGTTGGTATATTCTTACAACTTGTTACACCTGGGATATTCTTCTCTATAGATGCTACTGTGTGCCGCGGTCCAAACGGGCCCATAAATGTGGTTGAATAGCAATACATTCAAGTGGAAATTACACAAGGGACAGTCACTGTGAGATGTCCTCATGTGTGACTGTCCTTGTCACAAATGAGGACATCTCACAGTGACTGTCCCTTGTGTAATTGCCACTTGAATGAGGACAGTCACTGTAAAGACAACATGATAATGTACACATACAATGAGTGTACATTATCATGTTGTCTTTACAGTGGCTGCCCTCATGTTGTATATTCTTCTCTGTAGATGCTACTATGTGCTAGGGAACTTCTTAGAACTATTGGTATATTCTTACAACTTGTTACACCTGGGATATTCTTCTCTGTAGATGCTACTATGTGCTGTGGTCCAAATGGGCCCATAAATGTGGTTGAATAGCAATACATTCAAGTGGCAATTACACAAGGGACAGTCATTGTGAGATGTCCTCATGTGTGACTGTCCTTGTCACAAATGAGGACATCTCACAGTGACTGTCCCTTGTGTAATTGCCACTTGAATGAGGACAGTCACTGTAAAGACAACATGATAATGTACACAAGTACCGTGAAGGTAGTCGCAAGTTAGGGCTGTTTCATTGCATACCCGAAACAATTAAGACGTTACAATCCACAAAATGTTTGTGCTTGAAAGATGAACAAATAAAATTAAACTTCTAAATAACCAAAGCCGCTAACAATAAATTCAACATAGATATGTCCTCATTTCTGGGTATTTTAGCTCTGTAACAGCTGAATACCAGATTACATAATAATGACAAAAGAAAAATAAACCCAACGTACTCAGAAATTGTAGCTGTGATTTCACAGAGGGAATCTCTCTCGGCGCTGTTGAAAATACAAATGACAATGTTTCTCTACATTATCATGTTGTCTTTACAGTGACTGTCCCTTGTGTAATTGCCACTTGAAGGAGGACAGTCACTGTAAAGACAACATGATAATGTACACTTACAGCCCGTGTACATTATCATGTTGTCTTTAGAGTGACTATCCTCATTTGTTGAAGAAGAAAAGCATTAATGTGGCTGAATAGCAATACATTCAAGTGGCAAATACACAAGGGACAGTCACTGTGAGATGTCCTCATTTGTGACTATCCTTACAGTGAGTGTACATTATCATGCTATCTTTATAGTGACTGTCCTCATTTGTTGAAGGAGAAAAGCATTAATGTGGTTCATTAGCAATGTATTCAAGCGGCAATTACACAAGGGATAGTCACTCTGAGATTTCCTCATTTGTGACTATCCTTACAGTGAGTGTACATGATCATGTTGTCTTTACAGTGACTATTCTCATTTGTTGAAGGAAAAAAGCATTAATGTGGTTCAATAGCAATGTATTCAAGCGGCAATTACACAAGGGATAATCACTCTGAGATTTCCTCATTTGTGACTATCCTTACAGTGAGTGTACATTATCATGTTGTCTTTACAGTGACTGTCCTCATTTGTTGAAGGAAAAAAGCATTAATGTGGTTCAATAGCAATGAATTCAAGTGGCAATTACACAAGGGACAATACATGCCCATTAAAGTTGGTGTTTTGTTATCCAGCATGACAATGGAGACAACATACTCTGTGTCAATTTTACTGATCAAATTTCCCTCTGCTAGGCAAAGCAACAATCTGGGTATGATAAGGTAAAGTTTTTGAAACAATTTCTTGCTACTGCTAAGGTTACCATTGTTTATGGTTTCTGTTATATAGTTCTATCTATATTGCTATATGGCCTTTTGTTTAGGATTAAGTAGACGAGGGAAAATATTTCTTTTGTGGATTGTAAACAAAACATTGAATTATTTCAGAAAACAGATCTAAATCTATAAGATGCTACGATGGAGCACATGACCATGTACTTGTGAATATTAGGATCCATGTTAATCAAATGACTGCTTTATGTAAATTACTTTTGAGTAAGTAAAAGGCAATACAATTTTTCAAAGTGTGCAAGGATTTTTATGATATACAGGTGTACGAAGAAATGAATATGTGTTGTTTTGTATCAATATCAAACATCTCTGATATATTTTCATGTTTTTATAATCTATTTTGTAGATGGAAAGTTGAAATGCCAGCTATCCTAGAGCAGTCAATAAGAATATTGTCTGATGCTGGTCTTGGTATGGCCATGTTCAGTCTGGGTATGTTTTGAATTCTTCTCTATCTCTTTGATTGAGGAGCACTCGATATATGCATGTGCTTTTTTCTTCTTTGATGGTTGTGAAGCTCTGTTTGTTCTAAATACCACTGTATTGCAATTGTATTAGTTTCATTATTTTCTCTAAAGTCACTGTATTTTTTCTTATTATAATAAAAGAGGAAGTTGTGAATGTCAAAGTTGAGTGAAACAAAAATTATTTTCATCAAATTTTGTTACTGTCACAAGGGACAGTAACAAAGCCCTAGCTTTTCCTCTGATATAGCCTTCTCCCATACCTCATCCTGAGATTCTTTGTCTTCTGTGTCATCTGATCCTCCTATAAAAGTTGCAAATGAAATTTATCATTCATGTATAGACTGAGATAATATAATGCACTTGATATTTGAATCATCGTACATGTATAGAATGACAGAATATAATGCATTCAATATTTGTATTATCGTTCATGTATATATTGAGATAATATGATGCATTCGATATTTGAAAAAAGTGACCGGATACCTTCTTTCTTGCCAAATGTGTTTTTACAACCTTCACATCTGCAGCCATCTGAGCAACCAACCCCTGCCTAAAATAAAAGATACGAGCACTAATCAGAATACACATAAACTACTCTCCAGCCTTTAACCATTAAGCAATCAATTGAAGATATCTACCTGATAGCATTCATAGTATTTCTTCAGACACATTGATTTCTTACAATTGTAGCCTCTTTTGTGCCTTGCCAATGCTAGAGTCTCGGTGCACTCTCTTTGCTAAAGTAAGATAGCGAGAAAGATAAGAACTCTCCATAGATAGTTAAGTAATAGTGATACTATAAAGAGAAAACACTAGAACAAAGGAAAACCTCTCAGTATTTTCTCACCCCATTAGTTGGTGGAGAGTCAACACCATGAACAATTTTAGGAGCAAAAGCAAGCAGATTGCGTGATTCTATTTGTTGGCGTGTGCCAACAACCATATCTGTATACTCGGGTTTGTTAAAGCACTCTTGACATGTGCAGGACTCAACGCAGTATACTCCTACTGCAAAACACTCACAATACCTGCAAGAGTACTAGTAAGAATTTCATTTAAATTAAAACTATAAATCTAGTCATGTCAATACATGAATTGAAATGCAAAAATAAAAAAACATCTATTTATTTAATTATCTGATCTGCTGCATCTAAGAGGTATGTAGAATGTTCTGGATTGCAATTTGCTTTTCTTAAGTGCTAACACATAGACCTTCATAGCAATGTTCAAGTTCCGAGACAAATAGAAAAGACATAGGAACCAAATAATAAACCCACTCTAGTGCACAAAGACTCACAATTTAAGGCATTTTGACTTTTTACAATTGCAACGTTTGCAGCCTTCTTTATCCCCAGTCATGGCAGACTTTCTTCTGGGCATTCAAAGAAAAAGTCAAAGCTAAAGAAAAGGATGCAAAAGTGAATTCAAAATTATCCAGACAATAAAGCATTACAAATGAAGACAAATCTCTGTAAAGTTGATAAAATCCTATAATTACCTTTTCTTCTTAGGACTGCTCTGATTATACTCTTCCCCTATACCAAATCCAGGTTGTCGAGAAATATCTTGTGGCACTGGCCTCTTCTTGTCAAGTGGACTTGAGTTCATATATTCAGTTTTAAAAGGTTGCCTACATTGCAATGGCTTTATGCCAGCTGTTAGGGATCAGAAACATGTAGTGGACTTTGTGACTCCAATTTGTGTGTTTCTAGAAGACTGCACCTCCTGTTGATCAATTCTAGTCTTTTCCACAACTGACACAAGCATTCCAGGAGCCATGCTTGTATTTGTTGATACTGAAATATTTCCACCTGAGCTTACAGGAAGTAAAGAACTTGTTCGACTGTCACCAGGAGCCTCCTTCACTCCTGACAAAGTCAGCATTCCCTGCATGCCAGTAGCTCCCTTTGAAGTTGTTAACAGCCCAGTTCCATAATTTAATGACATTGAAGAGGCAAGGCTATTTAAATGCAAACCAATCCCAGTTGGCATACCCACTGACATAGAAGAATGCCCATTATTTCTAAGTGAGCTATCAGACTTGTCTGAGTTACCCTCAGATGTTTTATAAGAGCAAGATGAAAACTATCCAACAGATAAAGATTGGGAACTTCTCCCAGCATATGTACCTGCATCTCTCTTATATACTACAAGTTTCTTGCCATCAGAAATTGCAGTTCCCTCACGTGACATTGATGGTGAAGTGTTCTTTTTAGAACCATCATCTGTGGTTACCAATGTTCCTGTTTTAGGCAATAAGTTTGTTGCATTCCATGAGCCATTGGTCAAGTTTCTTCTGCGAGCTTCTGATGCCTCAAAATCTAAGCAGCACCTACGCATGCCTCGTTGTGGTTGATTATCATTCTGTACATGAATTATAATGAGTAATCAGTTTTGGGCCTTGGAATCTTGTATGTAACATGCACAGGCATTTCATGGCTAAATGAATCTATTTTAAAAGCATCAACTTTTCTTACATGATGCTGGATACATAAGTAGAACAAGCGTATATCAAATTGGAAGCAATCAGAACTCCACAATGAAATATTTTTTAGAGTACTCTTCAGTTTAAGTAATAATGCATTTATTGACACTGTAAAGACAACATGATAATGTACACTCATTGTAAAGACAACATGATAATGTACACTCACTGTAAGGACAGTCACAAATGAGGACATCTCACAGTGACTGTCCCTTGTGTAATTGCCACTTGAATGTATTGCTATTCAGCCACATTAATGCTTTTCTTCTTCAACAAATGAGGATAGTCACTCTAAAGACAACATGATAATGTACACTCACTGTAAGTGTACATTATCATGTTGTCTTTACAGTGACTGTCCTCCTTCAAGTGGAAATTACACAAGGGACAGTCACTATAAAGACAACATGATAATGTAGAGAAACATTGTCATTTGTATTTTCAATAGCGCTGAGAGAGATTCCCTCCGCGAAATCACAGCTCATGGATATGAATCTCTCTCAAGATATTCACTAAAGATTTACCTAAAGAAAAAGAACAATTGACAAACATATTCACTAAAGATTTACCTAAAGAAGCTCATGAGCACCTGAGAAGTCAATTAGGGGTCCTTCCCCTAACTAAGGCTGCCTAGCCAAGCTAGGAGCTCTGCATCAAATATGCTACAACAGAACATTTGACACATTGATGCAGAATATTGTCATACTTTAGGACTATCCTAGAGCTATGAAGAAGAAACAAAGATAACAAATCAGTCATAAGCAAGATGATAGAGGGAGAAACACTATGCTGAATAGATATATCTACATCTATTGGATGTATGTTTGAGTTGCTGCTTTGGCATTTTTGTCAAAGAGGGAGATTGAACTGAAATGATACTATAACACATGACACTGAAAGTAAGGGAGATGATGAACTGAAATGAAAGATTAGGATAGAGGGAGATCCAGATACTTCTGACAACCACAGAAGTGAGATTTACTGATTCTGAATTAGAATGAAGCTAAGGATATTATACATTTTCTCTGATGGATAGATAAGTTTTTGGATTGGTTGGTAATCCATGTGTTATTTAGGTGATATCATATGGTGTTTCCATCAATGCCAAAGAGAGAGATTGTTGAAAACTGCAATTGAAACAATTTTTGTATTGTCATTGATGTCAAACCTTAACTGGTAAGACTGTTGCTACTTAGGAAAGTACTATATCTATGGTGAGAAGGGAAAGAAAGGTTGGTAACAATAGCACCTAAGGAAAGGTTGAGTTATCTTGATACTACAAAGTGTACTTGATTATGTTGCACAATGATGAGACAATGTATTGTTTATCTTAGTAAGATTGAAGACTAAATCAGTAGGCTTAACTGAGAAAAAATGGAGAAATCATGTTTAAGTCAAGCTATGATAGAGTCGACCGAGTTAGTGGATGCCGAGAAAAAATCTAGTGTCGACCGAGTATCAGTAAATTGCCGAGGAAGACAGTATTTGCCGAGGAAACAATTTTAGTAGTGACCGAGCGTTTTACATGGAGACCGAGTGGATGATCATAGTATTGACCAAACATCAACAATTTTATATTTGAAGAGAATTCAGATTTGGAGCTGACATTGTTGAATTCTTGGATTATGTAAAATGTGTTGACTTTATTTATTGATTGTATGGAAGCATTTAATGCTTTGTAAAACATTTTATTGTAAATCTTTATGAGATTTGAGATGATTCTAGAAGAGGAGATGAAGAACATGAAGCAGGTAGATTCAATGTATTTGACCTAACCCTAAGATCTACAAAGGCGATTAAGCAGCAAAAGAAAATTTAACCTAACAAAGGAAATTATTAAGGGAACCGAAGCATTAGGTATGTGTATGCATGGGTGAAGTAGATGCTGGAAGAACAGTAAAGTTTTATTGACTGTATAAGTGAAAAGGCTGAAGGAAAAGTGTGGTGATTGCTTGAAGGAAAGTTCTGAGAAGATCAGAAGTGGAGCAAAGTTTCAAAGTCAATAAACCAACATTTGTGTACGAAATTGGATCTGATATTTGCAAAGTGAGTTGTATGTTTTCAGATTAATACTACTGCTACTTTCTAACCATTGTAACAGTCAAAATTATTTTAACAGAGGTTGACCTAAAAATCATATGTTAAATCCTTTGAACAAGGTTGCATTCTAATAGAGTGTATGTAAGTCCTTTGACCAGGCTCACTTTTAATAAGGTGATTGAAATCCTTTAACCGGGTCACACTTGACAGTGTGTATTGTAACCTTTGATAGGGTTGGCTTTTAACCGAGCTCACTTCAGAAGAGTGAAAATAATAGTAGCATGTTACAAAGTGGTTTTTCCCATATTGGGTTTCCACTATAAATCCTGGTGTCAATACTTGTGTGAATGTTTTGGGTTTGAACGTTTATGTGTTTTACAAGTTAGATACAGCTGGGTAGTGGACTGCTGAGTTATATGTTTCTATTATTGAATCAGTGATGACCAAGTTTGTTTTGGTTGCTTGATCTAATTTAAAGAAAAGTTATTTTATACATCAGGACCTGAGAACAATTGATTCACCCCCCCTCTCTATTGTTCTAAATCATATTAACACTATGATCATGATTACTCTTAGTTATCCTAGCATCAAGGCCAAGATAGCAAGGATAAGGACAATGCTTCTGTATATATAATGACCTTTCGACAAGTTTTTACACTAATTTGTTTTATCCAGTCAACTAATCAGTTGTAGTTAGCTCAGTTGAGATGGTTATTTCATTTTTCAAGTATGGTTAACCTTAATTTTCTTTCTTGAGTATAGGATAAGGATTATTTAAAAACTAGTATGTTCAATAATGTACTTCTTATAGATATATAAGGATGATGTTAGTTTTTTAAATCCCAACATTAGGATTAGCTAGACTCAGAGCTTGTTTTTTTATTGGATGATGTAGGCACAGGTACTTATTTTAAGCATATAAATTTAAATTATAGGCTTCTCTTAACAATTTTTACTACTAGTTTCAGGAATGATGGATCAAGAGGCATCCTAAAAAGCTATCTTTCACAAGGAATTAAGTTTTGACATCATTAGAAAGGAATTGCACAAAAACAAAAGTGCAAAATCTAGAAGGAAGGTATTCCAATCCCGCCGAATGGACGAAGCATTTTACAGTTCGTGACTCACTTTTTAGACATGATTCAGCCCAACTGATTATGAAATTTATAATATATAAAACTCTCATGAATATGTTATGGAAGGGGATGCCCTCCTAAAAGTACTATGTATTAGAATTTGGACTACGGTCCCAGGCAAGGTTGGAGGGTTTCTCAACCCCTCTCTTCCCTACCAGCGCTTGCATTGAGTGGGGCTTTTTGTATATCTATTTATCTGCTTAATAAAACTATTGGCCTTGGCCTTTACCAAAAAAAATAAATTATATATTTTTTAAAACTCAAAAATTAATAAATAAATATTTTTAATATAAAAAAATAAAAAAATTAATATATATATATATATATATATATATATATATATATATATATATATATAAGTGATTTCAAAAGTCTAAATAATATACATTTATTTTTTTCATTGGTTTTTTAATTCATGATTTAATATCTTTTCCTCTATATATATATTCTTTACTACTTTCTTTTAATTCTATAAAAAGATTATGCTCATATGCAAATACTATATATCTATTTTAATTTAATTTAATACCTAGAGTTTCAACAACAAATACAAACAAACCCTAACTGAATTAATTTCAAAATTTTCCCTATTGTTCTCCAAACAAATTATGAGTTTTTTGCACAAGAAATTCAATAACCAATTCAAATTGAAAAACAATGAAAAATTAAACCATAATCCTCAATCAAAATAAAACCATAATTTTCAACATCAATTCCAATCACAATGTAGACATTTTTTTTAAAAGAATGATAAACATAGGTTTCCAAACCCTACTTGAAATCCCCCAACAAAATATAAAAAATAAGGCCAAATCAAAGATTCCCCAAAAATTGAAGCTTTTAAACAATTCTTTAACTTCCAAGCACCATGATTCTCCAAAACCTAATAGACATAATGAAATAATAACCCCAAACCCCCTAATATAGAAAACTTGGTAAGCTAGATTTTCAAAACATGCAACTCCAAAAACAAGACGGTCTCCACTCGAAAATAATATAAGAATTAGTTAACATGGAATCATCGAAATAAGAACTTAACTACAACCTCATTTTTATCAAACCCTCTTTGCAAGATTAATTCTAATTTTAATAATAAAATATGCACTTTTCCAATTTTCAACTAGTCCTAACTCAACTTCCTAACCTTGTTTTTCTCAATTTCCTTTTTGCATATTTATTTAATTATAAAAATAATTATATGCACTTTTCACTTAATAAGCCTTAACTCAACCTTCAACTTAAATTTCTAATTCAATTTTATTAAATTGAATGTGCAACTTAAATTGCATACTAATATCTAATTAATCAATTAATATTGTAGGACATTAATAATTATGTAGTTGATAATTAAATATTAAATAAATAAATTATTCTTATAATTTTAATTTTAGATTTAATAATTAATTAAATCCTTATTCCAAATTAGACTTTTAATTAAGTCTTTTAATTAAACAAAGGTATTTAATTAACTCTTAATAATTAAATATCCTTATATTTAATATTCCCATACTCATAAAATATAATTATTCTAATCTCATAATTAATTTTATTTTGATTATTTTAAATCAAATAATCCACACAACAAACTCACTTAACTCACAACACATGAAAAATCAACTAACTCAAACAACAAACAAACTCCAAGGAAGGGCTCATGAATTCACGTCACCTTGATGAATTTGGATGGGTAAAAAAATAGATACTTGTCCATTATTTTAGGATAATCAATGGCTTGGGTTGGGATTTGGATCTGTATGTTATCTCCCCTCTCTTACCATTGAGATATTATGATAGGGAACACTCATTCTAGAAATTCAGGGAAGTCGATGCCCGATACCTGAAATCTTGCATAAGAGATGAGCATATACACATATGTACAAATATATAATAGACAATGATGGGGATCAAATAATCGTGTGGATCTTGCAAAAAAGTAACTACGACTCAATCCTTCAACCATATCAGGCACAACAAAAAAATATATAAAAAATACATGCCAACCATACACATGCAAGTATGAGGTTAGTAAAATCATAAACATAATATACATAACACCAAATATATCTGAGGATTTATATACACATGAAAAGTGGCCTAAAAGAGACTGACCAATTAAACTAAAAAGTAAACTATGGGAGGGTTATTACATCCACCTCCCCTAAAATTAGGCTTACTAAAAAGTAAACTATGGGAGGGTTATTACATCCACCTCCCCTAAAATTAGGCTTACACTTGGAAGTGTACACACAAATAAGGATATGCATCCCTCAATCATGAAACGTCCTACTAAGATGAAAGACAAAATTGATATCTAAAAACAAGCCAAAAAAAAAGGACATGATATATAGTTATTAAGAGAAATATAATTATGGTTTAAGAATAAACAAAAAATCACATTGATCAATCATTCATTATTTACCAATTTAAATAGATCTAAATCTTTATTCATTCATCATTGTAGAAAACATCTAGTAACCAATTGTATAAAACACACATTTGTATTCACATCAAATGATAAGTTGAGAAGTTCATGAAAACTTAGTTCATGCAACACTCATATAGAATCCAATCAAAACATACAAGTCTAATCTATTATACCTCTAGGTTCATAAAAAATAGTCTAAAATACAAAAGAGTCATATGTCTAAGTTTTATTTCAAGTTTTCAACTATTTAAACATCTAGTGGGTGTACAAATTTCTAGAGTTCATAGTGTAGAAACTCAGGCTTTGATACCAAGAGTAATGCACCGCTAGGGAACCTAGGAGAATTTAACCTAAAACATGTTGCTATGTTTATAGAATAATTTTTTTCTTAAGATTTTATAGAAAAATAATGATAACAATATAACATAAGATACAAACAAGTATATAAGTACAACTCCATTACAGTTAACAAATCTCAAGGGTTCCATGACATAGAATTAGGTATACATTAATTAATTATTTTAGATTAAGTATAATTACAAATATACCATATACAAATGTATAACAAGTATAACCTCATATAAATGAAATATAGATACAACAAATACCATAAGGTATACATAATAAATCAATATCCACTACATAAGTCACAGGGTGTGTAATAATAACCAAGTACAAAGTATAGTACAATATCCCAAAAGAAACACATTTGAAGAACATATACAAGGTACAAATATAAACATCATAAGATAGATATGAACAAGTCTCTAATGAAGAATAAGAATAATTTAACAACAAGAATCATCTAGTACCACTAATGAAACATCAGAATCTCAAATGGTAAAATAAACACTACAACTTGACCTCATGGAACCAAAGGTCCACTCCCACCATGTTGAGGAGATAACAACATACCCCACTCGGATAAAAATGAAAAAATCTAATATAATAAAAAAACTAAACAATGGTTCTTGAAAGCTCTCTATCTCAAGAGATACCACACTCAAACCAAAGGTAAAACATACTAATCCAAGACAAGTAAGAATAATGCCAAGGTACACAAAATATAGATAAAAAAAGATAACTAAATACTAAAAAGATACCAAGCTCAAAATACCAAATATCGAACAAATATCAAGAACCAAATGAACACAAACCAAGTACCAACCAAATACCACCCAAGTAAGTACCAACCACCAGAGACAAATACAAAATATATGGAGGAGACTTAGACTACATACTATGGGAGTGTCATCACATGGAAAACTACTTGAGTTACCCTAGATTGGTCTCTCTAGACCCTAGACCCTCAAGTGTTTATCAAGTTGAGTTACCCTAGATTGGTCACTCTGGACCTCGAACCCTCAACATGATCCATGTGGAACTAGAATATCCTCTCATGAAGATGAGGAACTCCAATTATACCTACTCTCTAGGTATCATTTCATTCCCATCCTTAGCCTATACAAGCACTAAAGGTACGTGCGAGACATCTATAATTAATCTTATGTTTAATGTTATTCCCAAGTTTTATTATTAAGTTATCACTTATTACCAAACTTACGATAGGTTACCTTTGTACTGGCCTCTTTGGGCCTCACACCCCTATTGTAAGCCACTCCCCTAAGATGCACCTATTTAACCTCCCCTTAGCTAATAGATAACAAATAGATCTCACAAATCATATAAAGCATGATAATAAATTTTAGTTCCATGAAAGAAAACTTGAACTCACACTAGTCCTTAAACCATAATCCCACAATTACAATTTGGTCCTCAAACCATAACATGATATAACACACAGTCTCAAAGAGTTCACAAAATAGTGAGCTTAAGAACTCAGGTTGGGTAAAAATAATTGTGACTAGGTCAACATTACAAAATTACAAAAAATGCACATGTCACATAGAAGACAAACCTCCCAAGCCTTTGTATACCACTTTTGAAGGCAACATAATTTTCTTAAATAAACATCAAACACAGTAATAGAATATACCAAGTTGTCAAACCATCACACAAGTCTCAATTGTTTAAGCACAATCAATTTTTTTTATTAAAGTCTAGTTTGACTTATTAAGAAAACATTCATATAAAATCTCATATCTCATGCATATATAATTTTTAAATAAGTATTTAAATAAAATCTCCATGCATATAAAGAAACCATGTATTTAATAGTAAAATAATATTATTAATTTTCTAAATACAAATATAAATGAAAATATTAATATTAAAGCCTGCATGTAAAAAAATCAATTAATTTTTATTTATTAATTAATTTTTTAAAACATTTTAAATCTGAAAAGTAATAAATAATAATAATAATTTTTTTTCTTTTTAAATCTAAAACTTCATAAATAATAATAATAAATTTTTTTTTTCAAATCCAAAAATTAATATATAAATACATATTTTATATATATATATATATATATATATATATATATATATATATATATATATTCCATAAAAAGATTATGCTCATATGTAAATATTATATATGTATTTTAATTTGATTTAATACCTAGAGATTCAACAACAAATACAAGCAAATCTTAACTGAATTAATTTTAAGTTTTTACCTATTGTTCTTAAAATAAATTCTGAATTTTTTGCACAAGAAATTCAATAACCAATTCAAATTGAAAAAAATAAAAAATCAAACCATAATCTTCAATCAAAATAAAACCATAATCTTCAACAATCAATTCCAATCACAAAGTAGACAATCTTTTCAAAAAAATGATAAACATAAGTTTTCATACCCAACAGAAATCCCCCAACTGAATACAACAAATAAGGCCAAATTGAAGACTCCCCAAAAATTGAAGCTTTAAAATAATTCTTTAATTTCCAAGCACCACGATTCTCCAAAACCTTATAGACATACTAAAATAATAACCCAAAACCCCTTAATATAGAAAACCTCACAAGCTAGGTTTTCAAAACATGCAACTCCAAAAAAAGGACGATCTCTACTCAAAAATAATAAAAGAATTATTTAACTCGAAATCATCGAAATAAGAACTTAACTACAACCTCATTTTTATCAAACCCTCTTGGCAAGATTAATTCTAATTTTAATAATAAAAAATGCACTTTTCCAATTTTCAACTCCCAACTCAACTTCCTAACTTTTTTTTTTCTCAATTTCCTTTTTGCATATTTAATTAATTATAATAATAATTATATGCACTTTTCACTTAATAAGCCTTAACTCAACCTTCAACTTAAATTACATATTAATATTTAACTAGCACTTGCACTAAAAGAAGGTGCAAGGGGTACACTGATAGGTCGTAGCTCGGTGAAAGCACTATTTCAAAAAATGTGTCATTGTAGTCAAAGTTCAAAGTGCGAACTATATTGTGCTTGTTTTTATGAAAAGTACATTTTCTAATGTGTTCAAATTTATTTTAATGTTACATTTTATTTTGGGAAATACCTTTAAAATATACAACTTACCTAAACTTTAACTTCAAATCATCCAAATTGGATGTTGCTAAGTACAACACTTCCTTCTACAATGACAATTTTTTTGGAATAGTGCTTTCAACTCTATGACCTATGAGCATACCCCTTCCACCTTCTTTCAGAAATGAAACAACAACAAGAATCATCTAGCACCATTAATGAAACATCAGAATCTCAAATGGTAAAACAAACACTACCACTCGACCTCATGGAACCAAAGGTCCACTCCCACCATGTTGAGGAGATAACAACACACCCCACTCAGATAACAATCAAAAAATCTAACACAACAAAAAAATTAAACAATGGTTCTTGAAAGCTCTCTATCTCAAGAGATACAACACTCAAACCAAAGGTAAAACATACTAATCCAAGACAAGTAAGAATAATTCCAAGGTACACAAAATATAGATAAAAAAAGCTAACTAAATACTAAAAAGATACCAAGTTCAAAATACCAAATATCGAACAAATATCAAGTACCAAATGAACACAAACCAAGTACCAACCAAATACCCCCCAAGTAAATACCAACCACCAGAGACAAACAAAAAATATATGGAGGAGACTTAGACTACACACTATGGGAGTGTCATCACATGGAAAACTACTTGAGTTACACTAGATTGGTCTCTCTAGACCCCAGACCCTCAAGTGTTTATCAAGTTGAGTTACCCTAACCTGGTCACTCTGGACCCTGGACCCTCAACATGATCCATGCGGAACTAGAATATCCTCTCATGAAGATGAGGAACTCTAATTATACCTACTCTCTAGGTATCATTCCATTCCCATCCTTAGCCTATACAAGAACTAAAGGTACGTGCGAGACGTCTATAATTAATCTTATGTTTAATGTTATTCCTAGGTTTTATTATTAGGTTATCACTTATTAACAAACTTATGATAGGTTACCCTGGTACTGGCCTCTTTGGGCCTCACACCCCTATTGTAAGCCACTCCCCTAAGATGCACCTATTTAACCCCCCCTTAGCTAATAGATCACAAATAGATCTCACAAATCATATAAAGCATGATAATAAATTTTAGTTCCATAAAAGATAACTTGAACTCACACTAGTCCTTAAATCATAATCCCACAATTACAATTTGGTCCTCAAATCATAACATGATATATCACACAGTCTCAAAGAGTTCACAAAATAGTGAGCTTAAGAAATCAGGTTGGGTAAAAATAATTGTGACTAGGTCAACATTATAAAATTACTAAAAATGCACATGTCACATAAAAGACAAACCCCCCAAGCCTTTGTATACCACTTTTTAAGGCAACATAATTTTCTTAAATAAACATCAAACAAGTAATAGAATATACCAAGTTGTCAAACCATCACACAAGTCTCAACTCTTTGAGCACAATCAATTTTTATTATTAAAATCTAGTTTGACTTATTAAGAAAACATTCATATAAAATATCATATCTCATGCATATATACTTTTTAAATAAGTATTTAAATAAAATCTCCATGCATATCAAGACACCATGTATTTAATAGTAAAATAATATAATCAATTTTCTAAATACAAATATAAATGAAAACATTAATATTAAAGTCTGTATGAAAAAAAGCAATTAATATTTATTCATTAATTAATTTTTTAAAACATTTTAAATCCGAAAAGTAATAAATAATAATAATTTTTTTTTTCAAAATCTGAAACTTTATAAATAATAATAATAATTTTTTTTATTTTTAAATCCAAAAATTAATATATAGATATTTTCATTTTAATATATATAAATCCAAAAATTTATATATAAATACATATTTTTTAATATATATAAATTTGGATACACACACACACACACATATAAAGTCCAAATACATATACATTTATTTTTTTCATTGGTTTTCTAATTCATGATTTAATATCTTTTCCTCTCTCTCTCTCTCTATATATTTTACTACTTTCTTTTAATTCTATAAAAAGATTATGCTCATATGTAAATATTATATATGTATTTTAATTTGATTTAATACTTAGAGATTCAACAACAAATACAAACAAATCTTAATTGAATTAATTTTAAGTTTTTACCTATTGTTCTTAAAATAAATTCTAATTTTTTTGCACAAGAAATTCAATAACCAATTCAAATTGAAAAAAATAAAAAATCAAACCATAATCTTCAACAATCAATTCCAATCACAAAGTAGACAATCTTTTCAAAAGAACGATAAACATAGGTTTTCATACCCAACAGAAATCTCCCAACCGAATACATCAAAATAAGGCCAAATTGAAGACTCCCCCAAAATTGAAGTTTTAAAATAATTCTTTAATTTTCAAGCACCACGATTCTCCAAAACCTAATAGACATAATAAAATAATAACCCAAAAGCCCTTAATATAGAAAACCTCACAAGCTAGGTTTTCAAAACATGCAACTCCAAAAATAAGATGATCTATACTTGAAAATAATAAAAGAATTATTTAACTCAAAATCACTAAAATAAGAACTTAACTACAACCTCATTTTTATCAAACTCTCTTTACCAGATTAATTCTAATTTTAATAATAAAAAATGCACTTTTCCAATTTTCAACTCCCAACTCAACTTCCTAACTTTTTTTTTCTCAATTTCCTTTTTGCATATTTAATTAATTATAATAATAATTATATGCACTTTTCACTTAATAAGCCTTAACTCAACCTTCAACTTAAATTTGTAATTCTATTTTATTAAACTGAATGTGCAACTTAAATTGCATATTAATATTTAACTAGCACTTGCACCGAAAGAAGGTGCAAGGGGTACGCTGATAGGTCGTAGAGGTGAAAGCACTATTCCAAAAAATGTGTCATTGTAGTCAAAGTTCAAAGTTCGAACTATATTGTGCTTGTTTTTATGAAAAGTACATTTTCTAACGTGTTCAAATTTATTTTAATGTTACATTTTATTTTGGGTAATACCTTCAAAATATACAACTTACCTAAACTTTAACTTCAAATCATCCAAATTGGATGTTGCTAAGTACAACACTTCCTCCTACAATGACACATTTTTTGGAATAGTGCTTTCAACTCTACGACCTATGAGCGTACCCCTTGCACCTTCTTTTAGAAATGAAACAACAACAAGAATCATCCAGCACCACTAATGAAACATCAAAATCTCAAATGGTAAAATAAACACTACCACTCGACCTCATGGAACCAAAGGTCCACTCCCACCATGTTGAGGAGATAACAACATACCCCACTCGGATAACAATCAAAAAATCCAACACAACAAAAAAACTAAACAATGGTTCCTAAAAGCTTTCTATTTCAAGAGATACCACACTCAAACCAAAGGTAAACATACTAATCCAAGACAAGTAAGAATAATGCCAAGGTACACAAAATATAGATAAAAAAAGATAACTAAATACTAAAAAGATACCAAGTTCAAAATACCAAATATCGAACAAATATCAAGTACCAAATGAACACAAACCAAGTACCAACCAAATACCACCCAAGTAAATACCAACCATCAGAGACAAATAAAAAATATATGGAGGAGACTTAGACTACATACTATGGGAGTGTCATCACATGGAAAACTACTTGAGTTATCCTAGATTGGTCTCTCTAGACCCTAGACCCTCAAGTGTTTATCAAGTTGAGTTACCCTAGACTGGTCACTCTGGACCCCAGACCCTCAACATGACCCATGCAGAACTAGTCTATCCTCTCATGAAGATGAGGAACTTCAATTATACCTACTCTCTAGGTATCATTCCATTCCCATCTTTAGCCTATACAAGCACTAAAGGTACGTGCGAGACATCTATAATTAATATTATGTTTAATGTTATTCTCAAGTTTTATTATTAAGTTATCACTTATTAACAAACTTATGATAGGTTACCTTTGTACTGGCCTCTTTGGGCCTCACACCCCTATTGTAAGCCACTCCCCTAAGATGCACCTATTTAACCCCCCCTTAGCTAATAGATCACAAATAGATCTCACAAATCATATAAAGCATGATAATAAATTTTAGTTCCATAAAAGATAACTTGAACTCACACTAGTCCTTAAACCATAATCCCACAATTACAATTGGGTCCTCAAACCATAACATGATATAACACACAGTCTCAAAGAGTTCACAAAATAGTGAGCTTAAGAAATCAGGTTGGGTAAAAATAATTGTGACTAGGTCAACATTACAAAATTACTAAAAGTGCACATGTCACATAAAAGACAAACCCCCCAAGCCTTTGTATACCACTTTTTAAGGCAACATAATTTTCTTAAATAAACATCAAACAAGGTAATAGAATATACCAAGTTGTCAAACCATCACACAAGTCTCAACTGTTTAAGTACAATCAATTTTTTTTTATTAAAGTCTAGTTTGACTTATTAAGAAAATATTCATATAAAATCTCATATCTCATGCATATATACTTTTTAAATAAGTATTTAAATAAAATCTCCATGCATATCAAGACACCATGTATTTAATAGTAAAATAATATTATTAATTTTCTAAATACAAATATAAATGAAAACATTAATATTAAAGTGTGCATGTAAAAAAATCAATTAATATTTATTAATTAATTAATTGTTTAAAACATTTTAAATCTGAAAAGTAATAAATAATAATAATATTTTTTTCTCTTTTTAAATCTGAAACTTAATAAATAATAATAATAATTTTTTTGTTTTTTAAATCCAAAAATTAATATATAGATATTTTCATTTTAATATATATAAATCCAAAAATTTATATATAAATACATATTTTTTTATTATATATATATTTGAATATATATATATATATATTAATTCTATAAAAAGATTATGCTCATATGTAAATATTATATATGTATTTTAATTTGATTTAATACCTAGAGATTCAACAACAAATACAAACAAATCTTAACTGAATTAATTTTAAGTTTTTACCTATTGTTCTTAAAATAAATTTTGAATTTTTTGCACAAGAAATTTTTTTTTTTTTTTTGGATCGGTAAAAGGCCGAAGCCCTATAAATTTTTTATTAATATTAAAATTATTTTACATTGTGACCCTACTCACTGCAGGCGCTGGTAGGAAAGAGCGGGGTTGAGAAAACCTCCAGCCTTGTCCGGGACCAGAGGTCCTGTACATATACAATAATTATGTGGGCATACCCACAACTCAACAGTCATCGAGATTTAATAAAAATACATTGATATCATGGGCATTCCCACGCCTCTCAATCACTCAAGTTTTGACTATGGATACAAAATACAGTGGGCATACCCACTGCTCGATAGAAACGAGTAATGTTGTTACCTTTTTACATTGTAATTTTTAAGGATACAATTCCATGTCATATACAAGCATTTATTTTTATATGGATAACAGTCTTGAATTCTTTGGTGATGAAGATATTTGGGTGCCTGCTTGAAAGATATCTCCTTCCTCCAGATTGGAATATTTTGGGTACCTGTCTTGCTGCATAAGATAAAATTCTAATATAGTCCATACATTCCTCATTGTGCTAAAAAATTGTATCAAATAACAGGGTCTAAGGAGTTATTAACAAAATTATTAAACCAGAGATTTACAATTAACCAAACATCCTGACCATCTTTAGAGAGAGATTCATGCAAAGATTAGCCTTAAAAATCTTAATCTTAATGTTAAATAAAGTCCAACAAAAGGACCCCTCCTTCATAAAGGATGGACCTGATCTTCTAAGTCAGTGAACCAAATAAGCTACCATATTTACAAGTAAAAGCCATACTTCCATGATTATAGGTATAAAAATATTTTCAAGGGAGCTAATCTACCAAAGCTTATCTTATAACCCAACTTTGAATTGGCTATTAACATGATTTATGATCTTAAGAAACCTCTTCACAACACTTCCGCATATATGATTGCTATATATATAATAACCATATTGACCAAAAAAATGACCTTGAGAGTGTAAGGAGTATACTTTATTAATTCCTAGATTAAAAGAACTATATGACTAAGGAATAATTGGGGGATGTCAACTATATGCATGAGCCATGACTATAGAAAGAGCTTATGTGGGGATAGAGCTCGAATGCATCTACTAAGAGGCAAGGATAACTACAAGATAAAAAGGCCAGTAATGGATAAATCATTATTCCATTTATCGTAAGATATATCAGACAGGGGGAGGTGATCCTTTTCAAGTTGATACATATATATGTAATTATTAATGTCTTTTTATGATTATATTATTATAGAAAGTATCTATAAAACCTATGCTAATCTAAGGTTATATCTAATCATTATTACAAAATGAATCTAGATAAGTTCATACTATTCTTGTTATACAGAGCATTGTTTCTATTCATTACAGACTAAAGATGTTTATAAATAATGGAATCTATTTATTATTTAATAGGTGTCTATTTATTGTTTTTTAGGAATACTTATCCATTGTTACCACTCCGTTTGCCCCTAGATTAGCTAACTTATCCACCTCTGAATTGCCTTCTCTAAAGGTATGTCTGATTTCATATTTTTTCATGCTTTCTATTAATAAATTAATCTCTTCTATTTTTGAGTTCAACATCCAATTGGGGGTTTTTTTAGTGCGAATGGCATTAACTATAATTTAGGAGTCTCCTTCTATAATTACTTTTTTAATGTTGAGATTCTTACATAATTTAAGCCCTTCTAATGCTGCTATACACTCAGCCATATTGTTTGTTGTAGGACTGATGGGTTTCAAGAATTTAGCAACAACTTTCGACTTCCAGTTGCAAATGATCCCTCCAATACCTACTTCCCCAGGATTACCTCGCGATGCTCCATCAAAATTGAGTTTGTACCAACCATCTTTTGGAGGTACCCATTTATAGGAGGCTCTGTCACTTTTAATTTTGGGTCACCCCTTACCGTAAAGGGGAGGGATAGCTAATTTTGGCCATTTGCACCTAATCTTGTTATCCCAGCTCTTGAAAGAATCTTCATAGCTCATTTTTTCCTTTAGTTTGCTATTAATAATTTCCATGATAGACGCTTCTATCTTATTTGTAACCAAATTCCATGTTAATTTTTGGTCTGTAAAAATCCTTCTGTTTCTTTCTTTCCATATTTCCCATGCTACGATTGAAGGTGCTATTGTCCAAATATCTTTAAATAAGTTATCTTTATAAAGAGAAGGCCAAGCTTTAAGGTTGCTGGTTAGATTGCAATGCTGTGCAGATTTCCATCCTAAGCTTTGATGTAGCCAGTTCCAATAATTTTGTGAAAAAGGGCAGTTAAGAAGGATATGGTTGACATCCTCAGACTGATTTTCACATAAAGGACATCTCGATGGCCCTTCAAATCCAAGCTTAATTAGCCTGTCTACTGTGAGGATTCTATTTTGCAAAGCTGCCCAAAGGAACATACCTGCTTTAGGGAGACAGACTTTATTCCAACAAAGATTCAAAGGTATGTCTATATTATCCATATTTTGGTCCCTAATGATTTAATTGTAACCCTCCTTGACAGAGTAGTTACCATTCTTTGATCCTACCCATATTAGAGTATCCGATCTATTTTTAATTGTGATCTCCCTATCCTTCATTAATGCCAAGAGGTTGTGTTTCTCTTGCCATACATCGTCTATTTCTTTTAGATCACTCCAATTAGAATCTTTCAAATTACATAGGTAATCCTTAAGATGTAAACCTATGCCTCTCTTGCACTCTTCCATAAATTCTTTTGAGAAGCCCAATTTATTAAGCGGGGTAAGGCCTGCCCACGAATCATCCCAGAAAAGAGCTTGATTACTGGAACCTACATCCCAAGAGAGTTGTTGGCTAATAATCCCTTTGCAGTCATTAATAAAATTCCATATCCACGAGCCTTTAACATGGGAGTGTGACCTGAAGATATTGATGGGATCAGAGTCTGGGATGTACTTGTTTAATAATATGGATGCCCATTTACTATTTGATTCTTTGTACATTCTCCATATAAGTTTAGCCCCTAAGGCTTGATTTTGCCAAAGTAGGTTTTTGATACCTAGACCCCCTTTAGCAATTGGTTTGCATAGGGTATCCCATTTAATTAGGGTGAGATTTTTGTCTTCTGAAGGACCCTGCCAATAAAATTCTTGAAACATTTTATCTAATTCTTTTTTAATGTTAATCAGGAGAGGTAGAATGGATAGATGATACGTGGGAATGGTTGAAAGGATGGATTTGATCATTGTCGTTCTACTTGCTTTAGTTAACCATTTACCTTTCCATGAAATTTTCTTATTTTGAACTTTGGTTATGACCTGTTGCCATAATTTGGATGATTGGATACCTTTATCGAGGTCTATTCCTAGGTATTTGCACGGGAATTTGCCAATTTTATATCCCATCATACTACATATTTCTTTTTCAATTTTCGGGCAAGTGTTGATAAAGAAAATTTTTGATTTGGAGGGATTAACACACTACCCCGAAGCTTTCGCGTATAAGTTAAGAACTTCTTTGAAGGCACTTGCTTCTTGTCTATTAGCGTATCCTGGTAGAATCGTGTCATCTGTGAACTATTGATGAGTGATATTAGGCACATTTTCTGAGGCCTTCAAACCCAAGATTCTCCCTTCCACTTGGTACTTTGTAATTGATCTACCTAATGCTTCCACCATAATGACATAGAGAAAAGGTGAAAGCGGATCTCCTTGCCTAATGCCCCTGGAAATATTAAAAAATCCTTCCGGGGTTCCATTGATAAGAATTGAAATTTTGGGGGTCGAGATGCAGTTAAAGATAAGGTTAACCCATTGTTTCGAGAAACCAAAAGCTTCCATGCATTTACACATGAATCTCCAGTCTACTTTATCATATGCTTTTTGTATATCAATTTTCATTAGCATACTGGGCTCCTTAGTTAATTGTGTAGTATGTACTATTTCTTGTGCTATAATAATACCATCCAAAATAGATCTATTTGCTACAAATCCTGTCTGTTCTTCTGAAATAATAGTTGGAAGAAAGGATTTGAGTCTATTTGCTAAGCATTTGGACAAAATCTTATATATGGTGTTACATAGGGATATCGGCCTGAAATCCCCAGGGTCCATACTATCATTCTTTTTTGGAATTAAAGTAAAAAAGGTGTTATTGATTTCATTAAGAAGAGAACCTGAGTTTCTGGTTGCTTCCACTGCTTGCCAAATCTCTTCACCAACAAAATGCCAACATTTTTGGAAGAAGCCAGCTTGAAAACCATCTGGTCCCGGGGCTTTATTCGAATGGAGTTGGAATACTGTAGTTTTAACCTCCTCCAAGGATAGCTTGTTGTTCATAATTTTATTATCCGACTCAGTAATCAATTTAGGTATGGCTTTAAGCATATCATTTTGAGCATTGAGGTCAACTGCCTCTGTGTTATTGAGAAGGGATTTATAAAAATTTGTGATAACAGTTGCGATTTGATCGGGATCTTTAGTAATACGTCCCTTAGGTGTCTTAATTTTGACTATTCTATTAATACTCCTTTTATAATTAGTTGTATTATGAAAGAATTTGGTGTTACTATCGCCCTCCTTAAGCCATGACTCCCTGGATTTCTGCTTCTAGAAAATTTCTTCTTTGAGGAGGATATCATTATATTTAGCCAACAGTTCTTTTTCCTTGTGATAACTGAGATCATTCATCCCTTGTTCTATTACTATATTGTTTAGATCAGTTATTTATTTTTCTAATTGAGTTTTCTCTTCAAATATATTATTAAAGTTGTTCTTGTTCCACTCTAAAGCCTTATTTTTTATGATTTTTAGCTTTGTGGTTAAGCAGAACATTTTTGATCCTTTAACCGAGATGTGTTTCCACCAGTCCTCTAAGAGGTTTATGAATTCAGGATTTTGGAACCACATAAATTCGAACTTAAATGGATTTCTCAATGGTTTGGAATTCTCTATAATGGTAATCCTAACAGGAAAATGACCTGATCCTACTTCTGGGAGGATCTCTGCATTGACTAAATGATTAAAGTTATCAGAGTTTGTTCTAATAAAGAATCTATCTAACTTTTTTGCTATGTAACTGAATCCAACTCTTTTTTTATTCCATGTGTAAACTCCATTAATTGTATTGATGCTTATCAAATGATTATCCACTGCCCATTTGCTGAAATCTTTATGGGCTTGTGATATATATTGAGATCCCCCATACTTTTCTTCAAGAGATAAAATAGCATTGAAATCTCCTCCAATAACAAAGGGATGTTCTTGATTATTCATTAAAAGGACTTGTATCTCCTACCATACTCTTCTTTTCCCTTCATTAGGAATAGGCCCATATACATTGATCAGGAAAAATTTTAAATTTGATTTTAGGCTTTTAATTGTTAGTGACATCCAGTTATCATTAGTAAGGGAGGGTGTAGCCACCACTTTACGAGGGTCCCATAGGACAGCAAGACCACCTGAGTGTCTTGCTGACCAAGCATATTCTGACTTCCAGATGCCTAATCTTTTACTGAATTTAGAACTTTCCTCTTTGTTAAGCTTAGTTTCCTGTAGAGGAATGATTTCAGACTCGAAGTTTTTTAAGTATCTTTTGATTAATCTTTGTTTTTTAGGGGCATTTATACCCCTAACATTCCAAGTAGTGACTTTCATTGCTCCTTGGGAAGGAGTTTCCCCTTCCCTGCGTTCAGAATGTCAGCTATATTTTTTTGATTGCCTGCCTTGCAATCTAGAGATCTTAGTTCTACAGCTGATTTCCTGCCTCTTTTCTTTTTAAGTTTATTAATATTAGGGGTGCTTAGGCTACCTCTGGTTAAGGCTATACCCAATTCTCTATTTTCATTTGTAATTCTGAAGAGACCTTCAATTGCTTCTTTAACCAATGTTGAGTCTTCATGAGATCCTATTATCAAATTAGCCCGATTATCTGAGCTTTTTTGTTCATTAATTGTATGAGCTAAGGGTTCTATTCTATCTATAATCTCCTTACCAAAGATTTCTATAATATCTTCCGTTCTCCCTGGTAGCTTCAGATTTAAGGCTTCTATTTCTAGAGGTATTGAAACAACTTGTATTGTCCCCTCTTTGGTGGTTTGATCATTTTTAATTATATTTTTACTTTGCTGTTCATTTTCTATTACTTCCTTACCTAGGAATCTAATGCCCTCATCTTTATTTTCTTCTTTAATACATTCTTGAATCTGTTTGATTAGGATTTCTTTTTGAACTTTTAATTCATCAAAATCACATATCTCATCTAGAAACAAATCCATTAATTCATCTGTTAGTGACTCTCTTAAATAATTAATGTTTTGATTTACCTCCTCTTCCTTTTTATTTACCTGATCTACTAATTCTACTATATTATCACATACAAGTATCCTAGATTGTTCAGTTTGACTATCAGTCCTATTTTCTTCAAGTTGTATATAGGTTCTAATATTTTCTTCTATCTCTGTAAATTTCAATTTCCTTATTATTAGACTCACCCCTAATGCTTAATATGTTATCACTACTTGGAGATAAAGCTACAATGTTTTGAGGGTTATCTAGGACTTTAATAGGTAAGTTAATAGTATTCTTAACTAAATGATCTTCTTGAATATCTGTAGGAAATGTACCTATCTGAGGTAATTTGATTGTGTTACTATAAGCCTGAGGGGAAACAAGGGTATTATTAATTACCATGTTTTTGACAATACCTTTATTATTTTGGATAGCTATACTCAAATTTTTATCTATATCCTACCCCGATTCAGAGGTATTGAGAGAGGTTGGAATCTCCTTATTCTGTGGATGTGTAGATAACATGTTAAGTAGACAAGTGTCAGATGGTAATGGGGAAGAGGGCCTAACTAGAGCCTGTTTCTTAATAGGATTAATATAGAAGCCACCTATGTCCTTGTAGAACTCAACCTCCATTTCTTTATCAAGTTGGGTTAATAAGTTTATGTTTTTGCTTGGCTTTTGAGAATTAGCTTTAACTTCTATAAAATTCTTAAGAATTATAGGATTAATTATTACAGAATTATAACCGAAGTTTAGTAGAATGGGAGGAATGCATTTTTGGTGAAAGTCCATTTCCATGATTATTGTTTTGTCAACTAGAGTGGGTGTTGGTTCAACGATCCTTATGAATTTTCCAATTTTATTACCTATCATACTAATGTTTTCCTTGCTTGATAACTCTAGGGGCAGGTTATTTAAAGAGACTGTCTTTTCTACTCTAAAATCTTTTAAGTACATAGGATTGAATAATGGTATCCAATCAAACAAAGAGAAATACATGTTCCTAAATTTAATGTCCTTTTTATCCATAATGTTGTTTTTCAGTTCCTTTCTTTTGCAATCTATGTAAATGAAATGTTCCATAAGGTGAGCTATACTTACCTCCCTTGGTACTATTAATGATAATTCTTCTATCAAATCATTAACAGGTACTCCTGTGCCCTTCCAGAAATAGATTACCCCCATCTCTGCTAAGTACTTCTGTTGCTGCAGAAAGATATCATTATCCAAAGTAATAGTATCATGATGCCAGATAAGATTAGCCTTACCTATTTTTTGATGGATAACTCACCTATGAGGTGGCGTATAAGCTGCAGACTTAGAAGCTTCATGAGAACCAAGATTATTCTTATTAATATACAAATCACGATTACTCCTATTATTACTAACCATAGTTGCTGATTGCCTCTCCAACCTTCTACAGTAAGGAGGGCTATATTTTGATTTGTTAGTCATTTGCACATCACAACTGAGAGATATGCCATTTTGATTAGTATTCCCTCCAGAAAAGGGTGGGATCTTTGTGTGATGAGGGTAGGACTTTGAGGCTTTAGTATGGAGAGCATCCATCTTATTTTGTCCTTCCCTATAGCCCTTATCCACAAAGGTCCCATTCCTTTTGTGGGGGGGAGAGTATTTCATTTTGCCATTATCTTCCTCTTTAAGTACATCAAAGGAATTATTTATAGATAAATTAAAAGGACTATGGAATTGTTGATACCTGTTAACCTTTTTCTTGTTTTTTACCATTTGCCAAGTGAAATCATTCTTCGTTGTGCAGACGGGAGGTGCTTGAGTAGGTAAGATCCTGCCTTCCCCCTTTGCAGATAGGGGTTCATTGGTTCTACAATAGCACTCAGGTCTCCCACTTTGGCAACCCCATTACCTCTGGCAATTTTCGCATATTTCATTTGTGCAAAAATATTTATTGGTCTGTCCAATTTTTGTACTGAGAAAACTTTTGGCATAACATCCTTATTTTGCTTAGGGATTACAATGTTAGCCCCAGAGTCAGAATCGGGCTTTACAACCCTAGCTTTATCTTTTCATTTTTCTTCCTTAGATGTCATATATTGCTTTTCTGATTGTGGTGCTTCTTTAGAGTTTGCAGGGGAACATTTAATTGGAGCTGAAACATCAATGGAGGGATTTGGTTTTGCTTGGCTGAATAATGCAGTCAATTCCAAATCTACATTTTGATCCGCTAATTTCTTCTGTTTAAGTATGACTTCCTTAAGATGGTCATACGTAGGGTGAGGCTGCACCAGTTTTCTACAATCCTTCTCCTTATGGCCATAAAGATAATAGTTATAGCAATAACTTGAAAATACCTCTTTTTTTCCTTGCTGCTTAGCATCCTCTGTACCTGAATTGGGCCATTCTGCCCTAGATTTCATCTTGCTGAAAGAGTTAGCATTCTTCGTAGCATTAGAGTGAAACAAACCAATATCAATCTGCCTTTTGTGGAAGGCGAAATTCCTTTTCGCATGTGAGGTTTGCATATTCACTTTTGCCTCTTCTAGTTATTTTTGATGCTTCCTTCCTTGTCAAATTGTGGATTGCACCCCTTCCCCTTCAAATTCGTGACCTACTCATGAATTTTGGATCTGCACCCCTTGGAACAAAATCACTCCCTTAAACTCCTTAACAGTGCCTTGGCTGTTCCTCTTGCTATACTAGATCTACCTTTGATAAATTTGGATCTGCACTTTCAATAATTTCGGATCTCGCTGCCTTATGACTCCAATCTGCTCCTACAATTTAATGTTGCTACTCCCTTGATAAATTTAGAACTGCTCCTAAATTTGGGCCTACTCCTCCAAACTAAAGTCGTAGGTCCTGCTATATTGGAAGTCGCTGCCTCTAAGTTCATTGTCGCTGCCTTCTTGTTAAGGCAGTTCACTGCTCTTTTAACCCAAGTTCTACAATGTCCAATATTGATCTGCACTATCAATCTGGAATATAATATCGATCTATAATATTGACCTGTAATGTACTATTGATCTGAATATCAATCTGCTTGATCTACACTCTATAATTGCTTGACTCGATTGCATATGCCTCAGCGATCTGCTCTTGATTCAATAGTATATATATATACCTTCATATATATCGATCTACCTTATGGATGTCACTTGATATAAACATCTGCTCAATGTATATGGTCTTTCCTTGGATCATATTGTCTGGCCATCGAATCTTATGGAGAGCAGCAAGTTTTTCGTGAAACTTTGATGATAACTAGCTTTCACGCCCAGATTTTGATTTTCAACCATCTTTCATCTCTGATTTTTGGCAAAATCATTGCTACTGGAGGTAAGTCCCAGTCAAAATCTCTGTTGCATGAGTGGAATTCTCTGCCCTTTTGGGGCGTCCAAACTTATGGAAATGGTAGGGCTTGGACCTGCACTTTAGATATATAATTCGCTGCCTAATGCCTGATATAATTTCATTGCCAAATGAAGAAATTTGCTACTGATCAGCAGAGCACTTTTTTTACTTGCTCAAATTGAAAACATTAATGTCTAAATTTTTGGGTAATAGGCAAAAGCCAATAATGTTCTTTAACCCTTGGTTGTAAGCACTACAGGCAATAAGCCCCACTATTTCACCAAGGGTCAAAGTCAACAACTCTCAATTAAGAACCACAGTAGAGAGTGACCCTGTGGAGACTTGAACCTTGGTTGTAAGCACTACAGGAAAGAAGCCCCACCATTTCACCAAAGGCACAAGCCAAATTTTTGGGTAATAGGCAGAAGCCGATAATGTTCTTTAACCCTTGGTTGTAAGCACTATAGGCAATAAGCCCCACTATTTCACCAAGGGTCAAAGTCAACAACTCTCAATTAAGAACCGTAGTAGAGAGTGACCCTGTGGAGACTTGAACCTTGGTTGTAAGCACTATAGGCAAGAAGCCCCACCATTTCACAAAGGCACAAGCCTTTGCACAAGAAATTTAATAACTAATTCAAATTGAAAAAAATAAAAAATCAAACCATAATCTTCAATCAAAATAAAACCACAATCTTCAACAATCAATTCCAATCACAAAGTAGACAATCTTTTCAAAAGAATGATAAACATAAGTTTTCATACCCAATCGAAATCCCCCAACCGAATACAAAAAATAAGGCCAAATGGAAGACTCCCCAAAAATTGAAGCTTGAAAATAATTCTTTAATTTCCAAGCACCATGATTCTCCAAAACCTAATAGACATAATAAAATAATAACCCAAAACCCTTTAATATAGAAAACCTCACAAGCTAGGTTTTCAAAACATGCAACTCCAAAAACAAGATGATCTTTACTCGAAAATAATAAAAGAATTATTTAACTCGAAATCACTAAAATAAGAACTTAACTACAACCTCATTTTTATCAAACCCTCTTTGCAAGATTAATTCTAATTTTAATATAAAAAATGCACTTTTCCAATTTTCAACTCCCAACTCAACTTCCTAACTTTGTTTTTCTCAATTTCCTTTTTGCATATTTAATTAATTATAATAATAATTATATGCACTTTTCACTTAATAAGACTTAACTCAACCTTCAACTTAAATTTGTAATTCTATTTTATTAATTTGAATGTGCAACTTAAATTGCATATTAATATTTAACTAGCACTTGCACCGCAAGAAGGTGCAAGGGGTACGCCGATAGGTCGTAGAGGTGAAAGCACTATTCCAAAAAATGTGTCATTGTAGTCAAAGTTCAAAGTGCGAACTATATTGTGCTTGCTTTTATGAAAAGTACATTTTCTAATGTGTTCAAATTTATTTAAATGTTACATTTTATTGTGGGTAATACCTGTATACTAAGGAAAGTATCTTCATAGAATTAAGGTTGAACAATAAATGAAATAGTAACTAAATTAAACCACAAAGAAATAGAGAAACTATTTAGTAAATTAATGATCAATTGAGCATCCCGTGGCTCTCTAACTAAGAATGTTAATGCAAAGCTCTCAGCAAGCTCCCATTAATGGCAGTCCTAGAATGAGAATGATAAGATAAACAAGTTAAAGTTAATAATTATATCAAAAGTAAATGCTAATTAAGCTCTCAAATGCCTTTCTAAACTCAAATTGAAAGAGGTTCAATGCAATTCTCAGATGTGTGGTTGATAATTATGAAGGATTTAGACCTTCCTTTTATAGATTTTCCAATGGTAGGGGGTGTAGTTGTGTTTGATCATGATTAAACCTTGGTTGAGTCTTTGGTTCCACCCTTTGAAGACAAAGAAAAGTTTGTGATCTCAAAGCTTGGGACAAGTAGACAAGATCAATGGTCAAGATTCTTTTTCACTTTGAGTGATTGAGATTCAATTTGGCTTGATCCATGCGAATGCATTTCCTCAAATCTCATTGGTTGCCCAGATTTCCTCTCCTTTTGGGTTGTTGAGAGTAATTGAGATTTATTAATTAATTTAATTGATTCATTTTAGCCATGTACCCCTTGAATGGGTTGAATTTAATTTTATCCAAGACTATACAATTAATTGATTTAATTGCACATTGATTTGATTGCACTTGATTAAAATACTCTCAATTTTGATTGATCTTGAATTAAGACTTGATTTTGATTTTGATTGGCTAATTATGCATTGTGATTCAATTGATTCAATTATGTCCTTGATTTGCTTTGATTTAACTTGATTTTCTTTGATTTGATCTTTTGTCCATTTTTAGGTGATTACAATACCTTCAAAATATACAGCTTACCTAGACTTTAACTTCAAATCATCCAAATTGGATGTTGCTAAGTACAACACTTTCTTCTACAATGACACATCTTTTAGAATAATGCTTTCAACTCTACAACCTATGAGTGTACCCCTTGCACCTTCTTTCGGTGCAAGTGTTAGTTATTTTATATTTGCACACATGAGCTAATATTTGTTGTATTATTCTATGATATGTTGCTACTACTATTTTTTATCTCATTGTGTTCTCATGGGACATATAATAATTATCTATATTGATGGAAGATTCAAATGTATGGTGATATAGATATTAGACTTGAAAATTTGATGTGCACTTAGATTTTTAATGTTGGTGATGCTAATAGTTGACATCAAGTTTAATATGAAAAATATAGTACTTAAATCAATATAAACTAAATTAAATTTAATATAAATGTAATAAAAAATATTATAATACATGTGCATTAAATTTAAATTATAAACATTGATTAAATTACTTTTTTTAATTGACCCATGTGGAACTAGAATATTCTCTCATGAAGATGATGAACTCCAATTATACCTACTCTCTAGGTTTTATTTCATTCCCATCCTTAGCCTATACAAGCACTCAAGGTACGGATGAGACATCTATAATTAATCTTTTATTTAATGCTATTCCCAAGTTTTATTATTAGGTTATCACTTATTAACAAACTTAGGATAAGTTACCCTGGTATTGGCCTCTTGGGACCTCACACCCCTATTGTAAGCCACTCCCCTAAGATGCACCTATTTAACCTCCCCTAGGCTAATAAATCACAAATAGATCTCACAAATCATATAAAGCATGATAATAAATTTTAGTTCCATAAAAGATAACTGGAACTCACACTAGTCCTTAAACCACAATCTCACAATTATAATTTGGTCCTCAAACCATAACATGATATAACACACCCTCTCAAAGAGTTCACAAAATAGCGAGCTTAAGAAATCAGGTTTGGTAAAAATAATTGTGACCAAGTCAACATTATAAAATTACTAAAAATGCACATGTCACATAGAAGACAAACCCCCCAAGCCTCTGTATACCACTTTTTAAGGAAACATAAATTTCTCAAACAAACAACATCAAACAAGGTAATATAATATACCAAGTTGTCAAACCATAACACAAGTCTCAATTGTTTACGCACAATTATTTTTTGATTATTAAAGTCTAGTTTGACTTATTAAGAAAACATTCATATAAAATCTCATATCTCATGCATATATACTTTTTAAATAATTTAAATAAAATCTCCATGCATATCAAGACACCATGTATTTAATAATAAAATATTATTATTACTTTTCTAAATATAAATATAAATGAAAACATTAATATTAAAGTTGGAATGTAAAATAAATCAATTAATATTTATTTATTAATTAATTTAAAAAAAAATTTAGATCCCAAAATTAATAAATAATAATAATTTCTTTTTCTTTTTAAATTTGAAACTTAATAAATAATATTAATGATTTTTTTATTTTTTTAAATTCAAAAATTAATAAATAGATGTATTTTTTTAATATATATAAATCTAAAAATTTATATATAAATACATATTTTTAAATTTATATATAAATCTGAATATATATATATATATATATATATATATATATATATATATATATATATATATATATATATATATATATATATATATATATATATATATATATATATATATATATATATATATAAGTCCAAATACATATACATTTATTTTTTTCATTGATTTTTTAATTCATGATTTAATATCTTTTCCTCTCTCTATATATATTTTTTAGAACTTTCTTTTAATTTCATAAAAAGATTATGCTCATATGTAAATATTATATATCTATTTTAATTTGATTTAATATCTAGATGTTCAACAACAAATACAAACAAATCTTAATTGAATTAATTTTAAGTTTTTCCCTATTGTTCTTAAAATAAATTCTGAGTTTTTTGCATAAAAAATTCAATAACTAATTCAAATTGAAAAAAAAAAAAATCAAACCATAATCTTCAATCAAAATAAAACCATAATTTTCAACAATCAATTCCAATCACAAAGTAGACAATCTTTTCTAAAGAACAATAAACATAGGTTTTCAAACCCAACTTGAAATCCCCCAACCAAATACAACAAATAACCTACCAAATTGAAGACTCCCCAAAAATTGAATCTTTAAAATAATTCTTTAATTTCTAAGCACCACGATTCTTCAAAACCTAATAGACATAATAAAATAATAACCCAAAACCCCTTAATATAGAAAACCTTACAAGCTAGGTTTTCAAAACATGGAACTCCAAAAACAAGACGATCTCCACTTGAAAATAATAAAAGAATTATTTAACTCAAAATTGCTAAAATAAGAACTTAACTACAACCTCATTTTTATCAAACCCTCTTTGCAAGATTAATTCTAAATTTAATAATAAAAAATGCACTTTTCTAATTTTCAACTCCTAACTCAACTTCCTAACTTTTTTTTTCTCAATTTCCTTTATGCATATTTAATTAATTATAATAATAATTATATGCACTTTTCACTTAATAAGCCTTAATTCAACCTTCAACTTAAATTTGTAATTCTATTTTATTAAACTGAATGTGCAACTTAAATTGCATATTAATATTTAACTAGCACTTGCATTGAAAGAAGGTGCAAGGTGTACGCCGATAGGTCGTAGAGGTGAAAGCACTATTCCAAAAATGTGTCATTATAGTCAAAGTTCAAAGTGCAGACTATATTGTGCTTGTTTTTATGAAAAGTACATTTTCTAACATGTTCAAATTTATTTAAATGTTACATTTTCTTTTGGGTAATACCTTCAAAATATATAGCTTACCTAAACTTTAACTTCAAATCATCCAAATAGGATGTTTCTAAGTACACCACTTCCTTCTACAATGACACATTTTTTTGGAATAGTAATTTCAACTCTACGACCTATGGGCGTACCCCTTGCATCTTCTTTCGGTGCAAGTGTTAGTTATTTTATATTTGCGCACATGAGCTAATATTTGTTGTATTATTATATGATATGTTGCTACTACTATTTTTTATCTCATTGTGTTCTCATGGGACATATAATAATTATCTATATTGATGGAAGATTCAAATGTATGGTGATATAGATATTAGACTTCAAAATTTGATGTGTACTTAGAGTTTTAATGTTGGTGATGCTAATAGTTGACATCAAGTTTAATATGAAAAATATAGTACTTAAATCAATATAAACTAAATTAAATTAAATATAAATGTAATAAAAAATATTATAATACATGTGCATTAAATTTAAATTATACGCATTGATGAAATTACTTTTTTAAATTTAATTTAAATGTATTATAAAAATTTATATTAATACCTAAAATATATTAATACGTAATAATAAATTTGATATATATTATTGTAATTAAATAATAATATTATAAGATATATGCGCATTAAATTAAATCATATGTATTAACTAAATTGTTTATATAAATTATTTCCTCTATTTTCCTCTTCTAAACCTGACTTGGTAATCCACATATCCCTATTCTAATATAATATCAAGTGACACAAAATAGAGTAATGTTTGAAATCAATCTAGAATGGTTTTTTTCTTATTTATATTAGACCCTCATTCAATTCATGCATTAACACAATGGAGAATTCATACTCAACTTCAAGGTTTTAGATTCTCACTATGACCATCATCATATCCACTTGTATTCTATCTATCCATTCTTTCCACTACTTGACCCTAGGCATGATGTGTTTTGATGAAATATACTTAAAACTCTACAAGTGGAAATGACTCAACATTTGGGATAGTGATTCTTCTATTGTCCATTTGTTTCTTTCTAAACATCAAAATTTCATCTCTTCCATAGGTTTTCTTTAACTTCTTGTATTGCCCCTTGCACCTTCTTTCGGTGCAAGTGTTAGTTATTTTATATTTGCACATGCAAGCTAATATTTATTCTATTATTCTATGATATGTTGCTACTATTGTTTTTTATCTCATTGTGTTTCTTATGGGACACATAATAATTATCTGTATTGATGGAAGATTCAAATGTATGGTGATATAGATATTAGACTTCAAAATTTGATGTGCACTTAGAATTTTAATGTTGGTGATGCTAATAGTTGACATCAAGTTTAATATGAAAAATATAGTACTTAAATCAATATAAACTAAATTAAATTTAATATAAACGTAATAAAAAAATATTATAATAGATGCACATTAAATTTAAATTATAAGCATTGATTAAATTACTTTTTTCAATTTAATTTAAATGTATTATAAAAATTTATATTGATACATAAAATAAATTAATAGGTAATAATAATTTTGATATATATTATTGTAATTAAATAATAATATTATAATGTATATGTACATTAAATTAAATCATATGAATTAACTAAATTGTTTATATAAACTATTTAATAAATAAGTTATTAAATAATTTATAGATAATAAATATAATTTGTTGTTTTATTAATATAATTGTAAAAAAATAACTAATTTCAATTTAAAATATATTTTTCTTAAAATTGATAAAAATTTCTAACTATATTTTTTCCTGTTTATAGAATCTAACTATAGTTTTAAATTAAAAATCTTACAAATTATTTTTAATTTAATTGAAAGATTTACGTGACACATAATATTCATGCCCACACTTCCTCCTTTCATGTGAAAAATTGGATGATAAATGTTGGGGGGGGGGGGGTATGGCTGCCATTCCTTAAAAATTTGATCCTATCATCTTTTTAGAAAGTGGTCTCTATTGGACACATGTCATCATAGCGTGACGCTAGAGGGATGACTAAGCTCTAACAAATTTGGTAGCGTGGGGGCACAACAACAATTCTTTAAGGTAGAAAATGTCCCTAAATTTGAAAATGTAATTGAAAAGAAAAGTTACATAGAATTCTCAAATTTACAATCCTCTAAATTTCTTACGCAATGTCAAGCATTCAGAAACCCTACCGTGGCAAATTCGGCTCAACCACCCAACAAAATTCAAAGAGAAAACAACTACTATAAAATTAAACTACACAACTCGAGCAAGATCTCTACCTACTCTTTGATCTTATGAAATTTCTAAATTTAAAACTTGTGCATGAAATATCTCTTTATTTTTACTTTCTTCTAGCGGTGCATGATATTTTTAGGACTCTTAGTCTTCAACTGTAGACTCATATTCTATTCTATTTAATTTAGTTGCCCTACTACCGATATTTCTAGTATTGGAATGTTATTTGTCAGAAGATTTAGGCATTTCTCACCGTAGATTTTGTCGTTGGGAATTTTATCGAATGTAGTTTTTATAGGCTGATGACCCACTGAATTTTGGTGAGTAATTTAGAGATAGTTTTAGTCATAATTTAAAGTAGACAATTAAATGTAGAAAAGACCAACTACTACGTTTTAAAAGATAATTAGAAAAATGAGCCTATAAAATTCATGCGAAGGATAGATATGTCAGGGAAAACATTGCCTCTCTTTTTTATTTTAAGCTTGTTTTGCTTTTTTTCAATTTTTATTGGCTTTCGAAGGGCCAGTACACACTCCCTTTGTGATTTGACGGTTTCAAAATTTGAAACGTAAAAATGGAAGGAACTGGGAATAGAGTACTGCGGATTCGAGGAGGAAAAATTGGGTATGCAAGTAACCTGATGCAGGAGCATCCTGGGTGTAAGAGCAATCTTGCATCACCCAAAAATATTTCTATTTTTGAATTCAATAAGGGCTATCATGTGCAGAGCTGCTATTTATGGAAAGTTACTATTTTTGGTAATTTTCGTATGTGCTCAGAATGATCTTATTTCTTTCTTGGAGGTTCATTTTGGTCATATAAGTCTGCCAGTAAAGTTTCATTTCCAGATCAAGTGTATGTTGGAAGATATTGAAGATTTTCGGTATTGGTAGCAGGGTACAGAAACTTTGAACTCAGTTTTGAAGGCTTTAGAGGCCCCGGATGAGGTCAAAAATTTGGGTGACGGGCGCTTGCGTGGGTCAAGCCTGTAGAGCGCTTTGTGGCATTTCTGAAATGGGGTTATAGTAGCCGAGCGGGTCAACTGGTGATGACTTATGGTCTTCGGAAGTTGGGCCACCTGAAATGGCGAAAAATAATTTTCTTCAAAATTTCTGTTCGGGTTTCAAAGGTTATCTTGAGCCGACTATGATGTAATAAAATGTAAAATAAAATAATTCTAAGTTGGTCGGCCTTATTGGCTAAAATTCTGGAACCTTCCCAGACGGTGGAAAATTGCCTATATAAGGAAGGCTGTATTATTGTCTTAGGCAGTTCAGAATAGTTCTGGGTAGTAGATCTGGGTATTGATTCGAGGCTTTGTCCTAAAGAATATTGTAAGGGAATGCCCATGTGGCTTTGCATATTGTAATTCTGAAAGTTTGTAATTCCACATTTGTAGAGATAATAAGAAGCCAATTTTCTGTTCTTGCATATTATTGTTGTTGTTTCTCTATTTCGGTTATGTGTTTGTGGCATTAAGGGGAGCACCCTTCATCAAGTGGTATCAGAGCAGGAGTTCTTGAGTGTGTAAATAGATCACCGACTGTGAGGTAGTTTGCACCAGGACTGTGGCTAGGGTTTCAGCGCGCATCGCGAAAATGCCTCCACGACGAGAACGTGGCGGAAGAGTTGGTGCTGTGACACCTGAGGTTAGAGAGCTGCAGAGACAAGTGCGAGCATTACAAGAAGAGATTCACAGAGGAATGAATCTTAATGTCAGAGAGGAAAGCGAGGATGAAGCCGAAGAAGAATATCAAAAAAGAGAAGCCAAAATTGTGAACCAGGAGGAAGAAAGTTTTTTTCGGGCCATTTCCAAGATTGGGAAAAGACTTAAGATTGAGGTTCCTACATTTTCTGGAAATCTTAACCCAGAGGAATTGATTGACTGGATCAATGAATGTGAGGAATATTTTGAGTACGAAGATGTTGACAATCCTGATAGGGTCAAATTTGGGAAGGCCAGATTGAAAGGTCATGCGAAGATCTGGTGGCAAGAAATTCAGTTGGAGCGAAATAGAAGAGGGAAAGATAAAATCACAAGATGGGATCGGATGGTGGATAAATTGAAGCGACAGTTCATTCCTGTTGATTATGAGCTTGACCTACTGAAGAAAATGCAGAGTTTGAAGGAAGCAGGAAGATCTGTTCAGGAGTATACAGAGGAGTTCTATCGACTTCTCATCAGAACAGGCCATGCAGAAGCTGATAAGGAGAAAGTTGCCCGATACCTTAATGGGTTAAGGCCAAGCATTCAGGAGGAGCTGAATCTGGTTCGAATGAACAGTATTGAAGAGGCATACCAGTTTGCCCTAAAAGTAGAGGAAAAGCTGAACAAGAAGTTTGAGAGCAGACAAAACGGAAGAGGTCGCGGTGGACGATCTGGTGGACGGTCATATGGTGGCCGAAATGAAGATTCGAAAAAGAAGGATGAGGCCAGTAGCAGTCAGAATCAGCGAGGAAATAATTCCAATCCCTTCCAGGATCAGAATAATAGAGATCAGAGAGGAAGAGGAAGAGGACAAGGATCTGGAAGAGGTGGCTTCCGTGGAACATGTTTTCATTGTGGAGAAGAAGGTCATAGGGCATTTGAATGTCCTCAGTGCCAAGGAAGAACAGACAGGAGAAATGAAGGCCAGGCCAGAGTTGCACATGTAGATGAAGATGCCAGATCATCAAATTCTGAAGATGCTGAAAGAGGAGAAACGTTGATTAACAGAAGAGTCCTGTTGAGTGGTGAGAATGAACCTGAGCAAAGAAGGAGCCTGTTTCGCACCAGGTGCAAGTGTGAAGGTAAATGTTGTGATGTGATTATTGATAGTGGAAGCACTGACAATTTGGTGTCAGAAGAGATGGTGACAAAGTTGAAGCTCAAGAGACAAAAACACCCACATCCATATCGGATTGCCTGGGTACAGGATGACCACAAGGTCATGGTCAATGAACAATGCCTAGTGAAGTTCAAGATTGGCGGATACCAAGATGAGGTATTGTGTGATATCATATCTATGGATGCATGTCATATGTTGTTGGGTAGACCATGGCAGTTTGACAGATGTGCTGTACATGATGGTCGTGCGAATACCTATTCCCTGACAAAGGATGGAGTGCGACATAAGCTAAAACCATTGAAGGAGACTGGAGAAAAGGTATGTGGTAATGCAAGGATAACTTTTGTTGATGGAAGAAATTTTCTAGATGGTATGAGGCATGAGCATGTATGTTTTGCTTTAATTCCAAAAGCTGGTAAAGAGGAAGTAGAAGATGTTCCTGTAGAAGTTGCAGATTTGTTGAACGAGTTTCAGGATATTGTATCCGATAACGTGCCTGATGGATTACCACCAGTCAGGAAGATCAGTCATCAGATGGACTTGATCCCAGGAGCGAGTTTGCCGAATAAGGCAGCACACAGAATGACACCTGCAGAAAGTGAGGAGTTGAACAGACAAGTACATGAGTTGTTACAGAAAGGATTGATTCGAGAGAGTCTGAGTCCCTGTGCTGTACCAGTAGTATTAGCACCAAAGAAGAATGGAGAATGGAGGATGTGTACAGATTCCAGAGCAATAAACAAGATCACAATCAAGTATAGGTTTCCCTTGCCACGAATGGATGATATTATGGACTGTTTGAGTGGAGCTGTGTATTTCTCAAAGATAGATCTGAAGAGTGGATATCACCAGATTCGGATCAGAGAAGGAGATGAATGGAAGACTGCCTTCAAGACAAAGGAAGGACTATATGAGTGGTTAGTCATGCCTTTTGGGCTAACCAATGCACCGAGCACTTTCATGCGGCTCATGAACGAGGTTCTGAAAGAATTTCTGGGTAAGTTTGTCATTGTTTACCTAGATGATATTTTGATCTTTAGTAAGACATTGGATGAGCATATGATGCATATTCGTATGGTATTTGAGAAGTTGAGAGAAGAGAAATTGTTGATTAATTTGAAGAAGTGCAGTTTTGTGAAGAAAGAGTTAGTATATTTGGGATTTGTAGTTTCAGCAGAAGGTCTAAAAATGGACCCAGAGAAGGTACACGCTATCCTTGAATGGCCTACTCCAAGGAGTGCTACTGAGGTAAGATCTTTTCATGGTCTAGCTAGCTTTTACAGAAAGTTTATCAGAAATTTTAGCAGTATTTGTGGACCCTTGACTGAAACAATGAGAGGGGATAGAAAAGAGTTTAAGTGGACTAAAGGAGCAGAAAAGAGTTTTCAATTATTGAAACAAAAATTTACAGAACAACCTGTTTTAGCACTCCCAGATTTTAATAAGGTGTTTCAAGTAGATTGTGATGCTAGTGGTACTGCAATAGGAGCTGTTATGAGCCAAGAAGGTAAACCTGTTGCTTATTTCAGTGAGAAGTTAAATGATGCCAAGAGGAAATATTCTGTTTATGATCAAGAATTTTATGCTATAGTTCAGGCATTAAAGAAGTGGAGACATTATCTACTTCCTAAGGAGTTTGTTTTGTATACTAATCATCAAGCTTTGCAATATTTGAATAGTCAAGGAAAATTGAATCAAAGACATTTGAAATGGGTTGAGTTTTTGCAGAGTTATACATTTGTTTTGAAACACAGAAGTGGAAAGTCTAATAGGGTTGCAGATGCTCTTAGCAGAAGGCAACTATTGCTGACAGAGATGCAGATTGAGGTGGTTGGGTTCAAAGAACTCAAGAATTTGTATCCAGAAGATCCTAATTTTGGTGAAGCTTGGAAAGCTTGTACAGAACCTGTTACTCTAGACAGGACAAAATGGTTGGATTTCATCATCCAGGATGATATGCTATTCAGAGGGAGTCAGTTGTGCATTCCACGAAGTTCTATGAGGGAGAATCTCATCAAGGAGAAGCATAGCGGAGGATTAGCTGGACATTTTGGTCGTGACAAAACCCTTGGTTTGGTTAGTGAGAATTATTATTGGCCACAGTTGCAGCAAGATGTGAAGAAGTTTGTACAGAGTTGCAGAGTATGTCAGATGGCAAAAGGAGTGAAGCAGAATACAGGGTTGTATCAGCCATTATTTGTACCAGAGAAGCCTTGGGAGGATATTAGCATGGACTTTGTTCTCGGTTTACCGAGGACTCAGCGGGGACATGATTCAATTTTTGTGGTGGTTGATAGATTTTCAAAGATGGCACATTTCATTCCCTGCAAGAAGACTAATGATGCTATTCATGTAGCAGAATTGTTTTTCAGAGAAGTAGTGAGACTTCATGGTTTTCCAAAGATCATAGTTTAAGATCGGGACACTAAGTTTGTTGGATGGTTCTGGCGTACATTGTGGAAGAAGTTGAAGATAGATTTGAAGTTCAGTTCATCACATCATCCACAGACTGATGGACAGACAGAGGTGGTGAATAGGAGTTTGAGAAATTTGCTGAGATGTTTGGTTAGAGATAAGCCAATAGGATGGGATTTGATTTTACCACAGGCAGAATTTGCATACAATAATTCTGTCAACAGGAGCACTGGTGAATCACCATTCCAGATTATATATGGAAGTAGTCCAAGAAATGCATCTGAATTAAGAAAGATAGATAAAGGAGAAATAAGTACTGCTGAAGCTGAAGATTTTGCAGAACACTTGAAGAACATCCATGAGGAGGTGAGGAAGCATATTACCAAGATGAATGCACAGTATAAGGCTAAGGCAGATGAGAAAAGGAGGTATAAAAAATTTCAGGTTGGTGATGAAGTCATGGTTCATTTGCGGAAGGAGCGATTTCCAGTTGGTACATATAACAAGTTGAAAATGAAGAAGTTTGGACCATGTAAGATACTGAAGAAGCATGATTCAGGAAATGCATATGAGGTAGAATTACCTACTGAGCTAAATATTTCACCAGTGTTTAACATTTCAGATCTGACAGAGTATCATGAAGGAGGTGTTGAAGATGAGATCACAGCAGCACAGTGGAGTATTCCAGCAACTAGTTCAGACACTAAGGAGATCGAAGATATACTGGACAGTCGTGTTGGCAGAAGCACAAGGAACATGACATATGAAGAATATCTGGTCAAATGGAAAGGATGACCTATTCAAGATTCATCATGGCTGACAAAAGAGGAGGTTAGCCGTCTTGGTTTTCCTCTGCACACCTAAGTCGTGACAGGGTCACTTCTCAAATTACCCTGGGTGTCTGATGCAGGAGCATCCTGGGTGTAAGAGCAATCTTGCATCACCCAAAAATATTTCTCTTTTTGAATTCAATAAGCGCTATCATGTGCAGAGCTGCTATTTATGAAAAGTTACTATTTTTGGTAATTTTCGTATGTGCTCAGAATGATCTTATTTCTTTCTTGGAGGTTCATTTTGGTCATATAAGTCTGCCAGTAAAGTTTCATTTCCAGATCAAGTGTATGTTGGAAGATATTGAAAATTTTTGGTATTGGCAGCAGGGTACAGAAACTTTGAACTCAGTTTTGAAGGCTTTAGAGGCCCCGAATGAGGTCAAAAATTTGGGTGATGGGCACTTGCGCGGGTCAAGCCTGTAGAGCGCTTCGTGGCGTTTCTGAAATGGGGTTATAGTAGCCGAGCGGGTCAACTGGTGATGACTTATGGTCTTCGGAAGTTGGGCCACCTGAAATGGCGAAAAATAATTTTTTTCAAAATTTCTGTTCGGGTTTCAAAGGTTATCTTGAGCCGACTATGATGTAATAAAATGTAAAATAAAATAATTCTAAGTTGGTCGGCCTTATTGGCTAAAATTCTGGAACCTTCCCAGACGGTGGAAAATTGCCTATATAAGGAAGACTGTATTATTGTCTTAGGCAGTTCAGAATAGTTCTGGGTAGTAGATCTAGGCTGTGTCCTAAAGAATATTGTAAGGGAATGCCCATGTGGCTTTGCATATTGTAATTCTGAAAGTTTGTAATTCCACATTTGTGGAGATAATAAGAAGCCAATATTCTGTTCTTGCATATTATTGTTGTTGTTTCTGTATTTCGGTTATGTGTTTGTGGCATTAAGGGGAGCACCCTTCATTAAGTGGTATCAGAGCATGAGTTCTTGAGTGTGTAAACAGATCGCTGACTGTGAGGCAGTTTGCACCAGGACCATGGCTAGGGTTTCAGCGCGCATCGTGAAAATACCTCCACGACGAGAACGTGGCGGATTAGTTGGTGCTGTGACACCTGAGGTTAGAGAGCTGCAGAGACAAGTGCGAGCATTGTAAGAAGAGATTTGCAGAGGAATGAATCTCAATGTCAGAGAGGAAAGCGAGGATGAAGCCGAAGAAGAATATCAAGAAGGAGAAGCCGAAATTGTGAACCAGGAGGAAGAAAGACTTTTTCGGGCCATTTCCAAAATTGGGAAAAGACCTAAGATTGAGGTTCCTACATTTTCTGGAAATCTTAACCCAGAAGAATTGATTGACTGGATCAATGAATGTGAGGAATATTTTGAGTACGAAGATGTTGACGATCCTGATAGGGTCAAATTTGCGAAGGCCAGATTGAAAGGTCATGCGAAGATCTGGTGGCAAGAAATTCAGTTGGAGCGAAATAGAAGAGGGAAAGATAAAATCACAAGATGGGATCGGATGGTGGATAAATTAAAGCGACAGTTCATTCCTGTTGATTATGAGCTTGACCTACTGAAGAAAATGCAGAGTTTGAAGCAAGCAGGAAGATCTGTTCAGGAGTATACAGAGGAGTTCTATCGACTTCTCATCATAACAGGCCATGCAGAAGCTGATAAGGAGAAAGTTTCCCGATACCTTAATGGGTTAAGGCAAAGCATTCAGGAGGAGCTGAATCTGGTTCAAATGAACAGTATTGAAGAGGCATACCAGTTTGCCCTAAAAGTAGCGGAAAAGCTGAACAAGAAGTTTGAGAGCAGACAAAATGGAAGAGGTCACGGTGGACGATCTGGTGGACGGTCATATGGTGGCCGAAATGAAGATTCGAAAAAGAAGGATGAGGCCAATAGTAGTCAGAATCAGCGAGGAAATAATTGCAATCGCTTCCAGGATCAGAATAATAGAGATCAGAGAGGAAGAGGAAGAGGACAAGGATCTGGAAGAGGTGGCTTCCGTGGAACATGTTTTCACTGTGGAGAAGAAGGTCATAGGGCATTTGAATGTCCTCAGCGCCAAGGAAGAACAGACAGGAGAAATGAAGGCCAGGCCAGAGTTGCACATGTAGATGAAGATGCCAGATCATCAAATTCTGAAGATGCTGAAAGAGGAGAAACGTTGATTAACAGAAGAGTCCTGTTGAGTGGTGAGAATGAACCTGAGCAAAGAAGGAGCCTGTTTCGCACCAGGTGCAAGTGTGAAGGTAAATGTTGTGATGTGATTATTGATAGTGGAAGCACTGACAATTTGGTGTCAGAAGAGATGGTGACAAAGTTGAAGCTCAAGAGACAGAAACACCCACATCCATATCGGATTGCCTGGGTACAGGATGACCACAAGGTCATGGTCAATGAACAATGCCTAGTGAAGTTCAAGATTGGCGGATACCAAGATGAGGTATTGTGTGATATCATATCTATGGATGCATGTCATATGTTGTTGGGTAGACCATGGCAGTTTGACAGATGTGCTGTACATGATGGTCGTGCGAATACCTATTCCCTGACAAAGGATGGAGTGCGACATAAGTTAAAATCATTGAAGGAGACTGGAGAAAAGGTATGTGGTAATGCAAGGATAACTTTTGTTGATGGAAGAAATTTTCTAGATGGTATGAGGCATGAGCATGTATGTTTTTCTTTAATTCCAAAAGCTGGTAAAGAGGAAGTAGAAGATGTTCCTGTAGAAGTTGCAGATTTGTTGAACGAGTTTCAGGATATTGTATCCGATAACGTGCTTGATGGATTACCACCAGTCAAGAAGATCAGTCATCAGATGGACTTGATCCCAGGAGCGAGTTTGCCGAATAAGGCAGCACACAGAATGACACCTGCAGAAAGTGAGGAGTTGAACAGACAAGTACATGAGTTGTTACAAAAAGGATTGATTCGAGAGAGTCTGAGTCCTTGTGCTGTACCAGCGGTATTAGCACCAAAGAAGAATGGAGAATGGAGGATGTGTACAGATTCCAAAGCAATAAACAAGATCACAATCAAGTATAGGTTTCCATTGCCACGAATGGATGATATTATGGACTGTTTGAGTGGAGCTGTGTATTTCTCAAAGATAGATCTGAAGAGTGGATATCACCAGATTCGGATCAGAGAAGGAGATGAATGGAAGACTGCCTTCAAAACAAAGGAAGGACTATATGAGTGGTTAGTCATGCCTTTTGGGCTAACCAATGCACCGAGCACTTTCATGCGGCTCATGAACGAGGTTCTGAAAGAATTTCTGGGTAAGTTTGTCATTGTTTACCTAGATGATATTTTGATCTTTAGTAAGACATTGGATGAGCATATGATGCATATTCGTATGGTATTTGAGAAATTGAGAGAAGAGAAATTGTTGATTAATTTGAAGAAGTGCAGTTTTGTGAAGAAAGAGTTAGTATATTTGGGATTTGTAGTTTCAGCAGAAGGTCTAAAAATGGACCCAGAGAAGGTACACGCTATCCTTGAATGGCCTACTCTAAAAAGTGCTACTGAGGTAAGATCTTTTCATGGTCTAGCTAGCTTTTACAGAAAGTTTATCAGAAATTTTAGCAGTATTTGTGGACCCTTGACTGAAACAATGAGAGGGGATAGAAAAGAGTTTAAGTGGACTAAAGGAGCAGAAAAGAGTTTTCAATTATTGAAACAGAATGTTACAGAACAACCTGTTTTAGGACTCCCAGATTTCAATAAGGTGTTTCAAGTAGATTGTGATGCTAGTGGTACTGCAATAGGAGCTGTTATGAGCCAAGAAGGTAAACCTGTTGCTTATTTCAGTGAGAAGTTAAATGATGCCAAGAGGAAATATTCTGTTTATGATCAAGAATTTTATGCTATAGTTCAGGCATTAAAGAAGTGGAGACATTATCTACTTCCTAAGGAGTTTGTTTTGTATACTGATCATCAAGCTTTGAAATATTTGAATAGTCAAGGAAAATTGAATCAAAGGCATTTGAAATGGGTTGAGTTTTTGCAGAGTTATACATTTGTTTTGAAACACAGAAGTGGAAAGTCTAATAGGGTTGTAGATGCTCTTAGCAGAAGGCAACTATTGCTGACAGAGATGCAGATTGAGGTTGTTGGGTTCAAGGAACTCAAGAATTTGTATCCAGAAGATCCTGATTTTGGTGAAGCTTGGAAAGCTTGTACAGAACCTGTTACTCTAGACAGGACAAAATGGTTGGATTTCATCATCCAGGATGATATGCTATTCAGAGGGAGTCAGTTGTGCATTCCACGAAGTTCTATGAGGGAGAATCTCATCAAGGAGAAGCATAGCGGAGGATTAGCTGGACATTTTGGTCGTGACAAAACCCTTGGTTTGGTTAGTGAGAATTATTATTGGCCACAGTTACAGCAAGATGTGAAGAAGTTTGTACAGAGTTGCAGAGTATGTCAGATGGCAAAAGGAGTGAAGCAGAATACAGGGTTGTATCAGCCATTATCTGTACCAGAGAAGCCTTGGGAGGATATTAGCATGGACTTTGTTCTTGGTTTACCGAAGACTCAGCGGGGACATGATTCAATTTTTGTGGTGGTTGACAGATTTTCAAAGATGACACATTTCATTCCCTGCAAGAAGACTAATGATGCTATTCATGTAGCAGAATTGTTTTTCAGAGAAGTAGTGAGACTTCATGGTTTGCCAAAGACCATAGTTTCAGATTGGGACACTAAGTTTGTTGGATATTTCTGGCGTACATTGTGGAAGAAGTTGAAGACAGATTTGAAGTTCAGTTCATCACATCATCCACAGACTGATGGACAGACAGAGGTGGTGAATAGGAGTTTGAGAAATTTGCTGAGATGTTTGGTTGGAGATAAGCCAACAGGATGGGATTTGATTTTACCACAGGCAGAATTTGCATACAATAATTCTGTCAACAAGAGCACTAGTAAATCACCATTCCAGATTATATATGGAAGTAGTCAAAGAAATGCATCTGAATTAAGAAAGATAGATAAAGGAGAAATAAGTAGTGCTGAAGCTGAAGATTTTGCAGAACACTTGAAGAACATCCATGAGGAGGTGAGGAAGCATATTACCAAGATGAATGCATAGTATAAGGCTAAGGCAGATGAGAAAAGGAGGTATAAAGAATTTTAGGTTGGTGATGAAGTCATGGTTCATTTGTGGAAGGAGCGGTTTCCAGTTGGTACATATAACAAGTTGAAAATGAAGAAGTTTGGACCATGTAAGATACTGAAGAAGCATGATTCAGGAAATGCATATGAGGTAGAATTACCTACTGAGCTAAATATTTCACCAGTGTTTAACATTTCAGATCTGACAGAGTATCATGAAGGAGGTGTTGAAGATGAGATCACAGCAGCACAGTGGAGTATTCTAGCAACTAGTTCAGACACTAAGGAGATCGAAGATATACTGGATAGTCGTGTTGGCAGAAGCACAAGGAACATGACATATGAAGAATATCTGGTCAAATGGAAAGGAGGACCTATTGAAGATTCATCATGGCTGACAAAGGAGGAGGTTAGCCGTCTTGGTTTTCCTCTGCACACCTGAGTCGTGACAGGGTCACTTCTCAAATTACCCTGGGTGTCTGATGCAGGAGCATCCTGGGTGTAAGAGCAATCTTGCATCACCCAAAAATATTTCTATTTTTGAATTCAATAAGGGCTATCATGTGCAGAGCTGCTATTTATGGAAAGTTACTATTTTTGGTAATTTTCGTATGTGCTCAGAATGATCTTATTTCTTTCTTGGAGGTTCATTTTGGTCATATAAGTCTGCCAGTAAAGTTTCATTTCCAGATCAAGTGTATGTTGGAAGATATTGAAGATTTTCGGTATTGGCAGCAGGGTACAGAAACTTTGAACTCAGTTTTGAAGGCTTTAGAGGCCCCGGATGAGGTCGAAAATTTGGGTGACGGGCGCTTGTGCGGGTCAAGCCTGTAGAGTGCTTCGTGGCATTTCCGAAATGGGGTTATAGTAGCCGAGCGGGTCAACTGGTGATGACTTATGGTCTTCGGAAGTTGGGCCACCTAAAATGGCAAAAAATAATTTTCTTCAAAATTTCTGTTCGGGTTTCAAAGGTTATCTTGAGCCGACTATGATGTAATAAAATGTAAAATAAAATAATTCTAAGTTGGTCGGCCTTATTGGCTAAAATTCTGGAACCTTCCCAGACGGTGGAAAATTGCCTATATAAGGAAGGCTGTATTATTGTCTTAGGCAGTTCAGAATAGTTCTGGGTAGTAGATCTGGATATTGATTCGAGGCTTTGTCCTAAAGAATATTGTAAGGGAATGCCCATGTGGCTTTGCATATTATAATTCTGAAAGTTTGTAATTCCACATTTGTGGAGATAATAAGAAGCCAATTTTCTGTTCTTGCATATTATTGTTGTTGTTTCTCTATTTCGGTTATGTGTTTGTGGCATTAAGGGGAGCACCCTTCATCATAAGCCCACTAACCCCACTATTACAAACAGTCAAAAAACATTTTCTGACTATGAGACAATTCCAGTGTGATGAAATTTTGGTTGCAAGCAACTCCATAGGAGAAGCCTAAGGTTATAAACAAAAGAAATGTTGATATTAATCTATATTGCGTCATAGTAAATATAAGTGAATAGTTAAGATCCTCCTCATAAGTCTCTTATATCCTTCATTGTATATTGTAATTTTTACAATATAAGTAAACAATTAATTTATAAATTTTATTTATGAGGGAATCAAAATTAAAAAAGCTACATCATGACAATATAGAATAACAACCTCTTATTAGTACTTGCCGGTAGGCTAAGTACTATTGTATCAGTTTTTGAGTTTTTTTTATCTTAACTAGTGATTAAAACAAGTTGTTTGGACCAATCATAATTTATTATATTTTTAATTTTTTTACAAATTCTTTCTTTCTATAGTTGAGATGCACATTTTTTAAGTTAATAAATTGTAAAAATTATTTATTGATGATATGATTGGTTAAAATAATTTGAGTCTTATACACGGAATTCTCGGGCCTTTTTAGCTATATTGCATAAATGTAGCTGGTTCATAATTATTTTTTCCTATTTTATTTGGTTGATATTTTTTTAGTATTTTTAATTTATTTTATATGGTAATTATTATTTATATTTTATATTTTATATTTATTATTTTTAAGAGTGTTTTTTGAAAATATTCTTTGATATATTTTTTTTAGTAATTAAGTTTTTAATAAATCAAATTGTTGATATTTTCATTTGAAACAATTTTTTTTTTTTTAAAGCCAAAGTGGACTAGCCACCATAATTATATTAATAAACCGATTCAAAGACTCTGTCGTGGAAGAATCAGGAAGAAACCTTGGAATCATTGTCATATACATGTATGGTAATAATATTGATCATTTACAATTGATTTTTCGTATGAAAACCACAGTATCCCTAAAAGCTATATAGGCATAACCCTTATACCGAGCAGTACAAAGAGTTTGAAATACAAAACTATGTCCCTAATCTATACTCGAACAAAAAGACCCAGAAGTGTTCGTGATGCCAAATTCACATTTTATCCATACAATACCAATTTGGCATCAAACATAGCAAAAACAACAAAAAGGAAGGAAGTTCCCATGTTACACATCAGCTATTCGGCCATGTCAGCTGATTCCCAACCAGTAACAAGGAAATTTGAAGGAGAACACGAGGACCAACCGGAAGCAGCTAGAGACACCCCAAAACCCAAATCAGCCACCATTGGACGCACATCCCAACCAGTCTCAGGAGAATCCAAGTGGCAACCCTGTGACAAGACCATGTCTTGCAAAGCTGAAGAGCAAGAGACATCCCGACCAGCAACAAGACCCTGATACAAGCTAGATTATGACCCATCAACCAAGCATGTAGGTTGAACATTGAGATCAGGGACATCGGTTAAATTCCTCAGAGAGTTATCACATTTAGGAGGCTGAGGATTCGACATATTGTGGTCCCGTGGAGGAGGAGTATTTGGAAACTCAAATATATCTAGCAGAGCATTCACCCTTGTTTTAACTCAATCAACCATATGAAAACCCAATCGGTGACCTGAAATGCAAAGTGCATTTTCAGTGAACCTAGCATCCTGCAACCCCAACAAACATTTGATACTTTCATATACTAGCATACAGTCATGATTGGAGAGAAAATCATGGTGTGAGAATAGGCCCCCAACCAAAGCCAAACCATCCCATAGGTCATAATGCTGCACAACTTGCATGAGTGCATTATCTTGCAAATATTTAGGATTGACCACCTTAGCAGCCAGGGACAGCAATAGGGGCACCGATTGAGTAAGATCCATAGCATTTGAAACAAATATTAATCTTAGTTAAATATACATTTTAAAATTTCTTGTAGATTTTACGTTTCTTTTTAATGTCATATGTTTTTTCAAAATTAAAATAAATTATCTTGTAGTATATATAATTCATCTTACATTGTCTACTTCTATTTCTAATTTTCATAAGTGTTTTTTGAAAATATTATTTGATAAATTTTTTATTAGTAATTAAGTTTTTATTAAATAAATTGATGATATTTTTATTTAAAACAAATATTAATCTTCATTCAATATACATGTTTAAAATAAATTATAATGTACTATATTCATATAACATTGTCTACTTATATTTCTAAATAAATTATATAATTTCAAAGGTATAATTCTCACTTTCATATTAATATGCTAACAACTAATATGCTAACTATTCTATTGTTAACACTAGAATTAAACTATTGTTCTATATTTATTATTTTATTACAATATTGATGGCAAGTACTAGCCACTACGTGGCACTTGTTAATATTTATATTTAAAATTAAATCCATCAATTTTATCTCAATAAGACAACAATTTAAATTATTATCTATAAAAATAATAATAAACAAGTCAATTATAGTAAATATGAACATAAGATAAATATAATGAGAAAAGATATTATATATTTTTTAATTTAAAATACTTCAAGTACACATCATTTATTATGTTCTTTCAATTTATTTTTTCCATTTCTTCTATATGATTTTTTGAAAATGATTTCTAAATGCAAAATACTATGCAATGCAATACTTTTGGAGATATTATTTAAGTAGATTATTGGAAAATGGAATAGACATGTCAAGTCTATATAATTATTGTAAGATAATTATATTTTCAATTTTTATTTTGAATTATATATTAAAGTAAAATTTAATCTTAAAATTAAAATTAAGAGTAATAGATAAGGAAGAGAAAAATATGGATTAACTTTTAATTAGTCATTTAATAGTAGGTATGTGTTTTCTTCTTAAGAACTTTGTAATTTTTTTTGAATCAAGATAATATTCATTTTGTATATAAGTGTACAAGCAACATAAGTCATTTTTTTAATAGTATTATTATTAACCTAACATACATTGTTGATAGTCAATTAGAAGTTTTTATTTTTACAAAATATGTATTTTAAGCTCATGATAACATAACCAATTACTGCTTTCTAATTTTGAAAAATTTGTATTTTTTGTTCAAAGTAACATATTATTTTCCCATGTGCAATTTCATGCATAATTTCTTTTATAGTTGATGAAGCTTTTAGAACCATTGGTGTTACATTAGATTTAGTTCACTATGTTTACAACTATATATTTTAGTATGTTTATAGTTATGCTTATAAGTAAGAGATTTTTTCCTCAAGTAAAATTGTGATATTGTTATTAGGATTAAACTGTGTAACTTAGAATCCATCTCAGTACTACTCTAGCTCAAACGCACTTACCCACATAGTTTCTTCTAAGGTTAATCACGTAGTTTCCTCTAAGGTTAAGCTCACTTTTCTTGCAACCTCATTTATTTTTGAATAAGGTAAAAATAGGTTTTGAATGGAGCCTGAAACCATTTACATCATAGCAAAAAGATAAAGCATTAAAGTTTTCCAAAATGATACACCTGCTGGAAAGAACAGAGTGGGACCCAAAAAAACACTAGAAATGACAACAAAAGAAAAGAAAATAGATCTAGCAACACTACCAGCAACACCCAGCAATGAACAAGACAAAACTAATTACTTATCATTTTGTCTGCCTTCATCTTCAGCTCCTCCATCTTCTGGATTGCATTTTTTAGGTGCTTCAGCTCCTTCAGCTTCTCAGGGATCTTCCTCTAAGTACGCCCTCTAGTTCTAGTACCTGGACCTGCACTCCCATCATCATCTTCAATAGTTATGGTCATGTTTTCCAGCTGGTTTTTCTCCAAGTAGTTGTGAAGCATATTCAGGTTGATGAAAACCGCATTGAGTCCATTGTTGTGGCTCAGGACTTCGTTAATCATTTTCCCATTGTTGCTAAATTTGACCTTAATTTCCTTCACCTTGTTGTCAACAATTTTGTTGATTTCAACAATTATCTCCTCCTTCCAACTTTTATTATTTACCTTATCCAGAATCTTGTTCTCCAGCTTCTCCAGCTTCATATTCAGGGTTTCCATAGTTTTCTCTAGAGAATGAAGGTGGAGCTTAATCTCTTGTATCTCCTGATTGATCCAGCCCTAAGGAATACTCTAACCTTCATCGTTGTTAACCTTGTCTAGATTCATAGCAACCTCTAGGGGAGCGATGATATCATCTTTTTGACTTTTTTCCTCCTTAGTGGCATTCTGATCAGTACTAGCACCCGTTTCTTTTTGTTCCTCCTCTTTTTCATCAATGATAGGGGAGTTCTAACCAGTTTCAATTTCCTCTTCATCCTACCCCTCCAGAAGGTCCAGAGAGTCCTCCTTATGGGGTTTCCCATCATCTTTACTAGCTAGGTCCAAACCTTCCTCATTATCCAAGTGGGCGTCATATTTTTCTTCTTCAACAGGGAGGTCTAGGGCTTCATTCTTATCATCCTCAGTAGGGGAGACCTGGGCCTCTTCTTCCTCCTCCTCAGCCCCTTTCTCATCTTTTTCATCCACCTCTTCTTCTTTCTCCTCTTCAGCCCCTTCCTCATCTTTTTCATCATCATGGTAGTCCCTATCTTTCCCATCTTCCTCTTCCTCCTTCTCATCCTCAATTATGAAAATCCTATCCTCTTCCTGCTCAGTGCTTCTAGGATCCATCTCCACATTTTCTTCCTCAACACTTCCTATTTGCATATAAATAGGTCTTTTTTCCTTAGTTTCATCTTCACTGCTGTCAAAACTTTTTACTTTCTTTTTCTTCCTCTTTTTACCATCTTCTTCACTACATTCAAAAAATTTTCCTTATTTTTCTTTTTCTTTTTTCTAGATTCGACCTTTCTATCCCCCTCAATAGTCTCTGAAGTTTTACCTTTGACCCTTTTAGGAATAGGGTCCGGGATAATATCTCTGGCATAGTCAGAAATAAGGAGGATCAACCCCTCATGTAACATAGGGTTATTCTACTTCTTCCTATGCTGAGTGATGCTACTACTCAGGGAGCTCAAAAGAAAATACAGGAAGGAAATCCTCTTGTTATGCCTAAAGTGGTTAACCATGACGAAATGCAGGTTGTAGATTTTGGAATAGTGTCCATCAAGCGTGAAATACTCAATCATTACCTTCAACATTTTAGCCCAAAAATCCTTAATTTTGGTGATATCTACATAATCCCCCTTCCCTTTAGCCATGAGGGCCTTTGCAACCTCATTTGTTATGTTTAGTTTTGATGTAGCACAACACACTCTGTTAACAATAAATTCAATCACAAGACAAATAACACAGATTTGAAACTTTCAATATTTTCTCATTCATCATTGACTGCCTCTATAATTCACTGCAAACTCTTAAGTAACCAAAAACTAGAAAAAACAAGAAATCTAAAAATTACCCTTTTTGGCAGTTTTTTTCCACAGGTGTTTTTTTACCATTTTTGGTAATTTTTGAAACAACACTTAAAAAGCTGAGATTTTCCCTAAACATGCCCTTGACTAAGTTATAATGAATTGCCAACTAATATTCGAGACTAGAAACATATCTCTAGATTTATTACAAAACATAACTTTCTAAAAACTAGAGAAAAAACACTAAAAGCTGATTTCGGAGCCCGAGATGAAACTTTCAGCTCCTGAAAATGTGCTAAAACAGGCCCCAATCAATTTGAGATCATTGGAAAAACAAATGCCACCACCTGAGGCACGTACCCAAAAAATTTCAACAAAAACCCAAACTTGAGTCAAAAGTTATGACCTCCGAAAGTTTCTGTAGGAGATTATGACCTACGAAGGGCCTTGCATCATTCTCCCCTTATTTAAAGGAATGTAGATCCTACAAGTGGTTGTCTGTGAACTGCTACAACTTTTTGGGGTCCAATTTCATCACTTCCCATTCTAAGATCTAGGTGAAATCTGTTGCTAGTAATCCCTCCCATTGAATCAGGTACCTATTGTAATGACCATTCCGGGTGACTGTAGATTGCTTGTCTAAAATGTGGGCAATACTTTCCTTCTTTTTGCTTGGAAGGTGGTGATGCCAATCCACCTCATCTATACTAGCTGGCTCAGGTAGTTCTCCATGAAATGTATATAAATCAGAAACATTAAAGACATGAGAGATATCCAGATCATTTGGTAGACAAACCTCATAAGCATTATCATTGATCTTCTTCAAAATTTGGCAAGGACCTATCTTTTTGTATTTTAGCTTATGATATGTACCAGTGGGAAATCGCTCATGCCTCAAGTACACCATCACCAAATCACCTGCATTAAATACCTGTCTCCTTCTACTGACATCTACAGTAGCCTTATATCGCTAATTGCTATCCTATAATTTACTCACATCTTGTTGAAGTTGTTGAAGGTGTTCAACAAATGCTTCCCCATCATTGCTAATTCTATCTTGCATAGGGAGTTGTACAAGGTCCAAAACAACCTAAGGATCTTATCATATACGATCTAAAAAGGAGATTTTCCAGTTGATCTGTTAATAGAACTATTGTAAGGAAACTCTGCTTGAGGTAATGCCAAGTCCCACTGCTTGGGCTTTTCACCAACAATACACCGTAACAGGTTTCCCAAACTCTGATTGACTACCTCAGTTTGCCCATCAGTTTGGGGATGATAGGCACTACTAAACTGCAACTGTGTTCCCATCTTCTTCCATAAGGTCCTCTAGAAATGACTCAAAAACTTAGTATCCCTGTTAGAAGTGATAGTCTTTGGAATGGCATGGAGTCTAACAACTTCTAAGAAAAATAAGTTGGCTATCCTTGTGGCATCATTATTTTTTTTACAAGCAATAAAATGAGCCATCTTAGAGAATCTATCAACAACTACAAAGATAGAATCTTTACCTCGTTGGGTGTGGGGAAGCCCCAATACAAAATCCATACTCACATCTATCCATGGCTCGATGGGTATACGTAGAGGTGTATACAATCCTGTGTTTTGGGAGTGACCCTTAGCCACTTGACAAATTTTGCACCTTGCCACGTACTTAGTAATGTCCATTTTCAGTTTTGGCCAGTAGTATTTGTCTTCAACCAAGGCTATTGTCTTGTTCTTCCCAAAGTGACCTGCCAAACCACCACTATGAAATTCCCAGATAATATTTTCCCTCATGGAAACAACTGGTATACAAAGTTGTTTCACTTTAAAGAGGTAACCATCCTGCATAAAGTATTCTCCTCTCATGTGATCCAAAAGATTAGTTCCTAGTTCTTTAATCTTCTCTATAATTTCCCAAAAATCATCATCAGCATCATACAAAACTTTAATAGCATCAAAACCAATGACCTCTATTTCCATTGTAGTTATGAGTGTAACACACTGACTTAGGGCATCAGCAACCTAATTCTGCTTTCTAGACTTATGCTTCAAAACAAAATTATACCCTTGCAAGAAAGACACCTATTTAGCATGCCTACTATTCAATTTCTTTTGTGTGTTCACATATTTTAGGGCCAAATGATTTGTAAATAGTACAAATTCTTATGGGACCAGATAATGCCTCCAATGCCTTAAGGCTTGAACAATAGCATAAAATTCTAAATCATAGGTAGAATAGTTCTTCCTTGCATCATTTAACTTTTCACTAAAAAAGGCTATTGGTTTACCTATCTGGCTAAGAACAACACCTATCCCAACATGGGAAGCATCACACTCTACTTCAAATACTTTATCAAAATTTGGAAGTGCCAATATAGGAGCTTCATTTTCCTTTTTCTTCAAGAATTGGAAACTATGTTCAGCATCTGTTGTCCGAATTCCCTTCCTTTCATACAATCTATGATGGGCGCTACAATACTGCTAAAATTCTGAATGAACTTTCTATAGAAGGTTTCCAATCCATGAAAACTCCTTACCCCTATTATGGTATATGGACTAGGCCATTCTAGTATCACCTTGACCTTTTCTGGGTCCATCTGAACACCATCTTCACAAATGACGAAGCCCAGAAAAGTCAAACTATTTTGCATGAATCTACACTTCTTTAAATTTGCACATAGCTTCTCTTTCCTCAGTACACTTAGGATGATCCTCAAGTGTTGTAGGTGGTCTCCTTTGTTTTTTCTATAAATTAGGATATCATCAAAATAAACTATAACAAACTTACCAATGTAGGGTCCTAAGATAGTATTCATCAATCTCATGAATGTACTTGGTGCATTAGAAAGCCCAAATGGCATAACCATCCATTCATACAATCCATCCCTAGTCTTAAAATCTATCTTCCGCTCATCTCCTTCATGAATTCAAATCTAGTGGTATCCACTTTGTAGATCAATCTTGCTAAAGTATTTGGCTCCTGCTAATTCATCCATCATATCCTCTATATGAGGAATAGGAAACTGATACTTGATAGTAATCTTATTAATTGCTCTACTTTTAGTATAAATCCTCCATGTTCCATCCTTCTTTGGGGTCAACAATGCTGGCACAACACATGGGCTCATGCTTTCTCTAACCAGGCCTTTCTCAACTAGTTTTGTTACTTGTTTGTTGAGCTTTGCATGTTGTGTTGGGTTCAATCGATAAGCTACTTGATTAGGAAGAGTTGCTTTGGGAATTAGATCAATATCGTGTTGTATATCCCTTTTTGGTGGGAGACCATCAGATAGCTCATTTGGAATAACATCAGCAAATTCTTCTAGTATCTTTACTACATCATGTGGTATTATGTCTTCTAGTTCTTCTCCTCTTTTTACTACCAATGCATAGTAGCAACCTGTCACCTTCATTTCTTTGACAACATCCTTTGCAAACAACATGGTCTCATTCTTCCTTTCATCCTTAAGTGGTAAGAGAGTCACTTTAGAGCCATCCTTCCAGAAGGTATATGTATTTTTCTCTCCATCATGCATGATCTTCCTATCATACTGCCATGGCCTTCCCAACAAAATATGACAAGTATCCATAGAAATAACATCACACCATATCTCATCCTTATAGATTTTTCCTATAGTAAACCTAACCAAATATCTTTTATCAACAGTAACCTCATTTCCTTTCTTAAACCATGCAATACGGTAAGAATGAGGATGTTTCTCACATTGTAGATTTAATTTCTCTACCATTTCCTTAGCTTCCATATTCTCACAACTACCCCCATCAACAATAACTTGACATACCTTTCCACTTGAGGTGCATCTAGTTCTGAAGATGTTGGTTTGAAGCCACGATTCATTAGAGTTCTTTGTAGGGACTTCTTCCTTCTCTGGAATGATCATTGATCTCCTCATCATGAGAGTTTCTCCCACGTCTGGTAGGACTTCTTGCTTTGTTCCTGCTTCTATGAATTCTGGTTGAACCAGGTTCACTCTAGGTTGTCCTCCTTGATTTCTTTCTAGTACGTTATAATTTGAACATTCAAAGGCTCTGTGTCCTTCTTCTCCACACCTAAAACAAGTGAAAGGCCTTCTTTGATTTTCCTAGCCTCTTCTACTTCCATAGCCTTGTCCTCTTTGGAGCCCCCTTCCTCTTTCTTGATTTGGAGGATCTTGCCTAGTGTCTATATTTTTTTTGAATCCTTGAAAGGGATCTCCTCGACCATTATTAGAACCTCCTCGAAATGGAGTTGAGGTACCCCTTCGACCACCTATATTCCTTTGGATATATTGCCTATTCTACTTTTCTTCAGCCTTTAGGGCTAATTGGTAGGATTCTTCCATACTATTGACATGATGCATGCTCAACTCATCTTGGATGGAGAATTTTAGGCCATTCATATATCTAGCAGCCATCTGCTCATTATTTTCTTGATACTCTATGCGCATGGATAGCTTGTAGAATTCATTTATATAGTATTGCACTGGAGACAAGTTTTGTTTCAAATTCTGGAACCTACGAAAGAGGGTTTGTGAATAATCCATGGGTAAGAATTTTTCTTTGAGCTTTTTCTCCATCTTGCTCCATGTCCTAATCTTTTCCTTTCCTTTTCTAATTCATTCCTTTTGGAGATGATCCCACCATATCATTGCATGTCCTTTTAGTTTTGTGCATGCAAACTTCATCTTCTTTTCTTCTATCATAGGCTTCCATTCAAAAAAATTTCCCATCTCATTTAGCCAGGCTATTAATTCTTCTGGCTTAAGACTACCAATGTAGTCTGAAACGTTAATCTTGATTGATTCACTCCTTCCTTCCAAAGCCCTGAGAACTCTATCTTCATAGCTCATTTCTTCTAGCCTCTCTCCTATATATTCTTCATTTTGGTCAGCACCTCTTTGGTTTCCCTCTTCATCAGATTCATTCCCTCCTTGTATCACTTGATTATCCATTCGCTCACTGAGTCATTCAATCTTTCTCTACATATCCAACATCAATCTTTACATCGGCGTTACACCTCCTCTTCCTCTTCCTCTTCCTCTCCCAACCATCTTCCTACTCTGATACCAAATGATGTAGCACAACACACTCTATTAACAATAAATTCAATCACAAGACAAATAACACAGATTTGAAATCTTCAATATTTTCTCATTCATCACTAACTGCCTCTACAATTCGCTGCAAACTCTTAAGTAACCAAAAACTAGAAAAAACAAGAAATCTAAAAATTACCCTTTTTGGCAGTTTTTTCCATAGGTGTTTTTTGCCATTTTTGGTAATTTTTGAAACAACACTTAAAAATCTAAGATTTTCCCTAAACATGCCCTCGACTAAGTTATAATGAATTGCCAACTAATATCTGAGATTAGAAACATATCTCCATATTTATTACAAAACATAACTTTCTAAAAACTAGAGAAAAAACACTAAAAGCTGATTTTGGAGCCCGAGATGAAACTTTTAGCTCCCAAAAATGTGCTAAAATAGACCCCAATCAATTTGAGATCATTGGAAAAACAAATGCCACCACCTGAGGCATGCACCCAAAAAATTTCAGCAAAAACCCAGACCTAAGTCAAAAGTTATGACCTCCAGAAGTTTCTATAGGAGATTATGACATATGGAGGGCCCTACATCAAGTTTAATTTTATATTTTTAGAAGTTCATAAAAAGTATAGTTCTTGAAAGAGCTAAAGTTATTTTGTGTAGAAAAAATTACATTATCAATTTACAATTGATAGATTGTTGATATTGCATTTTAAATTTATGCCATGATAAGAGAAATATTATAGGGATGTTTAATTAGGCAATGAAAGTTAAATTTAAAATAGAATAGGTATGTAGGATGTGCTAATAAAGAAACTGTTGAAAAACACTCACCTATTTATAGAAAATATTGTCTTTTAGATCTAGCAATTGCCTACTCTTTATTGGAAAAAAAATATTTACATTGAGTTATTAAGAAATTGTTTAATGGTGAACAATGATTGAGCATAATAGTTAAGCATGCAATATACAAATGTAGACAATATGGTTCAAAAAACAAAAATAAAAATAGTAAAAATTATATAAATGTTGTAAATTTCAAGAAAGCTTAATAAATTACTTATTTTTAATTTTAAAAACAAATATAATATTTTTTTGAAATTATTATTTTTATATACTTATTCTCATTTATTTAAAATATCAAATATAAAATATTTTAAATATTAACTATTTCAACTTAATATAAAATATTAGACATAATATTAATATATTATAAAAATATAATTTAATACAATTTTATTGGCCCATCCTTGCAGGGTACTGGTTTGATGTTGGCCAAACAAATGTAAAACCATAACCACCAACTAGATAGATCACTAGTCTTCGATTGATTCATTCCTATATAAGAACTTCCAACAATAATGAAATAAAGTAAAATTACCATTGGATATAACCAATAGTTTGTGCTTTCATATTATTTATTTGGAGTTGGCCCTTCTAGAACCTCCAACATTTTTGGAGCTTCCCAAAACAAATTTTTCTCAAATCCAATATTGAACAAAGATGAAAGTCTGTTTGAATCAAATATTCCACTAATATTCCACAAACTTCCATCTTTACTTTTTTTTTTGAGTAATTTACACTACAACAAAGTGATTATGAATATCTTCAACCTTAATCTATTATGTTAAATGAATTTAAATAAATTGAAAAATCATTTACTATTGTTGTACAAATTTGATATAGTAGTTGATAATTTAGTGCTAAAAAATTAGTGTTAGTTTTGTTCAATTGCCAAGATCATTAAGAAATGAATAAAACTTACGAACACAAACCAAAATACCAAAACTATATTAGCATTTCAATAACATGATTTTTTTATGCCAAGAGGATAATGAAGTAAACATGGAAAGGAGGTACAAGCTAAAAATATAAAGGGGCATTCTTAAACTTTAACGAGTCATATAAAATAGCCATTACTTATATAATAAATTCAGACAATACTATTTTTGTAGGAGAGGGAAAAAATTACAAATAAAATTATTTAGACAAAGTTCTAGAAATGTTTGCTTCATAACAAAACACCAGGGACCAAAAATGGAAAACAAAAAAGATGGAATACATTATTAGTTTTTTCTTTGTATCTCCGCTTTTCCTTATTGTTTTGTCATGTTTTTAATTCCTGTACATATTAAATCTCAGAGACAAAGAGGAAAAAAATAATAGTAATTCAACAGAAAGTTTCTCAATCCTTTTGAACAAACGCAGTTTGTGCATACTCTACAATCGCGGCTTTAAACGAGACCCCATTTCTTGGAGTTATTTGAACATTAAACATTTATAGGAAAAGAAAAACTACAAATCATCAACAAAAAAATAATTGAAATGTTTTCATTATATCTACTATATTGCAAACATAAAAATACAATAAAACTTCTAAAAAAAATCACCAGAAAATAGGTAACGTATGCAAAATTTGGAAGCCTAAACTAAACACATGTACTGTTTGACAAAATGACATGGAAGACATGTATGCAAAACCCAAAAGCATAGACAAGGCACATGAAATTTTTGACAAAACACTTACAAGAATGGTTTCAGAGAATTTCATGATTGTAGGATATGCAAATGTTGAAGCATTGATTATGCATGTGTATTATTTGATAGAATGTTGCTAAGAAACATTAGATATGGTACATTCATAAGACAACTCCTTCTCGATCACCTTGAAATAATTATTGAATTTTGCTGCGTAGGCAAATTATTCAACACTCCTTCCTTCCATGTCACAAATTCCATACGTTGGAGGCCAAGGTCAATTCCAGGCCGAGGAATACAAAAATATGTCCACACCCATTGGTAGCCCAGTTGGATTAGCCAGATATGTGAGATCAAATCTAGGAAATTGAACTAGGTTGAATTGAATTGAATCAAATTTAATCGATGCGATGTTGAGGAAGATGGTCGCGGGATTGCTAATTATAACATTTATGATCTAGGTGAAGGTGGATGTTTCTATTCATTCATATAAAAATGGCAGATTTTTTTCTCAAGGGAACTCCTTTTTCTTGTATGGTGGAAGTGAGGGTCTCTACGCCACCCCTCAAACTGACAAAGATCGAGAATCAAGGTTGGAACCCAATTCTAATTGGGAGGGGCTCGAGACTGAGATTTGGGTAGCGTTTCCCTGACCGATTTTTACAAATCTATATGTCTAGAAGTCATGTAGTGTATGCAACAATCTAATCCCCCATTTATGTGATTCATTGGGCAAAAGTTTCTACAATCTCTGAGCATGGTTTATGAATATTCAATTTCCACTATTGTAGTTCAAAATCGAAGAATTAGTGGTTTACACATGAGACAAGTTTTACAGAGGGGTGGTTGCAAGAAGTTGAGTCCCACTTTTGGATAAAAAGTGGAAGTGTTTTCCCTTTTTTTTCAAATTTCATGTCAATTGATGTCTAAATTTGAGGCACTTAGAGATTGAATCTCAAAACAATTTAGTAATAGAAAATGTAGTTCTCAGAGTCTAATTTTCAAATATGTAATTTTTTAAAATACCCACATGGTATAAATTTCTTTTTAGTAGGAATGTTTAAAAACCATGTTTTCAAAATGTCTGTTTCAGGACCATACCATAGCCGTGTATGACCACCATATTTTGACTTAAATAAATAAATTTTTATAAATCCTTCTCGATAAATATACCTAGGACACCAAATATTGATGAGCATATTTTTCCTTATTTTTATTGAATATATATTTTTTTATTAATTTTTAATTGACTATAAAATACATTTTCAAAACCTCTGGTGTACAACCACCATAATTTGATGAGAATTTGATATTTTTTCAAAATTCTTTTTTTATCTTCAAGAGAATTATATCTAGATTCATGTCATATAATTTATTTTTCAAAAAACCTAAAAACAAAAAAGTTATTAACGTTTTAGTGAACCTCGCTATTTTACATTTAGGTACCACTTTTAACTAATAAATAATACAAAAATAGTAAAAATAATCACATCACTATGAAATTTATATTTTTGAAATCAGGACAGTGAGAACTCTAATGGGTTTTTTTCATAAAAAAGATACGATCAGGAAGGTCCTCAAAAAATTACAGCAAGGTAGAAATTTGACATTCCAGTGCCTTAACCAAATTGTTGGAGGTCAAAGAATAGGTTTGGTTCTACCAAGCCTAAACCAAACTGATTTTGGAATGAAATCCAAGGTAGATGTGTGCTTCCCGCTAATGTCTTAAGAAATAGGTGCCCTTTTAAAAAAAATAAAAATCAAAGTGTTAAAATGCATTTTTAATTCTAAAAAAATAAAAAAATAAAATATAAAAATTTAGAAACGGGCACCTGTTTTGAAAAAAAATGGGCACCCATTTTTTGAATTTAGGATCGGGTGCCTGAACCTAAAAAGGGCTCCAGTTTTTTGAAAATAGGCGCCCATTTTGAGCGACATCTTTCATTTGTACAAGACTTCCGCGAAATTGGTACCCAACTTTGTGCATTGACCTAGAGTCCATACGTGAGAAACCTCGCAGGAAAAACCTATTGGCTAATTAATTAATTAATATTGTAGCACATTAATAATTATGCAATTGATAATTAAATACTAAATAAATCAATTATTCCTATAATTTTAATTTTAGATTTAATAATTAATTAAATCCTTATTCCAAATTAGACTTTTAATTAAACAAAGATATTTATTAACTCTTAATAATTAAAAATCCTTATATTAAATATTCCCATATTCATAAAATATAATTATTCTAATGTCATAATTAATCTTAATTTAATTTTTTTAAATCAAATAATCCACACAACAAACTCACTTGACTCACAACACATGAAGAATCAACTAACTCAAACAACAAACAAACTCCAAGGAAGGGCTCATGAATTCATGTCACCTTGATGAATTTAGATAGGTAGAAAAATAGATATTTGTCCATTATTTTAGAAAAATCAATGGATTGGGTTGGGATTTGGATCTATATGTTATCTCCCCTCTCTTGCTATTGAGATTTTGTGATAGGGCACACTCATCATGACAATACAGGGAAGTCGATGCCCGATACCTAAAATTTTGCATAAAAGATGAGTGTGTACATATATGTATAAATGTATAAAAGACAATGATGAGGATTGGTTGATCATGTGGATCTCGCAAGAAAGTAACTACGACTCCGTCCCTCAACCATATCAGGCACATCAAATAGAAATATAAAACATGCACACCACCCATACACATGCAAGTATGGGGTCATTAAAATCATAAACATAATATTCATAACATCAAATCTATCTAAAGATTTATATACACATGAAAAATGGCCTAAAAGAGTCTGGTCAATTAAACTGAAAAGTAAACCATGGGAGGGTTATTACATCCACCTCCCCTAAAATTAGGCTTACTCCTGAAAGCCTACAAAAAAATAAGGATATGCATCCCTCATTCATAAAACGTCCTACTAAGATGAAAGACAAAAATGATATCTTAAAACAAGCCAAAAAATAAGGACATGATATATAGTCATTAAGAACAATATAATTATAGTTTAAAAATAAACCAAAAATCACATTGAATAATCATTCATTATTTACCAATTTAAATAGATCTAAATCTTTATTCATTCATCATTGTAGAAAACATCTATTAACCAATTGTATAAAACACACATATGTATTCACATCAAATAATAAGTTGAGAAGTTCATGAAAACCTAATAATTTGCAAAACTCATATAAAATCCAATGCAAACATACAAGTATAATATATTATACCTTTAGGTTCATAAAAAATAGTCTGAAATACAAAAGAGTCATATGTTTAAGTTTTGTTTCAAGTTTTCAACTATTTAGACATCTAGTGGCCATACAAATTCATAGAGTTCCTAGTGTAGAAACTCGGGCTCTGATACTAAGTGTAATGTCTTGCTAGGGAACCCAGAAGAATTTAACCTAAAACATGTTGATATGTTTATAGAATAATTTTTTTCTTAAGAGTTGACAAAAAAATAATGATAACAATACATAAACAATACACCATAAGATATAAACAAGTACATAAGTACAAATCCATTATAGTTAACAACTCTCAAGGGTTCCATGACGTAGAAGTAGGTATACATTAATTAATTATTTTAGATTAAGTATAATTACAAATATCTCATATACAAATGAATAACAAGTACAACCTCATATAAATGAAACATAGATACAATTGGTACCATAAGGTATACACAATCAATAAACATCCACTACACAAGTCACATGGTATGTCACAATAATTGAGTACAAAGTATAGTAAAATATCCCAAAAGAATCACATCTAAAGAACTAATACAAGGTACAAATATAAACATCATAAGATAGATATGAATATGTCTCCAATGAAGAATAAGAAGAAGATAACAACAAAAATAATCATCCAACATCACCATAGAAATGTCAGAATCTCAAATTGTAAAAGAAACACTACCACCCAACTTCGTGGAACCAAAGGTCCACTCCTACCATGCTGAGGAGATAACAACAGACCCCACTTGGATAACAATAAAAAAATCCAACACAACAAAATAACTAAGCGATGGATCCTGAAAGCTCTCTATCTCAAGAGATACCACACTCAAACCAACAGTAAAACATACTAATCCAAGACAAGTAAGAATAATGCCAAGGTACACAAACTAAAGATAACCAAATATAAAAAAGATACCAAGTGCCAAATACAAAATATCAAACAAATATCAAGTACCACCCAAGTAAATACCAACCGCCAGAGGAAAATACAAAATCTACGGAGGAGACTTAGACTACATACTATGGGAGTGTCATCACATGGAAAACTACTTGAGTTACCCTAGATTGGTCTCTCTAGACCCCAGACCCTCAATTATTTATCAAGTTGAGTTACCCTGGACTGGTCACTCTGGACCACAGACCTTCAACATGACCCATGCGGAACTAGAATATCCTCTCATGAATATGAGGAAATCCAATTATACCTAGTCTCTAGGTATCATTCCATTCTCATCCTTAGCCTATACAAACATTCAAGGCATGAACAAGACATCTATAATTAATCTTGTATTTAATGTTATTCTCAAGTTTTATTATTAGGTTATCAAATATTCATATAAAATCTCATGCATGTATACTTTTTAAATAAGTATTTAAATAAAATCTCCATGCATATCGAGACACCATGTATTTAATAATAAAATACTGTTATTAATTTTCTAAATATAAATATAAATGAAAATTTTAATATTAAAGCCCGCATGTAAAACAAATCAATTAATATTTATTTATTAATTAACATTTTTAAAAATTTTAAAATCCAAAAATTAATAAATAGATATATTTTTTTAATATATATAAATCCGAGAACTGATATATAAATATATATTTTTAATATATATAAATCCATATATATATTTACACACACACACACACACATAATAGATTTCAAAAGTCCAAATACATATACATTTATTTTTTTCATTAGTTTTCTAATTCATGATTTAATATCTTTTCCTCTCTATATATTCATTACTACTTTCTTTTAATTCTATAAAAAGATTATGCTCATATGCAAATATTATATATCTATTTTAATTTTATTTAATACCTAGAGTTTCAAAAACAAATATAAACAAACCCTAACTGAATTAATTTCAAGTTTTTCCCTATTGTTCTTCAAACAAATTCTAAGTTTTTTGCACAAGAAATTCAATAACCAATTCAAATTGAAAAAAATAAAAATCAAACCATAATCCTCAAACAAAATAAAACCATAATTTTCAACAATCAACTCCAATCACAAAGTAGACAATCTTTTCAAAAGAACAATAAACATAGGTTTGCAAACCCAACTACTTGAAATCCCCCAACTGAATACATCAAATAAGGCCAAATCAAAGACTCCCCAAAAATTGAAGCTTTAAAATAATTCTTTTAACTTCCAAGCACCACGATTCTCCAAAACCTAATAGACATAATGAAATAATAACCTAAAACCCCCTAATATAGAAAACCTGACAAGCTAGGTTTTCAAAACATGCAACTCCAAAAACAAGATGAACTCCACTCGAAAATAATAAAAGAATTACTTGAATAAAAAACACCGAAATAAGAACTTAACTACAACCTCATTTTTATGAAACCCTCTTTGCAAGATTAATTCTAATTTTAATAATAAAATATGCACTTTTCCAATTTTCTACTCCTAACTCAACTTCCTAACCTTATTTTTCTCAATTTCATTTTTGCATATTTAATTAATTCTAATAATAATTATATGCACTTTTCACTTAATAAGCCTTAAACTCAACCTTCAACTTAAATTTCTAATTCAATTTTATTAAAGTGAATGTGCAACTTAAATTACATATTAATATTTAATTAATCAATTAATATTGTAGCACATTAATAATTATGCAATTGATAATTAAATATTAAATAAATTAATTATGTTTATAATTTTAATTTTAAATTTAATAATTAATTAAATCCTTATTCTAAATTAGACTTTTAATTAAATGAAGGTATTTAATTAACTCTTAATAATTAAATACTTTTATATTTAATATTCCCATATTCATAAAATATAATTATTCTAATCTTATAATTAATCTCAATTTAATTATTTTAAATCAAATAATCCACACAACAAACTCACTTGACTCACAACAAATGAAGAATCAACTAACTCAAACACCAAACAAACTCCAAGGAAGGGTTCATGAATTTACGTCACCTTGACAAATTCAAATGGGTAGAAAAACATATACTTGTCCATTATTTTAGGATAATCAATGGATTGGGTTGGGATTTGGATCTATTTTTTATCTCCCCCCTCTTACCATTGATATATTGTGATAGGGCACACTCATCTTGGAAATTTAGGGAAGTCGATGCCTGGTACTTGAAATCCTACATAAAAGACAAGAATGGGCATGGATAAATATATAACAGACAATGACGGGGATCAACCAATCATGTGGATCTTGCAAGAAAGTAACTTTGATCCCGTCCCTCAACCATATTAGGCACGTCAAATAAAAATATAAAACATACACGCCAACCATACACATCAAATCTATCTGAAGATTTATACACACAAGAAAAATGGCCTAAAAGAGTCTCACAAATTAAACTAAAAAGTAAACTATGGTAGGGGTATTACATTTACAGTCAACAGTCAATGTCATCTTCCTTCTTTTCTATTTGATTCTACTCTTGACATCATTCAATAGCTTTTTTAGCTTTAGCCATTGATCCCCCCACAAGATTATATTTTACATTTGATACCACTCCTCTAATATTCTACTATAACATCATCCAGTGGTCAGTATGTAGCCTTCAACTCTAATGGTTTAGATTCATTCATCAAATTCAAAAATAATTTTAATACCTCAGAAACCTTCGCATCTATTTTCTATAAATTGAACATCTCCTAATCCAAAGTAGTCTGATCTCCTACGGTGCAAGTTTTCATTACACTCAAATTCTTATCCTTCCTTCCTCCTTCAAAGGAATCAAAGTGAACTTCCTACCATCCTTTACTATCTACACAACATTCCTTCGACAATCATGAATAGCATCAACATAATACTGGAAAGGTCTGTCTAACAAGAGATCACAAGCACTCATATTCACCACATCACATAGTTCCTCATCATGATATGAACCAATGTTGGACTTAACCCAACACTGTTCTTTAAATTTTGCCATATATTCATCCTAAAACTGACTTATCCCATATGGACAAGGATGTTTAAGTCTCTTTAACCCAAGCTTCAGTACCATTTCCTCTAATACAAGGTTTTTAGTACTACCATTGTCCATGATTACTTTGTGACATTTGTTCCTTGATTTAAAAACTATCTAGGAAATTTCCTTCTCTAAATAGGTTTAGTTTCCTTCTTACTCAGCATAACTCTCTGAAACATCAGGGATTCTCCCATCTCAATTGTAGCCTCTTTTTCAACAAGTTCATCCCCAAATTTCTCCTCACGTTCCACCAAGTTTTGTTATCCTTTTCTTGAACTAACCGAACATTGGTAAGCCCTATGCCCAAAATCACCATGGTGCATTTAAAACAAGTACCCTTGAACTCCCTGCTCCTGCTACCCCTTCCATGAATCTTTTGATTAGGTTCCTCTACAATCACAAATTTATCTTTTCCTTTATCACCAACTAGTTTATCCTTGACCCTAGGCGTAACCTGTCTTCTTTTCAACTTATCTTCTACCTTTAGAGCATACTAGTAAGCATATTAAATTGTACTAATCCTCAACATAATTAAATCATCTTGAATGTTAATTCTTAAACCATTAACATACCTAACAACCCTTTCCTTAGATGCTTCTTAGTGTCTAGATCTAATATGCATCTTTTGAAATTATTCAGTATACTCCTTAATAATAAATTCCTTTTTCTTTATATTATGTGGTTTCTTGAACAATTCTAATTCATAGTCCATCGGTATGAGCTTGTATTTGAGTCTTAAAACCCTAACTTTCCACCTAGTGATTTTAGGTTCACCATTATCTTCCCTATCTTTCTACAACTCTTTCCACCATAAGGCAACATGACCTTTCAAATTAGTTTTTGGTAACCTAACCCTCTATGGATCCTTAGTATCTTCTAGCTCAAAGCAATCCTCTAGTTCATTAATCTGATCTATCAATTACTCAAGATGAAATGAACCAATAAAGCTAGAAATATCAAGCCTATGAATCTTACCTATTTGTGCCATAGCTCAATAGTATTTCCTTGACAATAATCTCAACTTCAACTGTTTTAAGATCTCCAACAACCTCTTCAAATTCATCTTCAATCTCAGAGTTCCTTCTAGATCTAGTTTAAGCATTTCAAAAATTTCATTCCTCATCTCATTTCTGAATTCCTCCATCATTTTCTCTAGCCTTCTAGGATTCATCCTTCTAGGTGACATATTCACAATGAAGCCAAACTTTAATCTCCCTAGGTTTGATGATCTAATCACAAGTATTGATTTTTCTAATCTGATCAATACCAATAATTTGCCTCAAGTAACTAGGTCTATTTGGTAAATGATACACCAACAACTAATCTTCCTTGTACAACCTCTACAATTGTAGGTTAGGTCTATTACTCTACCACCCCACAACTAGGTTCAAAAGTGATATTCAATCCTCCTAAGTCTTGTTTTTTCTTCATCAACCACTCCTTCTACCACCTTGTACTAACCTTCAGTTAATGTAGAACATATCCTCTTCCCTACTATTCCACAACAAAAATATCTGTAAGTCAAAAATTGGAACAAGGTCAATCTTGTGCTTTGATACCAATTGATGTAATCAAGGAAAAAGAATATCTGAAGGATATGTCCAATCCTTGCATCTATAAATTCCACAATGGAAATACACAAATAAGATATAGAAAATAATCATTCAAGACAACAATATCACATATATTATCCTCAAGTTGGCCTACAAATATAGTTATTACATCACTATTATCAATATGTAGCTCAATAGAGTCAGATATGCTTTCTATCCTCAATACCAAGATCGTAAGATAGGCACAATTGATTATCCCTCAAAATTATCTACATACCGAACCTAAAACTATAGCTATCATAAGCTTTCAGATCCTAACTCTTAGATCTTCTTTTTGCCTCGTTTCCTCTAAATCCTTTTCTCCCTCTTAAACAAGAACCATAATACCTACTTAAATACAAGATCACAATCCACAAGTTGGCTTATCCGATCACAATCCCCAAGATAAAGAAAATGGTTTACAAACATATAGGTCAAGATAAAAAACATAAGAACACCTCCAATCAGATACATCATGTCGTGCGAACATACAAGGAGGTCAACCACATGTATAAGAACATAGAACAAGGGGCCACAAAGCTTCACATAATGTGAAACTCCATCGCAAGATGAATCTCACCATGCAAGCCATTAGAATAGGAAAACTAAATAGGATTAGACCAATCATTAAATAACTTTATTTGGTAACATCAGAATGAACTACGAAGCTAGACACAGGATATCTAGGATGTTTAGAACAAAACATAAGTCACATAAGAAAATGAGCCAACTAGAATGATTGCAAGTCTAAACACCAAATATTTCCCAACTGGAATAGTAAAAAAATAAACTGAAAGGAAATATTTTTGGGTGATGCAAGATTGCCAATGACCCAAGGATGCTCCTGCATCAAGAGAATATATATTTAAGTATCTAATATTAAATGTGGGGTCAAGAGGTTAGGTAGCACATAGTTTTAACACATGGTTTATGTAATACCACAGTGGTTTCATGGGAGCTTATTTCTATGAAAAAACCACAGGGGTAGTTGTTGAGATAAGCCAAGTTAGCATTTGTGGAGGTTGAAAGCATGACATGAGATGTGTGGTTACATGCTTGTTCATATGGAGTGCTTATTGATGGCTAGGGTTTTGGAGACTTTCATAGATATATTTTAATGTTGCATTGCTAAATAATATATTGATGATAGATTCTTTTGGAGGCTGAGTTTTTCCCTCATGAGGATTTTTCTAGGGTATATCTTGTGTCACATATTTGTGGATATGTTATCTATTGTATTGCATATAGATTTTGAGTACTTTTTTTATTGATTTATCATGTGGGTTATGTGAAAATTTTCATTAAATACTCATAAATTTCCTTACAAGTGGTATTAGAGCCATGGTTTTTTGTGTTATAACACTAGGAGTTGAATTTATGGAATACATGAAAGAATAAAATACATAGAAAGATATGAGGTTTTTGCAGGTTGTTTTTTATAGAATCCAAGTTCCTCATCATTGAATCCAAGTCCCTCATCATTGAATCTAAGTTCTAGTAAATTTTGAAATAAAATTTAACCACCTTTAGTCATAGTTCAAAAAAAAGGAAATTTATATTGACAATTGTCAAGTTTAGTTTGCAAAGAAACTAAAACTATCATACCTATATTTTTTTATAATTTTTTTAATGTAAAATACATGGAGATATATCAAATTTCAAATAATAAATAGACATTTACATATATTTAACCACATTCATATATTTATTTAAACATTCTACTTTCATATATTCATTTAAACATTTAAAAAAAATTTAAAAATCTAATCCAAAAATTTACTAAAAGTAAAAAATAAAAATAGTTGAAAAATACAAAAAAAAATGATTCACTCCATTAATTCCAATAAAGTCTAAACTTTAGTTCAAGCTTACAATTTATAATGAAAAAACGTAAAGAAAACTTGAGATGCAAACTAGGTATCTTTAATATCCATGAATTGTTATATTCTTAAATAAATATCCCATTTTATAATGGATAATTTTAAATCTGACTACTGACATCTTCCACATTCAAAAAACAAAATATATAAACAACATTTGAAAAACACTCCTAAGCACATGCTATAGACATCCTTCACAAAATAATTTTGCATATGCTTATTATTTGTGATTTGTTAGCAACATCTAATTTTTAGGAAACCATGATCAAAATTTTAAGAAATCATTGTCTTTTTGTGACACCCTTAATGATGTATGACAATTTAATGCATGAAAATGTATCTTAAACTTCAATCTCATTTAACTAGTTCAAAACTGTATGACATTTTTAATAATTTATGTGAATATATAACATGTCAAAAGTGTCTTTCTTTTTGCCATCTATTGGTCTTTTAAAAGTGGTTAATCTTGGTGTAACATGAACTTAAGCATTGTTATTGAAATTTTTTTCTAATATTTATTTTATTAAATATTAGTCTATTTTTTACTTCAAACCTATAGTTTATACACTTAATTCTCTGAATAGAAAATATTAAATAAATAACTCATTTACCAAATTACATTCAAACATTATTATCAACCTTTGAATTTGATTATAAATTTTTATGACATTGATAAATTAGATCTACAATAGCCAATCCAAAGTTTACTATTTTATGTAACTAATTTTTTTATTTAAGTACCTATTAATTATGATTAATAAATAATTATTATTAAAAACAATGATTGAATTGATATTTTTAATTAAATGTATAATTTAAATAAATAATTAAATGAAAATCATGTTATGATATTTGGAACTTATTTGTCAATATTTTCAAATAATAATTTGATATTTTTTATTTATATTATATTTATTTATATAAAATATATTTTAAAATAAAATAAAATAAAATAATTTGTTTAACCTTGAACAATAAAGTATTCTTGTAATTTTGAAATTGAACAAAAAAGTAAAAATTAAACTAGTTTAATAAGCAATATTTCTAGTCTATTTTTTTTAAATCATTCAAATTTTAAAATGTAAAATAAATTTGATATTTAAATTTTTTAAATGTATCAACAATTAGTGTTAGAATAAATCTAAAACTAAAATCTAGATATTAATGTAATCTTTCTATTTTGCATGCTTTAAATGTTTCAACAATTCAATTTAGAATAAATCTATTCTTTTTCCTTTTTATTTTTGCATGGAAATCATTTTAAATTCTAAAGGTAAAACAAATTTTATTTATTTATCTACATATAAGTGTAACCTTTCTTTATTTTGTAGATATACATATAATCTTTTTATTGTTTATTGTTTTTTGTTTTTGCATGAAAATTATTTCAAATTCTAAAATTAAACTAAATTTATTTTTTAGTTTTAACAATTCAACAATTTATTTTAGAATAAATCTTAAACTAGAACTAAGATAGAATGAAAATACTTTTTGTAAATCATTTTCTATTTTTTAAATTTATTTTAAAAATTAAAGAAAATTAAAATTATTTCAATTAAAAAAATAATCTAATTTATATTTTTAAAAAGTAAAAATAATTTTGTTGTAGATACAAATAAAATCTTTTTATTATTTTCTCTTTTTATTTTTTCATGGAAATAATTTTAAATTCTAAAATTTTTAAAATATTTTTCAATTTTTATTTTTCATGAAAATCATTTCAATTTCTAAAATTAAAATAAATTCTATCATTTTATTTTTGTAGATATAAATAAAATCTTCTTTATTTTACTGTTTTTAAATGAAAATCATTTCAAATTCTAAAATTAAACAAAATTCTATTCATCTAGAGTGTAATCTTTCTTTATTATTCTAGGTATAAATAAAATCTTTCTATTCTTTCTATTTGTTTCAGATTTTAAAATTAAACTAAATTCTATTTATAAAAACTCTTTAATGTAAATTATTTTTTAATTTTTAAAATTATTATAAAAAAAAAACTATTTTAAATAAAAAAAGTTTAAATTATCTTTTTACAAAGTAATTACAAAGTAAAAACAATTTTATAAATATATTTCTATTTCTTCAATTTTTTAATAAATTCTCTCTATTTCATTGGCATGAAAAAAAGAGGAAATGAAAGGAAATACATACAATTTTAAGGTCTATCGAACATCAAATGTAAGCAAACATTTCTTTTTGTCCAGGAAAGTTTTTTATGGGTGAGCTATATCATCAATTCTATGATTAGATAGCCATCTATTGTGAGATTTTATGAGCCTTGTAGTGCTGGTTTAGGTCAATTAGAGGTACTTGAGATTCAAGCTATCAAGAGTAGGAATTGGTGAAGCCATGGAGTTTTATGTCTAAGTTTGAAAGAGTTTTCTAGGGAAATAAAATGACTAAGTATTTGGAAGGTGATGAATCTAAATGTCGAGGAAAAGTTTGAGAAAGTAGGCATCAAAGCCTTGTTGATTGGTGAGGAATTGGGTGTGTGGAAATAAATTTTGATTGGCCCAATTAAAGGTGAGGGCGACCTCCTTGAAGGTCATGCCCCTTTACCTTGGCTCAATGCCTATACAAGGAGACACCCACTATAGGAGAAAATTAAAAATAAATTCCTTTGAATGAAAATATGGATTTTAATGAATTTGATAAAATTGTGATTTAACTTCTTATATCAAAGCTAGGAAATTTTAAGTGAGTTTTGTCTAATTGATAAAATTGACTTAGAGGTTTTTTTTTTTCTTTACTTAGAGGAAAATTTTTAAGTTCCCTCCAAAAGTTAAGAAATAAAATTCACAAAGACATTGAGAGAAAATCCCAGCTTATCAATTTGAATTCAAATATAACTCCCCATGTGTAAATTAAAATTTTAATCCTAAGGACTAATGGAGGAATTTGTCATGATAGGAGGAAGCATGTCTGGAGCTAAGGTTGGAAGTTTGAATAAGGCGAGGCAAGTTCAAATCAAGAGAGATACTGAGGAGATGGGACTGAGATCACTCTTCCCACCCAAGAACAAGAAGATCAAAGACACCAACCTAGAACTTTTTGATATGGGTCAAGTGAGACAAAGAATGACAAAAGAAGTGAATTTGAGGGTACCAAAGATGATGGTGACAAATGGGATAGTCAATGCATCCTCTTTCCCTCGAACCATGTAATGCCCCAAATTAGTCATCAAGTTAGCAAAATATTACAATGCTCAAAGGAAGATAGTTAAATGCGTACAGAGCAAGGTGTCTATAACTATCCTATCAATAAAGGCTATCGAATTGGCATTCAATATACCAATTTATGAGGAGCAATCTATATTACCAAGGAAGATGCAGAGAAGTATTATAATGATCAAGTGGATGAATGTGTAAAGAAGATAAATAGTGAGCAAATGGTCGAGTCATGGAGTCACTATTCCAAGATCCTAAAGTTGGACAAGTTAACCATATCATATTTTAAACATGAGGAAAGTGGCAACCTCATTGTGATGCTAAACAAGGTGATGGGAGAATCACAAGGTAGTGTTTTTCAACCTTAAATGTTCCATTTCATAGATGAAATCCTATCTGGAGAAGTGATGTTTGCATGGGTCAAGCTCATCAGTGTCATGATTGATCATCAATTGAGGGCATTGAAGGATACCGAGAGATTCTACATGACACCATACTATGTTTATATGATTTCTATCATAGGATAGAAGTTATGGAATCGATGAGGGAGAAATCATAGTGCACACATACTTTACCTAGCTTCACCTTAATAACCACAAGGATTTCAAGATATTCAATGTTATTTTTTCCATGAGGATCATGAGGCTACTATAAGGAGCTCTGCAAGTAAGGCTCTCAGAGGAGGAAAAGAAGTTGATCAAGGAACATGGATCATGGTATATTCAAAATGATAAGTTCACATACATCCACCTACTTGGAAACATATAATTCCCAAGGATATTTATAAGATATCCAACAAACAGAATAGTTATCATGGAAGTGGCAAGACAACTTCTATCCTATGATATAATTCTTAAAAATAAACACAAGATAGGAATCAAATTCCCATTCAGTCTTAATGATGGTGTGTGTCCTTCCCTAGAAGAAGCTGAGTCAACATAGACAAAATTGGAATATTATAGGCTAGGATTCTATGAATCAAGGAAAATTTTGATCCTAAGGGAGTGATCAAGACAACATTTGGGAGTTGATAGCTCTGCATCCCACAACTAGAGGATTATTGGTGCAATGAAAATGACAATTTTGAAGTAAGGAAGAGATCATTTTCAAGACTAATAGTAGATGATATCAGGAAGTATAATGGAATAGAGTGAAAATTCTAGATCAGATGGTGGATGATGGAAATGTTCTTAGGAGTGACTTAAAAACCACCACAAATCATGAGCTAGAATAAATTAATTGGAAGCATGAGATGAAGATTAGCTTCAATTAATTGATGATTCCATTTACTCTCCACTCATAAGTGGTTGGATAAAAAGATAATGGAATTGTTAGAGACGAAGGTGTACATGACATGTGAAAAAATAAAAGAAGTTGAGGAAGTTGTAGAGGAGTCATTGGGGAAGCCTCAAGGATCTAGTGGACAACAAGGTGAACCTAACATGAAAAATAAGAACACTAAAAATGCTCCACCAAGATGAAATTCCAAGGAGAAGGGCATTAGAATCGAGGAGCCACAAGAAAAGAGGCCAAAGCAAGTTTCTCCTCCATTTCAAGAGAGCACTAATTTAAAACAAAAGGAAACTATGCCACCCAAGGACAAAGAGATGCATCAAGAAACCTCCTCCAAATTAGAAGATAACACAAGTGAGATTTCCTCAGGGTATTTTCCATTGACTCCATCTAAGGAAAAATTATGATAATGATGTGATAATTGATATCGAGAACTCTCCTCAAGATGGACAAATCTCACCTCCTGATGAAGGCCCTAGTGAAAGTGTTGTGGTCCTCCCAATTGAGATCCAAAAGAAGAAAGAGACCCAACCATAGTGGAGAGATGGAACAAAACCTGATTGGTTATGGAATATTATGCAAGGTGAGAAAAATGTTTTTGAGGTAGGACCAATTAACAACATTGAAAATCTTATTCAGCTAGAAGAGGAAGAAAGTAAGATGATATAGAGAATTGTGAAGGTGATTAGAGATGACTTTGAGACTCACAAGGTCCAAGTTTATATCCCTAAGTTCAACAAAGAAAATAATTATATGCAAATTCAGGATTATGAGATATTGGAGAATAATTTGGGGACCACTACTAAAGAGATATAGTATGAAGAGATTCATGATGCTCCCAAGGCCATGAATAGGAGAATGGATAGAGAAATTAAGGAAAATAATGGATACAAAGAGGAAAACCATTGGTTTATAACATTTTGTAGGAATGCCTACAAACCAATCCAATAGATAGATTGCATTTCCACACCACCACTCACCCTTGAGAGAGGAGATATTGATAGCATAGAGAGTGCCAAGATTTCATTTTAGGAGACTTGATCTTAGATTGAAAGAGTTGTGCAAGAAGGGTTAGCATTCCTCCCAAGATTTATAGAGACGTTCTAGGCACTCATGATGCTCAAGGCTAGATTTCAGGCATTCATTAGTCTTTGGAATGAGTTTTTGTCGATCAAAGAGAAAACTATACCTCAGCTACAAGATATGGTAGATACTCTTGAAAGACTATTGGTGAAGGGAAAGGTGATTAAGGAAGGACAAAGGGAAATCATAGAAGCATGGTAATTTTCTCTAGCTCACAAGTTAGAAGTGTTGGAAAAGATAAGCAATGATACTATCCATTTTGGCATTTGTGTCCATAGAATAATCACAAATAATTTGAGTGCAACCACAATTGCCTTCAATTTCAAAGAGCTGAGTGAAGAGAACATGAACATGGAAATCTTGGGTGAAATATTGAGATCTTTTAGTGGTGGAGAGAATGGGACACTAGTACATTTGACCCTATTTTTCAACCAAAATTTTTGACCAACAAATAAAAAGCTTTTGGTTGGTTGGATTATAGAAGGAAAACTTTGATTTTTTTAATCCATACCCGTGTTTGTCAAAATTTTGACCAATACCATGGAGGTTGAAATTTTGACTAACATGGGCACAACTTAAAAAAAAAGGTTTCATTTCTCATTTCATTATTCTCGGCACAATGAATTAGATCAAGGGAAGCGCATGAAGGAGGACCGCCTGTAAGGATTTCCTTACCTTAACGTAGGGTTTTTAAAGTTTTTAAATTCTTATGGGTATGATAGACTATTTTGAAGATTATTTTGCAATATTAAAGATTATTTTTCAACCACTCCGATCCCTTTGTACAACATCCAAGTAGATTCACAAGGTTACGATATTGAATTTTTGCCATCATCTTAACCTCATTTTGAAACTAGTTGACAAAACATCACTGCTAAAGGCCTCAACATCCACCAAGAATAGGGAACCACCAAGGGCCAAACTGATATGCACAACAATCAGTAACTAGAACTATTACACATCTTAATATATTGCAAATAACTTCCTCTTCTCATCTTTTATATTCTTTTGTATTTGAGTTCATTGTTAAAACTGCACTCTCTACAGGTTTTTAACTTGCAGATATCAATCCATTTCACTAATGTTTTGTTTATTTGAATTTGGTGAGTGAATGAGACTTGCATACCATTTTTATGTATTATACAATCATACATCTCATTGATTGATCATTTGTACAACACATCATTAAGGTGGGTAAGTTCAATTTTTCTTATCAGTTTGTAAAGGCAACAAAATGCATCACATGAATAGATAATGCTTTTACTTGAAGTTTTCATAGTTTGTACTTAGAAGAAAAATCCCAGAAATGACATATTCGATCCTATACAGGTTCTAACATGGATTAAAATGATACATAGAGCCTCAGATATGAGTGAGTAATATTATAAAATACAAAATGCATCTAAGCATTACAACTGAGTTTCTACTAACAATGGCTAACCTACTCAATATAGACTAGAAACATATATGTCCTATTTTAAGTAGCCATTAGGAATGGTAATGAGGCCAGAGAAGTTAGGACATCTATGTGTTGTGGATAGAAGGATTTTTCCATATCTTCTGAAAAAAGGTACTCATAATTTTTTGAATCTTCTCAACGAGGGCACCTTCCTTACTTTTGTTGCTTGTTTGAAAGAATAGGCAATCTCAATGAGAGTGGGCTCTGAGCCTCGTCCTCCTCCAAAAAATATGCCAAAGGGAACCCCACTTGTATTGTAACCTGAAGGCACACTGATACCAGGATATCCTGCAATGGCTAGAACGCTTTTAATTTGAATATCTATGGACACCAGGGCATGTAGTTTATAGCTTTTTAAAACCTTATTAATTCCAGTTTTTGTTAGTGTGTGATCTATTTTTAGGGATTTTTTGTATTCTCATGCTTTTAAACCACATGTATTTTGGGACTGAAGAAATTTCCCTTCTCCATACTCAAAGAGTTTTTCCTGATATAAAAAGCAAATATAATGTTAGAAACATTTTAAAATACAAAGTAAACCATGCAAAAAACAAAGTGAGAAAGAGTTATTATACCTCCATAGCATGTTGTGTACTGAAGGAGATGATGTCATCTAATGTGTGAACAAGATATTATAGGAGCTCAGAAAGGTAGATGTTCACATCATGTTTAAATTCGTACCTTAGCACAATTTTCTCATTATTGATGCTTGAATTCAAAAAATTACTGAACATGTTGCCCCTTTCTTCCTATAAAGTAGACACCAAGAGATGTCATATAGTTTTCTCTAAAGTAGAATATGTATTATTTTTCTTATATTTCTTCAAACTTGTTCTAAATTTGTGGGACCACACCCTGGTGTAAATTCATCTTTTCAAAAGGATTAATGGTGAAGGGAGACCTACTCTCAAACAATGACACATTTTCTTACCCCTAAAAATGTTAGGATTACCTCATAGTTTCTAGATTCTTCTCAAAGGATACTGCTTTAGTAGATCCAAGTGGTAAATATGGGTTCCAAAAAATACCCAACATCTTTCCGTTTAGCCCTTTCGTCTTGAGGAATTGCTTATATCCACCTTTTGGAATAAACTAAGTTGCACTTCTTGTAGCTTTATGATCATAAACATCATAACCAACAATCACATCTAACAAGTAAACTACATCTACTACTATTTTGCAAATTGGTCTTTTATCAATAGATTCAAGTTATCTCAGAATCTTGTTCAATCTCTAGGAAAATGTGAACTTGTAAAAAATAGCATTCATTTATCACATTTGCATCCTTAACCAAAAGACATTGATAGTCTTGCTATAGATCTTTAGCATGCTAACCACATTCTTTATTATTGATTCACTTAAGCAAATAGATTTCTAATAGCCTTGCTATAAATACTTTTAGCTGATGATAATAATGACCACATTATTTTTCAAAAGAACAATTAAGGAGATCACAGGTCAAAATAAGGAGTGGCCTGAATACCTAATGTGTGGAAAAGAAACAAGTTGTGGTGTCTCTACTGGTCACTTCAAGGCATCTTTGTGTTGGGTGCTTGATGGGATTCAAGTTTGGCATGGTTTCCTCCATTTCATGCCACTTCAATGCTGAGTACGAGTTTGTTTTCCAGGGTGTAGGAATATGACTGTAGTTTTGGGATGATTTAATGCACACTATAGGGTCAACATGACTTTATTATGAGACACGAGTCAATGAAGTTAGGACATGAAGACTTCCCAAAACCTTCCAATACATTTTTGATATTATATGTAGCAATTATTTCCTATCACCTACATTGGGGTCTAAACACATAAGTTGGATGTGCAAGAGAATAAGAAATTTAATGTAATGTATTAGCTAGAGTAAGAGAGCATGTTTCTGAATTGGTATTGATTGGTTTTCTGAGTCTATTTACACTTGAGACAGGACATGGATTGCTGAAGAGGGTTTTAGCACCTTGTTGGGCATATTGAGCAATGTTTAGATAGCTCCAAACTCCATAACTAGGTGTCATTATGATCTCAAATTTAACAATAAATATTTCTCTTACAAAGCACGAGCGTATCTCTTTTAAGGAGTTGATGGTGTGTATCGAGTTAGAATTCAAAGGTTGTCATTCTTTTTGTTCTCCGCTAAAATTGTTAGACATGTCTCTCAATCATCCAATAATAACTCCTATGTTGATTACATTTTCTATTTAAGAGGCCCTGAGTGATTTGAATATTTCATGGTCTAGTGAGCATGATTTGTGTGTATATTTTTAAATCTTATATAATCTTGTAATATTTAATTATTTTTTATTACAAGATACTACTAATGCTTGTATGTTTACATTTTGTATATTTATAGCCCAAATAATTGCCTATGAAGAAAGTCCACACCTGGCAATATGAACCCAGAACAAAATAATGAGACAATTGCTAGATTGTGGTCTTAGTTCCAAAGAAAAGTTGATAAATGTAATTGTCCTTGAAAAAAGTGTAAGGGCTTAAAGAATCAAAGAATTCTAATCACAACAACCTAGAGTAATTATAGGCAACATGGTCACATTGAAGGGGGGCACAATTTTTGTCGATTGGTGAATGTGGATTTTGAATTGGAGGAGCATGGAGGTGTGAATATCCAAGTCGAGGATAACACTCCCATGGAAGAAGATGATCCTATGGAGGAGAACACAATTGAAGATGATGGTATTGGCGTAGCTGATAATGTGCCAGAGGACATGATTGAAGAAGATGGTATTAGTGTAGCTGATCAAGATGATCATGATGATGGTACTAGCGCATCTGATAATGATGATGAAGATGGTCTTGATATACTTGAGAAGGCATACAAGACCCTATACCAAGGCTCCCAAACAACTCTTCTCTCTGCTATAGTGTTGTTGGTGAACTTGAAGGTTATGAATGGTTTATCCAATGTAGCAATGTCACGTATGCTAAGGTATGCCATTTTTTTCATCTTCAATATTAGCATACCATTACTATTCATTATATTAACAATTCATATTTGTTATTGTAGGTTAATAGGTGAGTTTTTGTTACCACCATCAAACATTCTACCTCATTTGTACTGAGAATTATCTACCATTATGAATCAAATTGGAATGAAGTATCATACAATACATGCACATCCCAATGATCACATTCTATATCATAAACAATATGAATTTGCAATAGAATGCCCTAATTGTCATTTTAGTAGATATCAGTTAGATCAAATAACAAAAAAGGTGCCTCACAAGGTTCTTTGGTACATTCCCATTATTTCACATCTTCAATGATTATTTAGGTGCACTAGCTTGGTACAATTTATGGATTACCATGCATGCAATAGAAGTCAAGATGACATTATATGAATTCTTGCAAATGGTTCTACATTTAAAGACATAGAAATAACATGGCCACACTTTAAAGAAGAACCTTGTAATCTCAAGCTTTCATTGGCAGCAAACGGTGTCAATCCATTTGGAGATATGAGATTTTTTTACTTAGTGTGGCCTATTTTTGTTATTAACAATAACATTCCTCCTTGGATGTCCATAAAGAGAGAGCACATAATGTTGTCAATAATTGTACCAGGTATTTTTTCATTTAATAGTTATCTAAATTAATTTATAAACACCGCATCAAAATGGTCATAATAATTATGTAATGTTTTTGTTCATTCAACTAGGTAAGTACCAAGTTAAAGATATGAACGTGTATATTGAGCCCCTTATTGATGAGTTGTTGAAGTTATGGAATGAGGTCACTATGTATGACATCTCTAGACCAATAGGACAAAGACAATTTCAATTCCATGCAATGCTTGTATGGACAATACATGATGCCCCTTGGCTAACTCATTTTTGTGGTATGTTATATATTGTTAAGGTCACATATTTTTGGCATGTTATAGTGCTTACACATTATTTCTGTATGTTTAAGTTGCGCATGATAATTGCACATGATCCAATTGTATGGTATCTTTTAGGTCTTCAGACAAAGGGTAAGTTCACATGTCCAGTTTGTGGTCCAAAGATGAAATCTTGTCATTCAAGAAGTTTAGGAAAGTAGGTGTTCGATGAGTTTAGGCACTTTCTCCACAATAATCATAAGTATCAAATTATCAAAAAACATCTTTTTAATGGGAAAGAAGAGACAACATCAAGGCCACGAAGAATGACACCTCATCTATGGAAGTTGGAATACAATAGACTAAATTGCCAAGGTAATGTCATTCCATCTGATGATTTTTGTTTGAAATTTATATTTTGATATTGTCTTTTATTTACTAATGATGTAATTGATGCTCATGAAGGTCGTCAAGGCATCAATGACCAACTTCCTAGAGGAATAAAATGTTATCCTAGTCAATTTAGTAAGTTTTTGTACTACAAGGATCTCTCAATCATGCATTTGATTGATGCTATGCATATTGGAAAGAATGTAATAGAGACACTACGGAAAATATTGGATGGAAGGCATGACAAAGAAAAAATTGCCAAAATTTGTAATGACATTCATGAATCCAATCATGCACTAAAAAATTTCATTGAATCAAAAAGAAATGGAGACCACATAAATATGAGTGCCATTCCTTGAGAAATTAGATGTTAATGGGGAATTTAGATTGATGTTAGGGGGAGGGGGGTGAGGTCAGATGAGCTTCCACCTTCATGTGGTTGGCCTTGTTAAGTAGAGAATATTAAAGTATTCTTGAAACCAAGTGAAGCTCAAACTAACATACCTTCATTATTTAATCAATTTCATTTGTTTTAGGTCTTTTCTCATAAGTGCATTTTGAACGTGTCATTGTCAAATAACTATCAAATAACAAACTAGAAGGGCCAATAGTCAACTTGTCTAGCATGATTCAACTTCATTTTGTGTAAGTATTCTCTTATTGAGTGCGTCAACCTCTCTTAGCCTAATCTGGATTATTTCATTGGTTTGTGTTTTTGAGTAGGTGAAGTGTTAAATCAGTTCCTATCTTCTATTCTTTGTTCATAACTATCACCTTTAGGCAAGCACATCATTATATCATCGATGCTATGTACCTTTAGCCAATGTAGATAAACTCACTGTGACAAGCATGGCATAAGATGTGTTCTTGACTTGGACTAGTAAAGGCATGTTGTCACTGTCATTTGGAACTATAATGTGTCACATCACTTGCCAAATGGAGCCTTCAAAGAATAAAAGATGTCATATTTTATCATATACTATCATTGTACTCATTGTCCTCTAGTTACTTGTCTCTAAGTTTGTCTTTCATATTCCTTCACCTTCTAGACTCATGCATTTCAAGTTGTTGCAGTTCACTATCTTCTTAATTTCTTTGGAATTGTTTTAAGAAAAGTATCTCTACATTTATTCATAGCAGTTCTTAATTGGTTATATTTGGCATTCTTTATGCAAAGTTATAGACTGTAGCATTTCACTCCCTTTGATATTTAATCAAATAGTTTAAAAATCTCCACAAAGTGCTATCTCATTTGTCAAATGGTTAGTGTGCTTGGTTGATGCGAGCCATCATGAAGACTCTCCATTTAATACTTGTAATTGTTATTTAGTGTAAAATATTGTCATTTTCTACCTTCATCTTGTCTCAATGACTGTAAAAACTCCTAATTATGCACTGTCATATCCAACAATGTAGCCTCCAATAGGATTGTCACACATTTTGGAGTTTTTATCCTTTTAGGTACTAGATATTTGTCCTTATGTTCTCTGTTTACCACATCTGCCCTTAACTTCAATGTTAGTGATGGAATCTCAATGTAGTGACATGCCATAACATGCTGGCAGTTATGTACCTTTGACCAATGTAGATAAACACGCTATGTCAATCATGGTCTAACATGTCTTATTGACTTGCACTAGTAAAGGCACCTTGCCACTATCGTTTGGAACTATAACGTGTCACATCTCTTACCAGATGGAATCTACAAGGTAGAAAAGATGTCATGTTTTGTCATGTACTATTTTATTCAAGATAAGAGTCTGATTAAAGATATTTTCAAGATTAAAGATGTCATGTTTTATTCAAGATAAGAGTTCGATTAAAGATATTTTCATAGGGGACATTGACAGTCCATTAGGAGATTACTTGTTGAAAGAGTTTGGAGTCCAAGCCCAAACTAATGGGATGCTGATATATATGATTTTGTCACATATATGATTTAAGCAGCTCAATTTGAAAATCACTTATTTGTAATCTAATAGATTTTGAAGAATATTTCATCTTTGTTGTGATGATCTTTATTTCTCACATGCATATATTTCTTGGTTTTAGATTCAGCTTCATTTCCCATTGGACTAAGGCATTAATTTAGTTCTTGGCTCCTACATCATAGCACTTTTTCAAATAAATCAAAGAATATCTCAACATTAGTTTTAGGTAGTTGTTCTTTTCACTTTATATATCTCATTGCTTTAGCAATAATATTGCTATTAGGATTCCTCAAGCATCATCCCAAGTGAGATAAGTAATGTTGCATCTAGATATCCATGTGTGAAGTTGAATGATGAGGTTAAATATCATTAGGGGTTTGAGAATGATATATGTAAGTCATTCACATGTCTGTATATCTAGTTGATAGAGGTGTGAAATCCTTTTTAGTGAAAAACCTACTGTAGGTGCTTAGTGACAATGGAATTGGAATTTCTTATGAATTAGGTATGGTTTTCCTTAAGGCATATTTATTATCATTTCTCTTCATTTGTCCTTAAAACACACCTCAAGGAATGCTTGTAGGAATAATAGAACCTGAAGCGGGAGTTATTGTCCATCCTTATTACTTAGCCCATTGTTATTCCTGCCCATTCATAAGCTACAAGCTACTCTATGACACTTCAGAGTTCATCTTTAGGGAGTTGGGATCAGACATTTTGGGAGCCAAATTCTACTATCATTCTATTGTTTCTTCTTGTTGGGAAGCTATGAATTTAGTTCCATTGATAATGCATGACAGTTAGTGATCACACCGAGATGGATATTCATGTTCAAGTAGAAATTGTTCTTGTTAATTTTTCATAAATGGAAAGATACAAAATGGCTTTGGCAATAGGTTTTATTAAAATGAATTTTATGTGTTTGAAATTATCCATGTTTTTATAATGCTGCTACCATCATAGTTAAAGATTATATCTTCCATCTAACTTTTAAGTGCCCATTCTCTTGTAGTGACCTTGTAAACCTTCATATGATAGTGGACAACTTTTGTTTTTCTTTTGGGAAATTTCAAATTACAAAAAAGAGGAACCAATTATATTCATTTTAGGTGCAAATAGGTCAACACTCTATTAATTTCACAAGGACTTGTGCTCTAATCCAAGAAATAACACTATATCTTACCATTCAACCAAACCCAAGCTTACTGTTGGTGTGAAGGATTAGCACATTTTCAAAAACCAACTATAAATTTAAGCACATTGGTTGGTCTTGTTGAAACATCTATACCTTTTGTATTAGTTTTTGTCCTTCCACATTGGTTAGTCTTGCCGAAACATCTATACCTTTTGTATTAATAATTATGATCTCATCTAAAAAATTATGCCCAAAATTTCAAATCTTTAAGTGCACCCATTCTTGAGACAATTCAAGTCTATTGAGTAAAAATAAGGAAAAATTTGAAAAAAAGTATTTATAGATGAAAATGAATTTTTTTTTTTGTTTGGAGAAATCTTTTAAAAAAAATATGATTTAATCTCACTTATTTAAAAATTGTGATCTAATCTCAGTCTATTATTTAAAAATTGCATTTTAACTAGGATTCAATTGGGATTAATTTGCATCTTAAAATTTTTGTCCTATTTTAAAAAATTGCAATCCAATTTATAATTGGATTGCATGTTCTTCTGGTTTGTGAATTTATCCCAACTTGTGCTTCTTGGTTTCATACCATTCAAGAGTTAGCCACAATGTAGTGATTAGTAGAAAATATTTTAATTGTAAATCAAAGCTGGATAAGGTATTGCTATGAGAAAGCAAGATGTTAGGTTTGGTTCCTTGTATTTTGTTCTATTAAAAAAGTATTAGGCAATTTGTAATAAAGAAACAAGTTACAAGTGTCAAGTTTGAAAATTGTAAATATTCATTCGACAAGAAAAGTTTCTTGTTTGTGTTTATGTGGGAGGCCACATGCTATGAGAAGGGGTAATTTAAGTACATTTGGGTAGAGAAAAAATATATATTGAAGGCTAAGGTAGAATGAGAAAACATAAATGACTATTTACTAAATATTACATGTACCTGAATCAGAGAAACTCTTGTGAAGGTTACTATACTAAGAAAAATAATAACTGGACATTGCTTATTTCATGTAAAATGTTTGAAATTTGGAAGCTAGTGCAATGATATGTGTTGCCTGACTTTTAGTCACCCATTTTTTGACAATGTCAGAGTCAAGTCAGGTCTGTTTTGTTAGTGTCTAGGTCTAGTTTCTCTCTAGGATAGGAGGTCTTTGCCGGGTATCCCTGCAATTGCTCCTTGCTTCAAGTCAGGTGGGTTGTGTTAAAATCTCTTCATTCTGGGTAGGTTGTAGATCCTAACCTAGCAAAGACTTGGTGCTCCTATTGATGATCTTTTTCAGCAGATGGAATGATGTTTGGGAGTCATAAGTTTTAGATATTCAAAAGAACTAGAGAAGATTCTTCATATGGATGATACATTGACAGAGCCAGCATTGAATCATTCAGATTTTACTCTATATAGCAGTGTGTACACTTCAAGTGAAGAAGATCCTCTTATTCTTAATAAGTACATCAGTAGGGATTGCAGTTGAAGACTTTGATCTATATTCAAATTTGCAGGCTAAGGAGATATCAAGAAGTGTTCCTGGAAGTTTGCAGAATGAAAAGGAGATTGCATTGTTATATTTCATCTGGTATCAAGATCCATAGGTTCAGAATATCAAATTACTTCAAAATATTGCATCTTAATTACAATCAAAGAAAATGGCAATGAGTCTATGTTGAATTATAATGGAATCGAGGGGCAGTGTGTAGTTGTTCCCCAAAATTTCGCTATCATTCCCTTTTTGGCCGCATCTTGTTTGTTCCAAGAAATGCTCAAGTGTCAAAGTCCAGTGTGTTTTCTACCTTTTGGCCTGAAAACCTAGTATGTTTTCGGCCTTCTCTCTGAAGGTTCAGGATGTTTTTGACTTTCAGTCTAAAAATTCTCTATGTTTTCAACCTCTGGTTTGAAAACCCTCTATGTTTTCAACCTTCAAGTGCACAACTCCGACCAAGTGGGTCCCAGTTTCTAACGACACCATGGGCCCAGTCAGCAGTCAAGAAAACAACAAGCCGCCAGTGGTCAGTGGTTAATATCTTACGGTTGGTCGCATGATTGCATGGGCTCTTTCGAGCCCATGTGACCATGCGAAAAACCGTCAGTGGTCATAGTTAAGAAAGGTCTAAATGGTTTGTGGTGGTAGTTAACACTTCGCGGTTGGTTGCATGATCACATAGGTCTTTCTGGTCGCATGTGATCATGCAACAAACGGTCAAGCAGAGGCTTTCAGCTCTAGTGGTGGGTCCTTGGGTGGTGACTTGTCCAATTTTCATTGGTCGGCGGGGTAATACAATGGCGGGATGAAGCCACGTGTAAAGTGATCAGTTTGAAAAGTTGCCTGTGGTTATTATATCTTCAAGATACTAAATCAATGGTAGTCGCTTAGTCGCTATGGGAAGGAAGATGCTTTACAAACTTGCGAGATCTTTCCACATGTCAGGTGGGTCCAAGAAAAGTTTGTCCGTAGTTATAAGATGCTTAATTGATGGTTGCCGCTTTGCCGATATGGTATAGGAGATTCTTTGCGGGTTAGCGAGATCACTCCGCGTGCACCAATCATAGAGCAGTCGCATGATTGTATGAAATAAAATAATGCTATGGGTGTTGGAAATATTCAAGAATTAACCAAGTTACTGAGAGGGGAGGGGTGAATCAGTAACTTCAAAATTTTCTTTCAATAACAGATGTATTAACATGTAGTTCACTTTATCCTTTTGCATATAGAAAGCATGAAACTTAAAAGCATTCACAACAATGACACATAGATTTGGTTACCCAGAAACCTTCCAAAAGAAAGTAAAACTGGGGTGGGGATGAAACCCACAAATCTTTAATACTACAGTATAAAGTTGGCCGGTTAAGGCTTACATTGATCACTTCTGATGATCTGCCCTGCTAGGAGCAATAAGGATTGCTAAATCCACCCTGTTAAAGGATTTTTACAAACTTACAAAAGAAGTATGTACTCGGTAAAGAGATTTTACAAAAGACTATTAAGTCTACTTGGTTAGAGGATTTTAGTACTGATTCACTGGTTAAAATGAAACAGTATATCTCTTATTTTGCAACTGGATTGCTAAATGAGATTCGTTGATGTACTGATCACCTTCTATGATGAATTTGCCTTTGCTACTCCTTATGTATAGTAGCCCTTTGTAATTTACTAGTTTCTACCTTTTATCTCTTTTTTTTCATACTTCTCTTTTTTGGATATGATATAAAACATTGTTTATATACAAGTCTAAACAATTAATTACAATTACAAAGTCAACTTGACAAATAAACATAAGTGCTACTAAGTCGGCCCAAGTATGGTTACACGGTTCCTGCAAACTAACTCGGTGACTTTTTGATACTCGGCATCCACCGCATTACTCAGCATCGTCATGCACTCGGTAGAAGTGAAGGCTCGGTTCATACTAACCACTCAATAAGTTTCAAACTCGGTAAATACTTGTGACTCGGTAGACATAATGTCACTCGGTTTACACTATCCTGCTCAGTTTGCACTGTCCTGCTCAGTTTGCACTATTCTACTCGGTTTGCACTGTTCTGCTTGGTTTGCACTGTTCTACTCGATTTGCACTATTCTACTCGGTTTGCACTGTCCTGCTCAGTTTGCACTGTCCTGCTTGGTTTGCACTGTTCTGCTCGGTTTGCACTCAGAATGCAAATAAGTGTTGTCACTAGTGGCAATCCTACTTAATGCCAACAATCTCCCCCTTTGGCATTAGTGAGAAATACACTTATTGCCCAAAACTTATATACATGAACCATGCTGAGATTTATTTTGATTTTTCAAAATTTGTCTTTGTCATAGGGCTTTATAAATTATCTCCCCCTTTCAATGCACTAACTTTTTCTTCTATACATATCTCCCCCTTTTTGACGATAATGCCAAAGGTGTATATACAAGTGTTTTACAGGGAGAATCCAAAATTTGATAGAAAAATAAAATGTACCTTCATTATCAGTGCCAGGGTTCTGTCCCAATTTTCTTGCAGAATCTTGCATGTTTGGATTGCAATTTGGACTTCTGTAGAGAGTGCAATCATGTGATCTGCTATTGAGAACTGATTGTCATGAATTAATGTTTTGGAATGTTCAATGTGCTTATACATTGTATTCATGATGGGAAGGATCATGTTCTGAATGTCTAGCAGTGTGGACCAGATCCTTGTGTCTTCTTTCAGTAGTTCTGACTGCATATTTGATAGGAATGAGATTTTCATGTGATTAGTAGAGTTTTAACTTGGTTCAAGTTGTAGCTTCTGTATGCTAATCTTCAAATCCTCATCAATTTTATTCATTTTATTCTTGACATCCTTGGTGAACTCGGCAACATTGCATAGTTTGGCCAAAAGGGAGGTAACATTCGAATAGGAAGATTCAATGTTTGTCAAAACTGAAGATAGTTCTGCTTGATTAATAGCTATGTGCTGAGCAATGTGCTCAAGCACTTTATTGTTGAATTTCTTCTCGGCTTTTTCAACTAACTTGTCTATCCCAGATGAATCCTCATTGTACTTATTTACTGCTTCTGCTAATTGTAACAAAACATGTTGAGAGGAGTCTACTTCAATACCTAATGCTTCTGACAAAATGTCCTTAGCATCCTTAATGATTTTATATTCCTTGTTTCTCTCCTCTTTAAGCTTCTTTTTCTTCACTTTCCTTTGGAGGAGTTCACCTATATTTTGCATTTGATCCGCTGATAGATTTGCAAAATTCAATGTTGGAATCTCTATTTCCTCATCTAGGTCTATATCCTCTACTATATTCTTGCCCAAAAATCTTATACTCAGTTGAGCCTTAGGCTTATCTATACTTAATGCCTTAGTAGTAGTGATAGTAGACATAGTAGGACTAGCTATAAAGAGTGGTATACTATCTACTAGAGCACTTAAAGCTGAAGTATTTACACTTGTAGAATCAAAAACTGGAATACTTACTGCTGGAAAACTTGATGAAATAAGAGACTGCAACTCGGTAGAAGAAATGATAGTTACTTCTGTTGTTGCTATAGGTGATTGGACAAATGTTGAAGTTGTCACAACCATGCTTGAAGATGTCTCCAGGCTAGATGTAGTAACTTTTGCTAGAGAGGTAGGAAGTGATGCAATGACTTCTGCTGCTATCCTCAGGGTATCATCTACCTCAGTGGCTTCTTCCTATTCATCACTGTCATCTTTAATGTCTTTTATTATAACTGATTTAGTACTCGGTTGGTGAAGATGGTATATGTTCTTCCATGTGGAATTTGCACTCTTCACAACCGATTCAATATTGTTAATCAGAATTAAACAAGTATTGAACTTCAGTGTCATCTTATTTTCATTCTCCTTCAATGCCTTCTTTATTTCATCATTTTTCAAGCTGGGCATTAACTGTTTCAGGGTTTGATCAAATATGTCTTTTATAGTTTGCCTTGCATTGGCCCATCTCATTTTTATTTGATCTAATAAAGCTCCTGGAATCTGTTGGGCTATTTCATCAGGAGAGTATTTCCACTGTCCCATCTTTTCAATGACATCATCTTCAATCTCCTTTTGTTATGTTTCCGATCTTGTTTCATATTTTAAAGATTTTATATTACTTACTCCAGATCCTGATCCTTCTCTCAAAAGTCTGATCTTCTCTTGAAGGGTTAGAAGAGGCTTTTTGAATATTATATCTTTGTCCTTTTTGTCTACCTTACCCTTTGCACTTCTCCTTGTAAATACGGTAGTGGGAGGCTTAGGTACCTTGGTGATGAATACCTTTCCTTTCTTCTTTGCAGGTTCTGGTTCCTCTATTTTCTCATCCTTTTTCTCTTCTTCTTCAGTGTCTTCTCCTCTGTCCTCGGTTAGCATTTGCATTTTGGCTATCCTCTTTTTTCCTTTATTTACTGCCTATGGAAGCTTTATACTTAATTCAATTCTCACTTTTGCTTCTTCATATGTCCCAAAATATGGAGCTTTGGGATCAATAGGCTAATTAAGGAGGGCTTCAATGATATTCTTTGTTTCATCAATGTTTACCTCATAAGGAAGAGGTTTCACATGTACAATCCTCGGTTTAGCTGCTTGAATGTATACTCTGTCACAGTCCACCATGAAACAAATATCATCCTTATAATCCTCCACCAACTTCTGTGGAATCTGGAATCTGTCATTCATTTTCTCCTTGAAAGACTCAAAATAACTATCCATGATGTTCTCAAAATTTTTACCCATTTCTGAAATATATTCATTTATCTCATAAAGAATTGGCACATCTTTTCTCCATACTACTTTTCCTTTGGAAGGGAAGAATTTCTGAACATAGAAAAATAAACAGACCAGTAGAGATCCAAACTTACATGGATTGTTTTTGGAAGTTTGAATGCTTTCCATGTTCTTGTTAAACTGTTTTAAAAATAAATCTGCAAGGTCAAATGATAAATTATTCTTTACCACTTTGTATGCTAGGTCTATGGCTTCGCAGGGAACACTATTCTGTCGACTTGAACTGTATATTTTATGAGCAATGATGTGTGTTCCAAACTTCAGTTCAGCATCAGTAATGCTGCTTACTTTCATGCCTCTGCCATCCCACTTGGCTAGGGTTTTCTTCTCCAGCTCCGGCTGACCTAGGGTTTTGGTAGATTTAACTTTGTTTAACATGGGAAGACTGGTGATTTGGTGAATCATCTTCTTAGTGATCTCTATGGGTTGCTCAAGCCAAATCTTGCCTTCGTGTACATGGTTGAGAATGTATCTAACCCATTTCTCCCAAAAGTTTTGAGGTAAATGTGTAATGTGAACTAATCCCTTGTCTTCCAGATGTTTGTGCTCTGGTTTTAGAACACCATTCACACATAGTTCCTCATGCACAATATCTAGCTCTAGGTTTCCCATCTCTTGAATTGCACAATTGAAATGATTGTGAATATCGTTAACAAGTAGTACCTTAGGAGGAATCTGAGATTGAGCTCCGTTCGGGTCTAGGGCTGCTGCAACTACAGGCATGAGTTTGAAATCTGGTGCTCTCCATTCCCCTTGGATTATCATTTCTGATCCTTTCTTCGCTGAAGCGCTGGATGATGCCATGGTAGCTCATAGAGAATTCTTTTCACAAAAGTATTTGAATCACTTGATTGCTTTGGAAATTTTCTGCTCTCAAAATGCTAAAGTTCACGGTGAAGAATGAGTTTGATTTCTTGCCTTTTGTTTACAACTCTGTCATTAATGCTTAGTAGAAATTAGGGTATGAATTCTGACAGACTATCACCCACTATGAATTAATTGCTTGGTAAAGACTTCGCAACTCGGTGAACTTGAGAATTCATATTGCTTCGACCTCGCTTGGTAATCATATTAGATAGCTCCTGACCTTGCTCGGTGAAAACTGATACCGACCTTCCTGTGATCTTATTGCATCTTGTATGCCAATTTAGATCTTTCTTTTAATTCAGTTCTGGAACTACTTGAAATTTGTCTATGAGAATACAATTCCAGTGCTTTCTTGGGAATTTAGTTTGAGTCGGTAGAGCCACCCATTCCATTACTTGGTCTGGTTTGCTCGGTAGATTTAGGAATCCACTATTGTCTCATCTGTTTCCTAACCTTAGTTGCTTCATTCTTCTTTCCATCTTCAACTTCACTAGCATTCATGCAATTTCTAGCTATATGACTGAGTTTAGTGCATTTGAAACATCTTATGGTAGTATCTCTTTTCCTTAGATGATGTTTTATGCAATTCATGCCAATGTGTCCATATTCTCCACAGTAATGACATCTACACCAAGTGTTGTAATCCCATCCAAACATTGCTTTCATAATTTTTTCTACTGGATTGAATGTTTTGGATCTGCACTCAGATGCCTTGTGACCTTGTTTGTTGCATTTGTGACAATTACCTTTGAATCTTGGTTTTTCCTTGCATTCATTTGCTTTGTGACCATGCTGATTGCAGTTGTAGCATTTTCCATTGAATTCTGCTTTTCATTGCTCCAACATTTATTTGAAGTATGTCCTATTTTTCCATAATGATTATAAGTAGGTTTTTGATTCCTTTGAGTACCTTGCTTAGAAGATTCACCTTCTCTTTTGTATCCAAGTCCTTCTTTTCCTTTTTGCCTATGAAGATTTTGATCATACAGCTGATTTAAGTCTTCTTGGCTCTTCAACATTCTTTCATTGATTTGTTTTTTGGTGTTTAGGTCATCCACCAATCTTAGATTGATTTGCTTTTCATATCTTAGTTCTTCTCTTGTGCTTTCTATTTCTGATCTTAGAGTCAGAATTTCCTCATTTGTATGGGAGATCTGATCAATTAGGTTTTCTAGCTGAAGGGTTTTATTTTGGACTTCATTGTTCCTTCCATCCAATTCATCTTTCAACTTGTTTCTTTGTTCTAAGATCTCACAAAATCTTGTTGAGTGTAGTTCTTGTTCTCTTTTTAATTTTCTCGCTTCTTCCTACAGAGACCCATTCTTTTCTAGGAGTTCTTTGACAGCATTGTTTGCTTCATCTGAGCTATCTGAGGGAAAAAGATCTTCAATCTTTTCTTCAATGTAATTATGATCATTCATCTAATTTGCAAGTTCCTTCCTTCTTCTTAAGGATTGGGAAAGATGTTCTTTTGCTTCTTTAAGTTTAGCTATGGCCATTTCCAGATCTAGCTTTTCATTTTCAATCACCTTGTTCAGTTTGAATACCTCCATTGTCCTGGATCTTTGCTCAAGCTAGTTAAGCTTTATCTTGAGAACCAATACAGCTCTGATACCAATTGTTAGAAATATTCAAGAATTAGCCAAGTTACTGAGAGGGGAGGGGTGAATCAGTAACTTCAAAATTTTCTTTCAATAACAGATGTATTAACATATAGTTCACTTTATCCTTTTGCATATAGAAAGCATGAAACTTAAAAGAATTCAAAACAATGACACATAGATTTGGTTACCTAGAAACCTTCCAAAAGAAAGTAAAATTGGGGTGGGGATGAAACCCACAAAGCTTTAATACTACAGTATAAAGTTGGCCAGTTAAGGCTTACATTGATCACTTCTGATGATCTGCCCTGCTAGGAGCAATAAGGATTGCTAAATCCACCCTGTTAAAGGATTTTTACAAACTTACAAAAGAAGTATGTACTCGGTAAAGAGATTTTACAAAAGACTATTAAGTTTACTTGGTTAGAGGATTTTAGTACTGATTCACTGGTTAAAATGAAACAGTATATCTCTTATTTTGCAACTGGATTGCTGAATGAGATTCATTGATGTACTGATCACCTTTTATGATGAATTTGCCTTTGCTGCTCCTTATGTATAGTAGCCCTTTGTAATTTACTAGTTTCTACCTTTTATCTCTTCTTTTTCATACTTCTCTTTTTTGGATATGATATAAAACATTATTTATATACAAGTCTAAACAATTAATTACAATTACAAAGTCAGCTTGACAAATAAACATAAGTGCTACTAAGTCGGCCCAAGTATGGTTACATGGTTCCTGCAAACTAACTCGGTGACTTTCTGATACTCGACGTCCACTGCATTACTCAGCATCGTCATGCACTCGGTAGAAGTGAAGGCTCGGTTCATACTAACCACTCGGTAAGTTTTGAACTCGGTAAATACTTGTGACTCGGTAGACATAATGTCACTAGGTTTACACTATCCTACTCGGTTTGCACTGTCCTGCTTGGTTTGCACTGTTCTACTCGATTTGCACTGTTCTGCTTAGTTTGCACTATTCTACTCGGTTTGCACTATCCTACTCAGTTTGCACTGTTCTGCTCAGTTTGCACTCAGAATGCAAATAAGTGTTGTCACTACTGGCAATCCTACTTAATGCCAACAATGGGATCATGTGACAATGGAGTTTGGGTAGGTGAATGCACTCTACTGGGACCCACATTAGCCAACAGTGCAAGTGCAATGATGAGATGGTGACGCGTGTCAGTGCACAATAAAAAAGATTAAAGGGTTATTATCTTAGGAACATTCAACAGGTGCTTAAACATTAGAGTTAAAAGTTGACGAAAGGAGAATAATAAAATAAACAAACTTTCGACCTTTTTCCAAAGTTGACTGTCGTATTAGAACATAAAATGTCTATTACAGAACATGTCGAAGGAAATATTGAAGTCTTGAGACTGAGTTGATTAATGCATCTGGAACAAAGAGGAGAATTGCATGTTAAAAAGGCTTATGCTGTTGAATAACCGATAAGGTCTAGACTAGAGGTTTTGTCAGAAGCTCCTATCACAGTAAAGGAAAACATAATAATGTGGCACATGTCAGACATAGTAACCTTATTAGATGTTTTCATGATGATAAGGTGATGCTCCTTCCAGATTTAGATTTGTATTCAGAATTGCATCAAGGATGATTCCTTATGATATGAAAACAAGGAGAAGTCTAATACAGAGGGATGGTTAGATGTTTATGGATGCATGCAGATGATTATGTAGCATTCTCAAGTTCATGTTGATAGATGGAGTCTGTTCACTTCACATTCTTAGGGTAGATCAAAGGAAGTGACAGTGTCTTTTGGGCTTCTTTTTTTGTGATTTCAAAAGTATTATTCTTTCACCTTTTCAGATTCTGGAAGCTGAAACACTTCATATTCTTATGAAGATCATACTTTGTAATCTCTATATAAATTGGGAATAAAGGGAATGAAGGGGTTGACAAACTTGGCATTGGAGCAGAGTAATTCTATTTGCTAAGCTTTATTTCATGTTTGTTGTGCTAGTAGTTGTTCATTTGCATTTGAATAGATAGAACAGTTATATGTGAAGCTGTACTTGCTTACTAGATTCCATTTCATGTTGGTAATTGCAGTGAAAGTAATTCTATTTATCTTTCATGTATGATTCTTCTCCTATTCATCCAGTTATTTAGATGCATCTAAATAGAAAGTACAATTGTATATGGAACTGTGATTCCTGCTTGGATTCCATTTCATGTTAGTAATTGCAGCATAACTAATTCCATTTACTATCCATGCATAACTCTGTTTCTATTCTCCTTAGTAGGATATGCATTCTTAGAGTAGATAGATTTAGGTTGGAAGATAGACTTTATGATAATCTATGATCAACATTCCATTGGGGATTATAGGTTATCCACTCTTATCCCTACTTGAATTGTTTGTGCCTACAAACAATTTGGTTAAAACACATGAGAGACAACCTGGTGGTCAAGATAAAAACATATTCATTACATATCATACACAATCAAGGAGCTGTACCTGTCAATTCAGAGGGCAGTGATAGAAGACTTACACTGACCCATTTGTTGGTGGACATCCTTTTGTTCTCTCACCTTGGGTGTATAGAGAGTCAAAGATTGAAAATCTTAAGAGAGGACAAACTATTAACCAAGAGTTTTTGGTGACTCTACTAGCGAGAACTTTCAATTGACATATTTCTAGTTTCCCCTCACATATTTGTTCTTGTGGAAATAAGGTGGTTGCCACAGGAATCAGGTTTCCAGTCCTACATGCTGAAGGAAGAACTAGCTTAAAGTTGAAGACTGGAAAGCACCCAACTGAGGAAGAAGAGAGGATTGATGCTGATATTGGTTTCCTCAGTTTATAGTTATCTCTGCTTCCTAGAGATTGGTGACTCTACTCTAGTCCTCGTAACTTTGGTTGAAGAGTCCAGTGTTTTATATTTTCAAAATTGTATTATCTCTAACTTGCAGGAGATTGGCAACTCTATTGTAAAAGGCCCATGCCTTCTAAAATGGTGAAAGGAAGGAGGCCAGATCCTTCCCTTATGGAACTCCATCACACTACTAATCCTATGTTGCATGATATGTTTGAAGCTTATAGAGAAAGCATCATTCATGGGGTAGAGATGAACTTAAGTATTAAAGAGGATCATGCAACAGTGCTGTTATGGAGAAGCATCTGTGCAAGATATCACCTACTGAAAGAGGTGGAAGAAAAAGAAAATTTGTTGTAGAAGTTGAAGAGAGAACTCAATGTGGATGATGGTGAGGTGTCAGAGGCCCCTCAAGATCACATTTCATTAAATTTTTTAGTCTTGAGTGAAAAAGAAGTCAAACCAAGAAAACAAATCAGAAAAAGATCCACAATTGAGGAGATAAATGCTGAAGAAGATCCAAGTCTCCAATTCCTTTGGGAGGCATATAAGCTAAGTTTGACTGAGGGAATGAAGAAAGGATTGAGTGTCTCTAAAGATCATCAGTCTCCTCTATTTCTAAAGCATGTGCATCAGAAATATTTTGAGGTTCAAGGTCAGAAGAAAAAGAAATATGGTCCCTTGGTGGTACCTGAAGAAAATTTGACAAATAGAATGTCTGCATCTGCAAGCTACCCAATTCTAGAAGAACAAGAAAAGCCCTGGATTTCTACAAGACAAAATTTGGTGAGCAGGGAGATTCTTGAAGATCAGGAAGGAAAGGTAAACAAAATTGAAAAAGAAGATGTATCTATGTTTTCCTTTCCTTCTGTTGATAAAAGTTGTAGAATAGGAGAAAAGAATGAAGATCAAGCTTTGAATGGTTTTTCTTCTGAAAATTATCCTAAGACTGATGTGCTAGAAGATGAAATTCCTGAGGTTATTGAAGAATTTGGTGGGGGCGATTTTCCATTCATTAAAGTTGATAAGGATCCAGTACCAAAACCACTCTATTTTGAAAAAGATCTAATATTGAGTGTTACTGATCAAATATGTATAGATGAAAAGGCTGAAATATGTTCTGTCAATTATCCTACTAAAGATGTTGATGAAGAAATTAGTGCAACAATAGATTTTGAACAAGAGGTTTCAGATATTAATGAAGTACTGTAGCATTGTGTAGAAGACAAAGAATTAGATGAAGATTTTCCTATTTTTGAAATGAAATTTGATCAATTCATGGTGCCAGCCACATGTAAATCCTCTTCTATAGTCAATTCAGACATTGGAATTCTAAAACTAGATGAACATCTTGAAGGATTAAAAATTATAATAAATGAAGAAGATGTTTTGATTCTGGTGGAACCTATGCACAATGAAGAATCATCTTGTTTTAGTCTTGGTTTGGAACCTAAAGTTGTTAATGACAATGCTTGCAACCAATATGATGGCATTTCATTTCTAAAATCTCTTGAACTTTTTGATGTTCTCAATCCTAGTTTAGATGCTGATATCTCTACTAAAGGTGATATTGTTGACAATGAAATAAATAGATGTGAGTATTTTCCAGCAATATATACAGAATCTGGTGAATGTCTTTCTCCTTCACAGAAGATGTTTGAACATGTGAAAGGTGGTGTGTAGAAAAGTACAGAAGAACCAGAGATCTATGATGAGGCATGGCTATTCGGAAAGGTCCTATGGGTTACCATGTTGCAAATAGCTTTTGGACTCAAGTTCAACAGTGAAGGAGTTACCAGGGGTTATCAATGTTGTTTCAAACTGGTGAAGCATCTTCCTCTATTTCGAAAAGGATCATATTTTTCTATCCCTATAAATGGTCATGTATGATTCCTTTCTTACTCTGTGTTCTTTTGGGTGAGGTCCCCTCACCCGTGTTGTAGGTTAGGTTTGCTTTCCTATTCGTGTTTAGTTTAGTTTTTCCAATTTTGCTTAGTATAGTTTTTCCCTGCTTTCATAGTTAGTTGTTTTCCTACTTTGGTGTGTTTAGTTTTCCCTGCTCCCCTCTGCCCTCCCTATCTGTAGCTGCTCTTTAGTTTTCTTTGGTATAGACTCCACAATCCAATGGATAAAACACTTGTCTAAGTAGAGAAGCTGAATTCTTGATGCACCTAGCGGTACATGATCCCCAGACAGAGCTAGTTGTTGCCTGACTTTTAGTCACCCACTTTTTGACAATGTTAGAGTCAAGTCAGGTCTATTTTGTTAGTGTCTAGGTCTAGCTTCTCTCTAGGATAGGTCTTTGCCAGGTATCCCTGTAATTGCTCCTTGCTTCAAGTCAGGTGGGTTGTGTTAAAATCTCTTCATTCTGGGTAGGTTGTAGATCCTAACCTAGCAAAGACTTGGTGCTCCTATTGATGATCTTTTTCAGTAGATGGAATGATGTTTGGGAGTCATAAGTTTTAGATATTCAAAAGAACCAGAGAAGATTCTTTATATGGATGATACATTGACAGAGTCAACATTGAATCATTCAGATTTTACTCTATATAGCAGTGTGTACACTTCAAGTGAAGAAGCTCCTCTTATTCTTAATAAGTACATCAGCAGGGATTGTAGTTGAAGACTTTGATCTATATTCAAATCTGTAGGCTAAGGAGATATCAAGAAGTGTTCTTAGAAGTTTGCAGAATGAAAAGGAGATTGCATTGTTATATTTCAGCTGGTATCAATATCCATATGTTCAGAATATCAAATTACTTCAAAATATTACATCTTAATTGCAATAGAAGAAAATGGAATGAGTCTATGTTGAATTATAATGGAATCGAGGGACAGTGTGTAGTTGTTCCCCAAAATTTCCCTATCATTCCCTTTTTGGCCGCATCCTGTTTGTTCCAAGAAATGCTCAAGTGTCAAAGTCCAGTGTGTTTTCTGCCTTTTGGCCTGAAAACCGAGTATCTTTTCGACCTTCTCTCTGAAGGTTCAGGATGTTTTTGACTTTCAGTCTGAAAATTCTCTATGTTTTTGACCTCTGGTTTGAAAACCCTCTGTGTTTTTGACCTTCAAGTGTGCAACCTCAACTAGGTGGGTCCCAGTTTCCAACGTCATCGTGGGCCTAGTCAGCAGTCAAGCAAATAACAAGCTGCCAGTGGTCAGTGGTTAATATTTTATGGTTGGTCACATGATTGCATGGGCTCTTTCGAGCCCATGTGACCATGCAACAAACCATCAATGGTCATAGTTAAGAAAGTTCTAAATGGTTTGTGGTGGTAGTTAACACTTCGTGGTTGGTTGCATGATCGCATAGGTCTTTCTGGCCGCATGTGATCATGGGACAAATGGTCAAGTAGAGGCTTTCAGCTCTGGTGGTGGGTCCTTGGGTGGTGACTTGTCCTATTTTCATTGGCCAATGGGGTAATACATTGGCCGGATGAAGCCATGTGTAAAGTGGTCAGTTTGAAAAGTTGCCCATAGTTATTATATCTTCAAGATACTAAATCAACGGTAGTCGCTTATTCACTACGGGAAGGAAGATGCTTTGCAAACTTGTGAGATCTTTCCACATGTCAGGTGGGGCCAAGAAAATTTTTTCTATGGTTATAAGATGCTTAATCGATGGTTACCGCTTTACCGATATGGTACAAGAGATTCTTTGCGGGTTAGCGGGATTGCTCCATGTGCACCAATCATAGAGCAGTCACATGATCACATGAAATAAAATAATGCTATGCGATCATGTGACAATGGAGTTTGGGCAGGTGAATGTGCTCTACTTGGACCCACGTAGGCCAATAGTGTAAGTGCGATGATGAGATGGTGATGCATGTCAGTGCACAATAAAAAAGATTAAAGGTTTATTATCTTAGGAACATTCGGCGAGTGCTTAAACATTAGAGTTAAAAGTTGACGGAAGGAGAATAATAAAATAAACAAACTTTCAACCTTTTTCCAAAGTTGACTGTCATATTAGAACAGAAAATGTCTGTTACAGAGCACGTCGAAGGAAATATTGAAGTCTTGAGATTGAGTTGATTAATGCATCTGGAATAGAGAGGAGAATTGCATGTTAAAAAGGCTTATGCTGTTGAATAACCGGTAAGGTCTAGACTAGAGGCTTTGTCAGAAGCTCCTATCACAGTAAAGGAAAACATAATAATGTGGCACATGTCAGACATAGTAACCTTATTAGATGTTTTCATGATGATAAGGTGAGGCTCCTTCCAGATTTAGATTTGTATTCAGAATTGCATCAAGGATGATTCCTTATGATATGAAAACAAGGAGAAGTCTAATACAGAGGGATGGCTAGATGTTTATGGATGCATGCAGATGATTATATAGCATTCTCAAGTTCATGTCAATAGATGGAGTCTGTTCACTTCACATTCTTAGGGTAGATCAAAGGAAGTGACAGTGTCTTTTGGGCTTCTTTTTTTGTGTTTTCAAAAGTATTATTCTTTCACCTTTTCAGATTCTAGAAGCTGAAACGCTTCAGATTCTTATGAAGATCATACTTTGTAATCTCTATATAAACTAGGGATAAAGGGAATGAAGGGGTCAACAAACTTGGCATTGGAGCAGAGTAATTCTATTTGCTAAGCTTTATTTCATGTTTATTGTGCCAGTAGTTGTTCATTTGCATTTGAATAGATAGAATAGTTATATGTGAAGCTGTACTTGCTTACTAGATTCCATTTCATGTTGGTAATTGTAGTGAAAGTAATTCTATTTATCTTTCATGTATGATTCTTCTCCTATTCATCCATTTATTTAGATGCATCTGAATAGAAAGTACAATTGTATATGGAACTGTGATTCCTGCTTGGATTCCATTTCATGTTAGTAATTGCAGCATAAGTAATTCCATTTACTGTCCATGCATAATTCTACTTCTATTCTCCTTAGTAGGATATGCATTCTTAGAGTAGATAGATTTAGGTTGGAAGATAGACTTCATGATAATCTGTGATCAAAATTCCATTGGGGATTATAGGTTATCCACTCTTATCCCTACCTGAATTGTTTGTGCCTACAAACAATTTGGTTAAAACACATGAGAGACAACCTGGTGGTCAAGATAAAAACATATTCATTGCATATCATACACAATCAGGGAGCTGTACCTGTCAATTCAGAGGGCAGTGATAGAAGACTTACATTGACCCATTTGTTGGTGGACATCCTTTTGTTCTCTCACCTTGGGTGTATAGAGAGTCAAAGATTGAAAATCTTAAGAGAGGACAAACTATTAACAAACAATAAGTTAAGAAGGGTAGGGAAATGATGGATAAATACTATTTTTTAGAGTAATATCATTAGCAACTTTAGTTGAGGCTATCAAATAAAGAATTCAAATGTAAAATAGTTTATAAGCATCCATTCTTGGAAAATAGTTTGTAAGCATTATCAATCATCCCCAGATGATGCTCCCCTCTCAAAGTGGCATAAAGATATATTAAACTTAATGACCCTTTTGTCTAGCATGTGTGCTTTACAGATCAACTAAAGGTACACATTTTTTCTAACTAGCTTTCTTGTTTAATAGTTGCCTTAATTTGGTGCTTAACCTTGAGATTTATTGATTTATTGAATTATCTATACTCCCTATATGGTGAATTATAGTAAACATGTATAATGTGACCTTTGGATGCATTTTCATTTTGCTAGACAATATTGTGATTGCATGCTAATATAAGCTCCCAATTTTGAATCCTCCTTGCTTTGCATATTATCTAATAGTATTTGTCTTTCAATTACCTTAGAGTGTGTTGATTCTTATATACAATGAGAATGTATTTTTTATCCTAGATTGAAACCAATTTTGAAGGAAAACATATACATTTGAATAAACTGACAAATACCTTTATCTATCATTTAAAGCAAGTTTCTTCTAGTCTTTAAAGGTAGCTAGAGTGATTTGATACTTTTACTTGCAATGTTTTAACATTTGATTCATGTAAAAAGGTACATATTAATCATTACACCTTATGGTACACTACGTTCCTTTAAAATTTTGAAAGTCACATTTGTAGGAGTCATTTATTCATGATTACCACAACTTTCTTTTTTCTCAATCAGGGCAAAGAGATGTTCTATTTTTTTTGTTACTAATCAATCTCGAACCTGGTATATGCATTGAAGTTTAATGTGCATATGCCATGATATGCTTCTTACCTTTTTGGATCTCATAATAAATAAATTTTGAATTGTTGTATAATCCTTGTGGGAAATATATGTTGATCTGGTGTATAGGGGTATTTCCTTAGCCTCATTTGATTTTTTTGGGCATCCATATTATTGGTTAGGTCAAAATATAACATGGAATATTTCACCTATATGTTATTTTCAAGCGTACTTGAAACAATCATTGAAACTGGTCCTTTCAACTATTTACTTCCACTATTTTTTCTCACAACAAATTTATGCACTTGAAAGTAGATTCAATTTTAGCATAAAAGCATTCAGTAACTTTGATAGACTAAATTAATGCTTGGATATTGATGGGGAGATTGGGATAGACTAGCCTAGTCTGTGCTTTTTTATCCCTTCCTTGGGTAATTGGGTGTTCTTCTTTCACCCTATGGTCTCTAGGACTTCCTTCACTAGTGGAATCCCCTGACCTTGCCCAATCTGACCACCAAGAACAAGTGCTTCAACTTCTAGACTCTCCTTTGCTTAGCTTTTCTTTATTACCTTACTGTTATACACTAAGTTTTCACCCTTGTTTCAAGCTCTCTTGGTCTTGATAACTTAGTATAACATGGAAATCATCTCTAGGTTGTGGGACCTATGCTAACTGAGATGAGACCCCCAAGTTCTAGGCTGGTTCCTCTTGAATAATCACCTTAATTTTCTCTTTTTGACATGAAAGTAAATTCTTGAGGGAAAAGGGATAAAAGGAATGCTTGAAAGGGAAATGAATGAAAGAAAACTACCTACTAGGTCATACACCAAAATGATAGTATGAATTACAGTATAGAGGATGAAATTAGTGCACAAAATTAGGTCTAGGAGATCACAACTCACTAAATAGGCTTGCATCAATATTTCATAGAAGGGTCTGGAATAGAAAGAGGCTATTTAGGGAAAGAGATAATTTCAAAAACAATAGCATTCCTAAGAATTTAGACAATCTATGACCTGCAAACAAATATTCGCCTCTACAACTAGGTATAGGAATGAGACAGATTGTCAGGGGGTTGAAGTATACCCACAAGATCATTCAAATCAAATCATCCATAGGAATAAACATGAATTGCAAAAAGAAAGAAAGAGGGATCAGGAACCCTAAGATATTATTGAAAATATACATATACTCAATTCATTAAGAGAAAATTTAGACAAGAAGGCATAGGGACAGAAAGAATGTCACAAAATACCTTTGCAATATCTAAACATCAATGAAAGGTTACAAACTACAAAAAGCCAGAGGGTATAAATAATGCCACGGATAACTCCTCAGAAAGAAAATCTCTCTTTTACAATTGTAAAACTCTGAGCTTCTAAAAGCTCCCCAAAACATTATATACATCTCCTTTTGCATATAGGTAGGAGCAAAATAATCCCACTAGGGTTACATAGATTTTCATAAAATAATAAAAAACCTAATTCTATCATATTTGAAAATAAATGCATCGCTGAAATATCTTGGCCAATCAAATCTCTATCCTACATGTCCATTTCATCACTACATCTTCCTGCAGACAAGCCGCCTTGATCCATCTACCTCTCTGCAACTTGGCCTCGCCATAACTACTCAAATTTGGTACTTCAGATATTTTGAATTTAAAAATATAAATGGTCAGAGGTGGCACCAAGCCTTTATCTTTATCAATGGCTGACATTTGAAGTTGATCTCATTTTAAAACCTGGCCATAGATCTTTTCATTTTACCTGGGCACTACTTCTATTCTTAACCCTAACTCATCTGGTGAATACGTGACTAAGGCTTTCACTTCAGGCTCTCTTTTCTCTTTAGTCACTGAATCTCCTAAACTTTTGATTAACTCTAGCTTGATCTAGTGATTACGTGACAAGTGTTGATCCTTACTTGATCTGACGGTGGTCATTGAGTCTCCTGAAGTCTTTGGAATATTCCTTCTCATTAGGAGGTCACACAACAAAAGGTAATCTCATAATCATTGGATAAAAAAGAATATTCCCTTCTTCATTGGGTGATAACCTGACTGAGCTTACAAACCTAGGCCCATCCTGCGACTTGTCATCATACTACTAGTCTTTGAAATGAGCACGCCAACAATATCTGACAAGCAGAGCCACCTGATAGATCACCTTCGTGCTGAAAGATTGGATGGCTATTGCATAGCCGTGATGAATATCTCTCGAGCATATTTTCCTTATGGTATTACAACAATCATTGATCTCCACTGAACTTTAATTCTTTAGAGCTAAGACAGCAGACAAAAATAACCACTTCGCTAGGTTGTTGGATGCTAAGGACTTGACTGCCAAAAATAAGAGATCTCGCAAACACATAGTCATGAGGTTGTTGAATAATGTCTTAACCACCTCAAAAATTGGAGACCTAGCGACTGCATCCTTGAAGAACTGGGCCCACCCTGCCAAGTGTCACTATGTTATTTTCTTTTGACTGCCTTCTCAGCTTTGACAACTGCCAACTGTTCAACTTTGGCCCACCTTTTCTTAACCGCAGGAAATCTGGAGATCACGTGACTTTGTATTGTCTAGATCGCTGAAAAATTTTCTCAACCTCGATCAAGTCTAGAGATCATGCAAACACATAGTCATGAGGTCACCAGATAAAAGTCTAACCCTTGAGTTACATCTAGAGATTGGGTGACTGCAGGAAACCCTTAACTTTTCTTTCATCTAGCGATCATGTGACCATAAGCCATCTTCTCAGTTGCCAAATAAACTTTCTTCATTCCCCAATCTAGCAACTACAAGAGCTCCTTTAATCTTTCAATTTGGTGACCCAGTGACTAAAGTCTATTTCATTACCTGACTAAGCACATCTAGAGATTCAATGACCAAAGGAAGTCTCTTAATCATTGTAGCCTTTTGACTTTTCAAATTTCTTCTGGAGACCTAGAGGCAAACTGTGTCACTAAATCACTGGAAGTTAAGCACTTAACTATCAGGAACAAGAGACCATGCGACCACATAGTCACTGTATCACTAAATAAATACATAACCACTAGGCCAAACATTAACATTAACCTTAACCCAACCCAGGAAAATCTGGAGATCACATGACAAAGGTCTTCGTTGAATCTCACAATCCTTTTCTTAACTAGGGTTAAGTCCTGAGATCACGTGACTGAGACCATTCTCGAAGTCACAGAAACATTTCTTTACCTTGAATTAGATCTGGAGACTCAACGCCAACCACATGATCAACATCACATCAATGGTCCTCGCTTAATCTCTAAATGCTAAAGGGCCTAACCACCAAATCATGAGATCACATGACAAAAAGGAAAATATAACTGTTTGCCAAGTCACTGAAAGAAAAGATGTAAACACCAGGATCAGGAGACTACCGGACCACACAGTCATGAAATCGTTGAATAAAACTTAAATACTTGAGGATTTAGGGATCTAGCGACTGCAAAGAACATACCACCACTTCATATTTGGAGATTTGGTGACCAAAGGGAAACCACTAAGTCTCAAAAAGATAAGGAATATTCTTTGGACATTGAGAGATTGTGCGACTAAAGCATTTCTCATAGTCATAGGAAGGAAAGGAATATGCTATTTTAGTAAGGAGATTAAGCAACTAACTAAGAGGATAAAATGTGCACATGCTTTTAAGATCACTTAAGTGGCCCAAAAAAGGTAATGACAAATTAGAGCTTGGCCAAGATAATTAGGGTTTTTACCTCCAACGGCTAGAAATATGAATTTTGAACCTAGGGTTCAAGGCTAGAGGTAGGGAAAACACTTTCAGAGACTAGAGAAAACTATATAGCCATGAAAAACTTTTGCAAGTGCTAACATGTTCAACAGGATTAAAATGCGGACCCTTGGATAGAGCCTAGCCTATAGCCAAATTTGTATGGAATCAGGAAAAATTGGGTAACATTTTGGTGATTTCTACTTGATGTCAGCCTGTTAGACATTAGATCAATGGCCTTAATGCAAATCATTGGGCATGGAGTCATCACTTTGAATACAAAACTATTCTTGATAGAGAGAGAGACCTGGAACTAGAGGAACAAAACTGTGCATAGGCACTTCTTGGAAAATAGGGAAAACTAACCTAGAAAACAAGGAAAGAAAGCAAGAAACATATTCACAGAGGTTTACAAGGAAGGATTGACCTCAAAGAAAGGCTTCAAGTGGAATCCATTAACTGATGTAGGTAAGGTGTCTCCTCCAAGAGTTGTTAGCTGAAAAGCATTAGGCCCCTTGCATTCTGTAATAATAAATGGTCCACCCCAGAAGGACTCAAAATTTGCATGTCTGCCAAGTTTTGATTTGAATTCATCCCATTTGAGAACTACATCTCCAACTTTGAAGTCTCTAGCCCTAGCTCTTCTATCAAAACTTTTCTTTGTTTGTACCTAATGGAACTCCATATCCTTCATGGACCTACTCTAAGTTCTTCTAACTCTATGAGCTGAGCATACCTGATTTGTAAGGGATCTCCTTCTTCAAACAGGACATATTGAGTGGCCAAGTCCAAAGCTAGCAATTGAGTTGAAATGGACAACTTAGCCTCTCTGCCATATACTAACACATAAGGAGAATTCCCAATGATCTTCTTTGGGGTAATCCTATCTAACCATAAGGAAGATTTCAATTTGGTATGCCAATCTCTTTGGTTATCTTGGAGAGTTTTCTTGATTATCCTAATCAAGTTCTTATTAGTTGATTCTGCCAAACCATTGCCTTGAGGGTAGTAATTTGAACTTGTATTCAGATAAATGCCCTTTTGATTGCCCATTCTGAGACTTTAAGGCCTATGAATGCCAATGCATTATTTGATATTATGGAGTCTGGAGTGTCAAATCTATGAATTATATCATCATAAAAACTTAAGACATCACTCTCATTTGATTCTTTCAAGGCACCTGCTTCTGTCCATCTAGTGAAATAATCTATTGCAGTGATTATCCATTTGTGTCCTGCACTAGATGGAGGATATATCATGCCAATAAAGTCTATGCCCCATCTCATGAAAGGTTGCTCTATTTTAATTGGTTGAAGGGGCAGAGCTGCAAGCCTTTTTTTTCCTACAAACATAGCACATTTGATGCATTTTCTCACATAATCATGACTATCCCTAAAGATAGATGGCCAATAGTATCCAACCCTCATGATTTTAAAAGTAGTAGTCCTAGGAGAAAAGTTACCTCTAGAAGGTCCATCATGAAATTCAAATAGGACATCAGTTATCTTTTCTGAATCAATACATCTCAAAAGGACACCATTGTGATCCTTTCTAAAAAGAACCTCATCTATTAGCACAAAGGGAATAGATTATAATCTATAATATCTTCTCTTTGCTGAATCTAGGCCTATAGGACATTGTCCTATCTTCAAGTAATGGATCATGTTAGGCAACCAACTTGATGTCTTGGCATGTTCTTCTGTAGAATGCACAACCAGAGATGCATTTGTTTTCTCTGATCTCTTTGAACTTTCATCCTTTGCCAAATGCTCACAAAGACATCTTCCTCTAACTAACTTGGTGGTTTGGATATCAATGTCATACTCCATCACTTTGGTAATGCAACTGGCTCTTTTCTCATTTAGGTCCTTGGAAAGTAAAAATTCTTTGACACTTGGATGAGTAACTTTCAAATGTACCTTGCTATGGGTTAATAAATATCTAAAATTTTTAAGACTTTTTACCACAGCAAGTACATGTTTTTCCACAAAAGAGTATCTTTGTTCATACTCTTCTAAACCTTTGCTGAAGAAAGCAATAGGTTGCTCCAATCCATCTAAATTTTCTTGAGTCAGCATAGTAGATATAGCATCATGACCTCCATAAGCATAAAGGATAAAATCCTTACTGAAATTTGGGTTTAATAGACCAGGAGCTTCTATCAAGGCCTCCTTGATGGCTTGGAAATTGGCCTTCCCTTCTTTAGTCTAGCTAAAGGCTGAACCCCTCTTTAACATGGCTGTCAAAGGCTTCAATAAATCTACAATATTAGGCAAGAAATTCCTAACAAAATTAATCTTTCCTATGAAAGATTGGAGACTTTTCTTATGATGAGGCAATGGTAGCTCTAGGATGGCTACAATCCTTTCAGGGTCTACTGTAATTCCTTTCTTGGATACTATATATCCTAACAATTTTCCTTCATGAACTACAAACACACATTTCTTGGGATTAAGAGATATCCCAAACTCTCTACATCTTTTAAAGATTTTCCTCAAGTGTTTGATATGATCTGTTGCATGTTTAGAATAGACAGTTATGTCATCTAAGTAGACCAGTACAAATTTTTACATGAGGCTTTTAAAGGCCATATCCATTTCCTTTTGAAAAGTAGCACCTACATTTGACAAACCAAAGGGCATCTTTTGATAAGCCATGGTTCCCCACTTGGTTGTAAATGTAGTCTTGTATTGATCCTCTTCATTAACTAGGATCTGATTATATCCTGAATAACCATCCAATAATGAAAATATCTCAGATCTAGAGACACATTGTAAGATTTGTTCCATGTGGGGTAGTGGATGGAGGTCTTTTAAAGAGGCCCTATTAAGATCCCTGAAGTCAACACATAACCTCAACTCCCCATTCTTCTTCCTTATAGGAACAAGGTTGGAAACCCAACTAGTATGTTTGATGGGGTAGATGATACCACTTTCTATTAATTTGAGCACCTCCTTATGCATAAGTGGCTCAAGCTTGGGATTAATAGGCCTTTGTTTTTGCCTTATTGGTTGGCATTAGGCCCTAGTTCAATAGTGTGTTGAGAAAGTGCTGGATTAAAACCTTTAAGGTCCTCATACTTCCAGGAAAATACATCACTAAATTCCTTAAATAATTGGGTGTAAGCCTACTTTTCCAAATTGGTGTATACTTTTCCAAATTGTAAACTTTTACCTAGTTCCAACTCTAATTCAACACAATGTTCCTGTTGAACCACTAGGCCAGCTTTATTCTTCTTAACTTAATCATCTTTGTTGAAGACAACTTCTAAGGTGACAAAACCTCTAGGCATTTTATTAGACTTCAGTTGTATTACTTGGTCACCATAATTTTGCAATAGCCTATCTTGGTTATGGTTTGAGAAAACATCTTCTTCAAATAAGAATTGCAGGATTTGCTCATCATTGTCAAACAATTGCCAATTAGTATTATTATCAAGGATAGAAGGTTTGACAATTACTTTGATATGTTGTTGGGTCTCCTCCTTTGAAATACTATTAGGAATTTCATACTAAGATCCAACAGTAGCTAATCTATCTACATTTTGATTTAGCTTCCTAGGGATGGCAACAATATTGAATGCACAAAAGTCTTCAATTGCATCCCAAACTCTATGTTTGTATGCTTTCAAGGTGTCATTTTTGGTTGCACTTATCCCTCTCACTTGGCTGACTACTAACTCACTATCACCATAAAATTTTAGGGCTTTGAGCCCTCTTTTTCTAGCCCACTCCAATCCATTTACAAGGCTTTCATACTCTACAGTGTTGTTAGTGTAGGAAAAACTAAATCTAAAAGTTTTATAGTATATTTCTCCTTTTGGGGATATTAGCATAGCACCACCACTAGAACCATGTCTACTTCTAGCTCCATCAAAAAAAATTTCCCAAATTTGGTTGCTCTGATCCTATGAATCAGTGTCCTCTTTGAGGAGGTTTGGCTCTATGGATCCACTTTCTTGTATCAAATAACTTCCCAAACCAGCATCCCAAATAACATTTTCTTGGGCTTCAAAAACCTTTTCTGATTCTAGTTCATCTAGTAAAATATGAGGGATATTTTCTATCTTAGTGTTTGCTTCTCTGATAATTGGGAAATCACTGCTATCAAATGCAAGGCAGCTTGCATTGATGGTGTTGGACACATATGGTTCTATATGGTGTGTTGCTAATGATTCAAATTTAATGGTGACCTTGGTACCATATCTTGTGTGGAAGAGCATGTGAGACTAGTCAGAAGAAAGATAGCCTCCTATTTTGGCTGTAAACTCCCTTGATAGACATATGGAAAATAAAGTAGCGAGATCTATGATATATATGTCAAGTAGGATAGAGAAATTAGGACTAGCATGAAGGATCAGATTGGTATCCTTAGCCACACCTAAAGTGTTAACTGAGGATCCATCAAGTTGTGTAACCTTCTTTTGGAGGGGTTCATATTTAAGTCCCAATTGGTTAGCCACCTTTTTGGGCATTACAGTACTAGTAGCCCCACTATCTACCATACAACTATGTACTAAGGATTTTCCAATAATTAAAGATACATAAAAGGGAGGTGGTTTTGAGTTCTTACCTTGAATGGTATTGGCTTTGGAGTCTCCACTTGGAGCCTCCTTTTCTTGATCAGTGTTAACCAATACTAGCTTTGCAGTCTCTTTTGTAGGCTGAGGAGTTGTTACTTCAGTCATGGCCTTCTTCAAAATCTTAGGTTGCCCTGGAATAGCCAAAGAGTCCCACATAGACATAGTAACATTCACCTTCTTCATGTTGTCTACAATTTTGAAAGGTGTCACAATGTGTACCCTTTGCTGTGCTTTTACTATAATAGGCTCCACTTCTTTGAGAGTATGGCCTTCTTTACTTGTAATGATAGGAGCCCTCTTGAATATGATGGGGTTAGCTTGCTGCATTGGTTCTGTAGATGTAGTAGCTTTAATCCTAGAATCTGCTCGCTCCATATCTTGAGCTCTTCTCTTTGACCTTGTGTTGGCAGCAATGGAAGGTTCACCAATGACTCCATTGAAGTCTTGCTGCTCCCAACCAAAAAGAGTAGTCTCATTATCTTGTGGTTCTTGTTGAGGAACTGATCCACTAGAAGAATCCTCTGATTGAGCATGTGAGGCATTCTGAACCATTAGCACTTGATTCATCCATCCATTTGAACATGTAGCCTGATTATGAGGCTGATTACAAGGGAAACACCATTCATTGTTCATAACCATATCATTTTGACTAGGGACCATGTCCCTAACTAGATTTATAGATTTGAGAGGTGCAGGGTTGTATGCTTGGAATGGTCTTTGATTAAAATTTTGTCTTTGTCCTTGATAACCTCCTTGGTATGGTGGCCTATTTTGCTGATAAGACTATCCTTGACTCTAATATTATTGATTAGGGCTTTGGCCTTGTGGCTAAAAGGGTGGTCTGATTCCTTGCCCTTGTCTCTTTAGGTTTGTGACCTCTTTAGTCAAAGTTTGTAGAAAATTTGTCATTTCTTACTGACTAGTTTGTTAACTATTCTTCATCTCTTGCAGCTCTTGAGAGAAACTTGTCTTTAGCTCCTGACTGCTTGTACTAGCCTGAGGTGCTAATATGGTGGGAATAGGGGTAAATGGGGGTACTTGTAAAGGTGCAATGGGCTGAAGGCTAGGAAAGATGGGCATGGGTGGCCTTCTTGCTATCATGCCTACTTGGATTAAATAATTTTCAGCTTTGACAGCTATGTCAAAAGCTTGGGGTAGAGAGGTACCTCCCATAGATTGGATCATGATAGAGATCTGACCATTCAAACTTTACAAGAAGTATAAGAAAGCATGATCAGTTGATGGCCTCACCGAGACTAGAATTCTATTCCATGTCTTGAGAAATCTATTGTTATAGTCTGTCATTTGTTCTTGAGGATCTCTTTTAATGGTTGTCAGTTGCTCAACCAAAGACAAGTTGTCTGATTTATCCTCAAAATGTTTACTCAATGCATCTCCTAATCCATCCCATGAATTAATGGAACCAAAAGTTAAAGTTCTAAACCATTCAAGAGCCTTACCCTTTAGGGAGGCTGCTAATAACTTGGTGGCCACATCTTCTTGAGTTATATTATGTATGCTACAAATAGTGGTCACATCCCTAATGTGTTCAAAAGCTATAGTTTGTCCTTCACCTATGAAATCAGGTAGACTCTTTAATGCCACCAAGGGCACATCATGATGTTGAGAAAAGTTCAATGGACTCCCTTGGTTAAAAGGTGCAAAAGAAAACTACCTAGCCATCGTAGGAGCTGAAATTTGCTGAGTAGCAACTATGTGAGTTGTATTTGATGTTGGATTTGAATCTCCTTCTAGATCTCTGGTAAGAGATTTTCCTCTTCTTCTGAGATGAAAGGGCAAAGGTCTCCTTTCTAAAGTATCAGGTGGTGTAGACTATACTCTCCTTGTAGGAGATGTTCTCTGGGTTGATCTACCTTTGTCACTTCTTTTTGAGGGCAACTTTGAAAATTTAGTGGGCTTTGAGCTCCTAGTCTCAATCTTTCTCATAAACTTTGAACAAGTTTAGCCTGGATTTGTGAAATCAGTGGAGCTGCAAGATATACTTGTAATAAAAACTTCTAAAAGTCTATACTATGCAATCAGTATATCAGAGATAGCATTATCTTTCAAAGATAAACTTCTTTTTTTGTCCCACTAGGCGTGCCAGAATTGTTATACACTAAGTTTTCACCCTTGTTTCAAGCTCTCTTGGTCTTGATAACTTAGTATAAAATGGGAATCATCTCCAAGTTGTGGGACCTATGCTAACTGAGATGAGACCTCTAGGTTCGAGGCTGGTTCCTCTAGGATAATCACCTTAATTTTCTCTTTTTGACATGAAAGTAAATTCTTGAGGGAAAAGGGATAGAAGGAATGCTTGAAAGGAAAACGATTGAAAGAAAACTACCTACTAGGTGATACACCAAAATGATGGTATGAATTATAGTATAGAGGATGAAATTAGTGCAAAAACTTAGGTCTAGGAGATCACAACTCACTAAATAGGCTTGCATCAATATTTCATAGAAGGGTCTGGAATAGAAAGAGGCTATTCAAGGAAAGAGAGAATTTCACAAATAATAGCATTCCTAAGAATTTAGACACAATCTATGACCTGCAAACAAACATTCACCTCTGCAACTAGGCATAGGAATGAGACAAATTGTCAAGGGGTTGAAGTATACCCACAAGATCATTCAAATCAAATCATCCATAGGAATACACATGAATTTTAGAAAGAAAGAGGGATCAGGAACCCTAAGATATTACTGAAAACATACATATACTCAATTCATTAAGAGAAAATTCAAACAAGAAGGCATAGGGATAGAAAGAATGTCACAAAATACCTTTACAATATCTAAACATCAATGAAAGGTTACAAACTACAGAGAGCCAGAGGGTAGAAAGAATGCCACAGATAACTCCTCAAAAAGAAAATCTCTCTTTTAAAATTGTAAAACTATGAGGTTCTAAAAGCTCCCCAAAACATTATATACATCTCCTTTTGCACATAGGCAGGAGCAAAATAATCCCACTAGGGTTACATAGATTTTCATAAAATAATAAAAACCCTAATTCTATCATATCTGATCATAAATGCATCACTAAAATATCTTGGCCGATTAGATCTCTATCCTGCATGTCCATTTCATCACTACATCTTCCTGTAGACAGGCTGCTTTGATCCATCTACCTCTCTGCAACTCGGCCTCGCCATAACTACTCAAATCTAGTACTTTAGATATTTTGAATTTAAAAATATAAATGGTCACAAGTGGTGCCAAGCCATTATCTTTATCAATGGCTGACATTTGAAGTTGATCTCATTTTAAAACCTGACCGTAGATATTTTCATTTTACCTGGGCACCACTTCTGTTCTTAACCCTAACTCATCTAGTGAATATGCAACTAAGGCTTTCACTTCAGGCTCTCTTTTCTCTTTAGTCACTGAATCTCCTAAACTTTTCATTAACTCTCGCTTGATCTAGCGATTACACGACAAGTGTTGATCCTTACTTGATTTGATGGTGGTCGCTGAGTCTCCTGAAGTCTTTGGAATATTCCTTCTCATTAGGAGGTCACATGATAAAAGGTAATCTCATAATCATTGGATAAAAAAGAATATTCCCTTCTTCATTGGATGATAACCCGACTGAGCTTACAAACTTAGGCCCATCCTACCACTTGTCATCATAATACTAGTCTTTGAAATGAGCACGTCAACAATATTCGGCAAGCGGACCCACCTAATAGATCACCTTCATGCTGAAAGATCAGATGGCTATCACATAGCTATGATGAATATCTCTTGAGCATCTTTTCCTTGTGGTATTATGATAATCATTGATCTCCACTAAACTTTAATTTCTTTAGAGCTGAGACCACTAGACAAAAATAATTGCTTCACCAAATTGCTGGATGCTAAGGACTTGACCGCTAGAAACAAGAGATCTCGTGAACACATAGTCATGAGGTCACTGAATAATGTCTTAACCACCTAAAAAACTGGAGACCTAATGACTGTATCCTTGAAGAACTGGGCCTACCCTGCCAAGTGTCACTATGTTATTTTCTTTTGATTGCCTTCTCAGCTCTGACAAGTACCAATTGTTCAACTTTGGCCCACCTTTTCTTAGCCGTAGGAAATCTGGAGATCACGCGACTGTGTATTATCTAGATCACTGAAAGATTTTCTTAACCTTGGTCAAGTTTGGAGATCATGCGAACACATAGTCATGAGGTCACCAGATAAAAGTCTAACCCTTGAGTTACATCTAGAGATTGGGTGACTGCAGGAAACCCTTAACTTTTCTTTCATCTAGCGATCGTGTGACCATAAGCCATCTTCTCAGTCACTGAATAAACTTTCTTCATTCCTTGATCTGGCGACTATAGGAGCTTCTTTAATCTTTCAATTTGGTGACCCAGTGACTAAATTCTATTTCATTACTCGACTAAGCGCATCTGGACATTCAACGACCAAAGGAAGTCTCTTAATTGTTGTAGCCTTTTGACTTTTCAAATTTCTTCTGGAGACTTGGAGGCAAACCATGTCGCTAAATCACTAGAAGTTAAGCACTTAACTATCAGGAACAAGAGACTATGCAACCACATAGTCGATGTATCACTGAATAAATACATAACCACTGGGCCAAACATTAACATTAACCTTAACCCAACCAGGGAAAATCTGGAGATCATGCGATAAAGGTCTTCACTAAATCTCACAATCCTTTTCTTAACTGGAGTTAAGTCCTGAGATCACGTGACTGAGACCATTCTTGAAGTCATGGAAACATTTCTTTACCTTGAATTAGATTTGGAGACTCAGCACCAACCACATGATCGACATCACATCAACGGTCCTCACTCAATCTCTGAATGCTAAAGGGCCTGACTGCCAAATCACAAGATCACGTGAAAAAAAAGGAAAATATAACTGTTCACCAAGTCATTGAAAGAAAAGATGTAACCACAGGATCAGGAGACTACGAGACCACACAGTCGTGAAATCGCTGAATAAAACTTAACTGCTTGAGGATTCAGAGATCTCACAACTACAAAGAACATACCGCCACTTCATATATGGAGATTTGGTGACCAAAGGGCAACTGCTAAGTCTCAAAAAGATAAGGAATATTCTTTGGACATTGAGAGATTGCGTGACTAAAGCATTTCTCGTAGTCGTAGGAAGGAAAGGAATATGCTATTTCGGTAAGGAGATTAAGTGAATGACTGAGAGGATAAAATGTGCACATGATTTTAAGATCACTTAAGTGGCCCAAAAAAGGTAATGACAAATTAGAGTCTGGCCAAGATAATTAGGGTTTTTACCTCCAACGGCTAGAAATATGAATTTTGAACCTAGGGTTCAAGGCCAGAGGTAGGAAAAACACTTGCAGAGACTAGAGAAAACTATATAGCCATGAAATTTTTTTGTAGATGCTAACATGTTCAATAGGATTAAAATGTGGACCCTTGGATAGAGCCCAACCTATAGCCAAATTTTTATGGAATCAGGAAAAATTTGGTAACACTTACATATGCTCATAAGGGCACAACTTCACCAACACCTTCTCAGGTCCTAACAAGGACAAGGATGGCTTCTATGGTGTTTTTTCAGTCTTCCATGTGACCCCAAAGGCTTGGACCATCTATCTTCCTACCGATTGCTTCAATTTCCCTCAAAATAGGGCTACAAGGAATGAGCCCCAATTAGGCCTCCATTTTGGGTTTTTAGGGCTATCTCCTACAACCCTTGGAAAATCTTTGCTAACTCTCCAAAGAGACTCCTATTCAATTACCAAGGTCTCAAGGATTTTCTAGGTTTTAGGACCCCAAGTGTATGTACAATGCCCTAATCCAAACTGAGGGTTTTCAAGTGCTTTTTTGGATTAACAGGGTCACTGAACTTGTTTGTTTGCTACACCACCTTGTCTAGATTGGTAGTGGTTCCTCCTTCACACCAATGGAGCTTCACTAACCATACTTAAAATCCTCCAAAGGATTAAGCCTACAAACTTCATCCTTGCCTTCTAGGACCTCTGCAAACTTGACCTTACCTAGCTAGGCACAGTCTAAGCTCACCTAGGGCGTGGCCTTAAAAATGCTTGCTTGAACTTTCCAAGGCCCTACTTTGTATGGTACACTATACAAGGTCTATACTACCATATCCCATGATCCCATGAAGTTTCCACAATGGGGATACGAGCTACAAACCCATCTTTAAGAACCAGTCAAAACTGGATAGTGACCTTAAAGATTCAAACAAATTATAAATGCAAAAACAAACTTGAAAGGAAATCTAATCTATGAACTTGAAATGAAATTTTATATACAAAAAAATATTCACAGCACAAGAAAGCTTGTGATCTATTAATCCACTTCAATTCATTGCTCCTTGTATGCACATTGGATGCCATGATCTTCTCTGCTATGGGCTTCTTCACTTGAGGCATAGCATTCACATACAAGTCCTGTAGTACTGTATCAATATTCTAAGGTTGCACAACTATTTCACCTTTATACTGGACTAGATCAACTACATTGAAGACTGGTGAGATGGCTAAATCTGATGGAAGGTTCACCTTGTAAGCATTTGCCCCATATTTTTCTAGAATTTTGCAAGGTCCTACCTTCTTCATTTGCAATTTGGTAGGCACTCCTTTTTGCATTCTAGCCTTGCTTAAGTGGACCATCACATAGTCTCCTACTTTGAATTTTTTGAGTAGATTCCTAAAAATTCACTTTAGATTTTAGTTTTAGAGTAGACTCCATGATAGGTTTCTTCACCTACTCCTGTACTTCTTTCATAGTTTGAGATAAATCCTCTGCATGTCCACTCTTCATATCCATTGAACTGAGATCTCTCAATTCACAGACCCCTCTAGGATGTCTTCCATACACAATTTCAAAAGGAATTCTACCAATTTTCCTATTAACACTATCATTATAGGCATAATCAGCTTGTGGAATAACTAGATCCCATGTTTGTCCATATTCCTTTGTTAAACACCTTAGAAAGTTGCCTAATACCTTGTTGATGACTTCAGTTTGACCATCTATTTGTGGATGGTAAGTTGATCTAAATGATAGGTTAGTTCCAAGTCTTTTCCATAAGGTTTTCCAAAAATGGCTCATGAACTTACTATCCCTGTCTGATACAATTCTTAATGAGAGTCCATGTATCCTTACAACCTCCTTAAAGAAAACATGTGCAATGTAACTAGCATCATGGGTAGTTCTACATGGAATAAAATGGCTCATTTTGGAAAATCTATCCACCACCACATAGACACTATCCATACATGTTTTTGTCTTAGGGAGTCCCACCACAAAGTCCATGCTTACAGACTCCCAAGGTCTATTTGGGACTGGTAAAGGTTGGTACAGTCCTACATTGCTTGAGCCTCCTTTAGCCCTTTGACAAATAACACATTGTTCCATGTACTTTCTCACATCTCTTGGTAACCTAGGTCAATATTAGTATCTATGTACTAGCTCCATAGTCTTGTTGATGCCAAAGTGTCCACTTAGGATCCCATTATGTTTCTTCTGGATGAGATTCTCTCTCATGGACCCTCTAGGTACACACAACTGATTGCCCTTAAACAAGAGGCCATTTTGAAGAGTATAGTCTGAATACTCACCATGAAAATGATTTTCAAAATTAGTGCATACCTTTTAGGCTGTGGAAATTTTTTCATCTTCTTCATAGAGATCCTTAAAGCTTTCTATCCCTATGCTCTGTAATTTCACTTCTTGAATAGTCATCAACTTCACGCTCAAAGCATCTGCTACCTTATTTAATTGTCCCTTTTTATGCTTGATGGTAAAGGTAAAGGATTGGAGATATTCCATCCATTTCAGATGTCTATTGCTTAATTTATCTTGAGTATTAATATAACTCAAAGCTTGGTTGTCTATGAACACCAAAAAATCTTTTGGGAGCAGGTAATGTCTCCATTGCTTTAGAGACTGAACTAGTGCATATAACTCCAAATCATATGCTGAATACCTCTTCTTTGCATCATTGAGCTTCTCACTAAAAAATTCCAAAGGTCTTCCTTCTTGGCTCAGCACATGTCCTACTACAACTCCACTTGCATCACACTCCAATGCAAATAACTTGTCAAAAGTGGGTAAAAGTAGGATGGGTTTTGTGGCTACTTCTTGCTTGAATTGTTGGAATGATTTATCAGCTTCCTCAGTCCACTTGAACTTGGTTCTTACTCCTCCTTTAATGGTGTCTAAAATAGGTGCATAGATGCCACTGAATTTTCTCACAAAGTTTCTATATAATTGAGCCAAGCCATGAAAACTTCTGACTTCAGTCCCTATTTTAGGTACAGACCAATTCAAGATTGCCTCAACTTTGCATGGGTCCATCTTCAAGGTACCCTTAGACACCACAAACCCCAAGTCAACTAGCTCTTGTTTAAAGAATTCACACTTTTCTAAGTTGATTTCCAACTTCTCTTCATGTAGTCTCTTTAGCACTAACCTTAAATGCTCAAGGTGCTCTTCTTTGGTTCTACTATAGATGAGTATATCATCCAAATACACTACCACAAACCTACCATTGTAGTCCTTCAACACCTCATTCATCATTCTCATGAAGGTCCTAGGAGCATTAGTAAGCCCAAAAGGAATCACAAGCCATTCATACAACCCCTCTATGGTCTTAAAAGTTGTATTCCACTCATCCCCCTCAATTCTAATTTGATGGTAGCCACTTTTAAGATCCAACTTAGTAAAGTACATAGCACCCCCTAAAGAATCCATAAGATCTTCTATTTTGGGAATTGGAAATTGGTACCTTATTATGATTCTATTTATTGCCCTTGAATCAGTGCATAGTCTCCACTTGCCTCCTTTCTTTGATGCTAGCACCACTAGGATTGCACATGGAATGATGCTCTTCTAAATCATCCCTTGGTCCAAAAATTCTTATACTTGCCTTGCCACCTCCTTGTTCTAATCTGGTGTGAGCTTGTATGGTTCTTTATTTGGTAAAGATACACTTGGTAAAAAATTGATTTGATGGCTTATAGCCCTTCTTGGAGGAAGTTTTGTAGGTTCTCCATCACTCACTATATCCTTATACTCCTCTAACATTTGCCTCACCTCATTAGGTGTCTCTATCTACAAATTTTTATCCTCCTCCTTAGGCTTCACAACAATAGCACATCCTAATATTTCATCTTCTTGCAAAAGGTGGAAGAACTCCTTACCAGTGCTAAGAAAGACACTTGGTGTCCTTGAGGCTCCTTCATCATTCTCTATTAGGGATTGGATCTTGAAGGTTTTACTATCCTTCTTGAAGGAAATTGAATTCTCCTCTCCATCATAAATCACCTTCCTGTCAAACTGTCAGGGTCTTCCTAATAGGAGATGACATGCATCCATGGGCAATACATCACAAAGGATCTTGTCCTTATACCCTCCAATGGAAAACTCCACCCAAGTTTGTTCATTCACCAAAACACTTTGCTCTTGATTCAGCCAAGTGACCTTGTAAGGGTTAGTGTGAAGGATCTTTGTAAGCTTTAGATTTCTAACTGCCTCATCTAAGATGGTGTTATCAGTTGACCCTGAATAAACTATTACCTTGCAGACCTTTCCAAGGATCTTGCATCTAACTTTGAAAAGAGCTCTTCTTTGCTTTGGTTCTCCTTGTGTAGGTTGTCTAATAAGTACTCTTCTCAACATAAGATTCGCCCCCATTTTTTATTCAAGTTTACTAACCTCATTACTGCATGAACTAGCTCCATCTTCTTGAGCATAGGCTACTCTTTTTTCATTAATAGAACTAGAAGGTTTCTCAGGACACCTATAGGTAGGGTGTCCAAGTTGACCACATTGGTAACACTTCATACTAGCAAAATAGGAATTACCTCTTCCTTCACTCCTTCCTATACTTGACCCTCCATGGGATCCTCTTCTTCTACCAAAATTACCTCTTGTACTGGTCTCTCCACTTTGTTCAATCAGTGTATTCTCTCCCTAACTTCTTGAGTCACTTCCTCTACCACTAGAACCACCTCTTTGACCCCCTCTATAGTCTCTACCTCTGCTTCTATTTTTGGAGTTAGGCTCTTGCTTCCTTCTCTATTTTTATTCAATCTTTTGTGCCATGTGTTGAGACCCAAGGACTTTACTTGGAGTGAAAAAGTTCATCTCCTTTTCTATACTCCACTTCAACCCACTCAAGTATCTTGCAACCTTAATAATCTCTTCTTCTTTAACCTTGGATCTCAGGATCAACTTGTGAAACTCCTATGTGTAGGTGGCTACATCCATCTCTTTCTATTTGAGATTTAGTCTTCTCCTATGAAGTTGTATTTCAAAATTTGTAGGTAGGTAAGCTTCTCTAACTTTGTTCACCATGGCTTTCCAATTAGCTATTGGATTTTTCTCTTCCTTCTCCCTTTCTTCTTAGAGATAGTTCCACAAAGTCAAAGCTTGGCCCCTCAACCTAAATTTGGCTACTTTGAGCTTTTGTGCTTCAGAGATGTCTTCACACTTGAAGTGGTTCTCCATGCCCTCAATCCACTGCATCACTAATTCAATGTCCATTCTTCTAGTGAGTAAGGGTAGACCTTCAAGGGATTTACCAGTTATGGATTTGATTGCCTTCAAGAATTGCTCATCTTGTGTTGGAGGATTAGGTGTAGGAACCTCATCATCCAAGGTCTTTTCTTTTTCCTTGGCTTCTTTCTCCTCTATTTTGTCATTAACCTTATCTACTTTAGCTTGGACTGCATCCAAGACTTTCTCTAACTGAGTCAACCTTTCTCTTACGAATCTGTTATCTTCCTCCTGGTCTTCTACCTTCTTTTCCAACTCTGCATTAGTCACCATTTTCTTCTTCCAAGATGACCCTACTTATTCTTGAGGTTGCAACATCCACCACCTCAAATTATTCTCTTCCCAAGTCTTTAACTTAGCTCTGATACCAATCCGATGGGGAGATTGGGATAGACTAGCCTAGTCTATGCTCTTTTATCCCTTCCTTGGATAATTGGGTGTTCTTCTTTCAACCTATGGTCTCTAGGACTTCCTTTACTAGTGGAATCCCCTGATCTTTCCCAATTTGACCACCAAGAACAAGTGCTTCAACATCTAGACTCTCCTTTTCTTAGCTTTGCTTCATTCCCTTACATATGCTCATAAGGACACAACTTCACCAACACCTTCTCAGGTCCTAAAAAGGATGAGGATGGCTTCTATGGTGTTTTTTTAGTCTTCCATGTGACCCCAAAGGCTTGGAAAATCTATCTTCCTACCAACTGCTTTATTTTCCCTCAAAATAGGGCTATAAGGAATGAGCCCCAATTAGGCCTCCATTCTGAGTTTTTAGGGCTATCTCCTACAACCCTTACCAAATCTTGGCTAACTTTCCAAAGAGACTCCTATTCAATTACCAAGGTCTCAAGGATTTTCTAGGTTTTAGGACCCCAAGTGTCTGTACAATGACCTAATCCAAACTGAGGGTTTTCAAGTGCTTTTTTGGCTTAACAGGGTCACTAAACTTGTTTGATTTCTACACCACCTTGTCTGGATTGGTAGTGGATCCTCCTTAAAACCAATGGAGCTTCACTAACCATAGTTAAAATCCTCTAATGAATTAATCTTGAAAACTTCATCCTTGCTTTCTAGGACCTCTGCAAACTCGACCTTACCTAGCCGGGCACAGTCTAAGCTCGCCTAGGGCTTGGCCTTAAAAATGATTTCTTGAACTTTCCAAGGCCCTTCTTAGTTATGGTACACTATACAAGGTCTGTACTACCATATCCCATGATCCCATGAAGTTTCCATGGTGGGGATAGGAGCTATAGACCCATCTTCAAGAACCAGTAAAAAATGGACAGTGACCTTGAAGATTCAAACTAATTATAAATGCACACACAAACTCAAAAGGAAATCTAATCTATGAACTTGAAATGAAATTTTATATACAACAAAAGGTTCATAGCATAGGAAAGCTCATGATCTATTCATTCACTTCAATTCATTGCTCCTTGTATGCACACTGGCATACCAAACACAGTAAAGTTCTAGGTTTTCCTTCATTCTGTCATACAATCTAATCACCAACCCTTGACTTAGGGTTTTTCAGAGTATAAAAAGTCTTTACCTCAGGGTATGTACTTGGTTAGGGCTTCCAAGCACTAGGTTAAGGGTTATAACCCTTTAGAGTAAAATTTTCTAAACAACTTGAAAAGTTGTGCAACTTTTTAGAAACTTTTGTTGCTTGAGAAATTTTTTCTCTTTCTATCCTTCTAGACCTTTATTAGGTCACAAATAATGCACACACATGCCAAAAGAACCCAAACCCTCATTGTTGAACTTATACCCTTCTAAGACCAGGTGACATTAGGATGACATCATCAACTGAGTTCCTTAGCAAATACAAAACCAAAGACAACCATTACCTCCTAGGACCCAAACTAGGACCTAAACTCAACACACTGAGCTCTAAGGCTCTTATTGTATTTACAAGGCTTCATCAAGAAGAAAATCATGACAAAATGGCAATGGTGGGAGCCCTATAGAAGGGTTCTCCTACACCAGATATAAATTATTCTAGTGGATGTACAGTTTAATATTTTTCTTTCAAATCATTCCTATAACTTACAATTCAATTCTACATCCCATAGGTTAAGTAAAGCAAAAAAAAGTCAGTCACTTGAGATCCCTCAAATGTTGTTGGAACATCACAATAAAGCTTGAAGGCTTATTGGGTTGCATACTATGCAAGTCAGACAACTTATCAACAAGCTATGATTTCGCATCTATTTGTCTTCTTCCTCTAGGTTCTTAAGTTCCAATAGATTACATGATTTTAAAATCTATTAGATTACAAATAAGCATATTTCTTATCATTTCTCTTCATTTTAAATTCCATGATATATATGATTTTTTCACATATCACTATAGCTATAGTGATAAGACATCAGATATCAGGGTAGCAATATATATATTTTTTTCACATATCGCTATAGCTATAGCAATAAGACATTAGAATGATGTATCATTATAACCTATAGCGATCATTGGTGAGTGGGATCTTGTGGATTTGGTTGTGGTGATCAACGATCACCATGAATTACACTGACAATGTCATCGTTGATCACCACATCTAGATCCATAAGATCCCTCTCACCGATGATCGCTATAGCATATAACATTTGGGTTCATTGCTGTGCAGAGAAAACTCATTATTGATATGGTGACAAGTAATAAAGAATAGTGTATCACTATGACCTATAGCGATCATCGATGAATGGGATCTTGTGGATCTGGTTGTAGCAATTAGCAATGACATTGTCGATGTAAGTCATGGTGATGGGTAAAGGTAGCATGATGTGAAACCTTCATTGTATGTTATGGCGAAATGTGTCATCAAAGATTGAAGGGATAAGATTTTATTACAGTGACTGATGATTTTTTTTTTAAATTCCATATTTGGTCAAAATTTTGACTAAACTTAGTTGAGACTCTCACCAAGTCTGGTTTAAATATTGACTATTCTATTTCAAAATGTAGTGTCATGGGTTTGGCATCTTGGTCGGATGGGCCAAATATTTCAACCAACATTTGTCTAAAATTTGACTAATTTTGGTCAAAATTTAGTGTCATGGTTTTGGCATCCTAGTTGGGCGGGCCAAACATTTTGACTAATGGTGGTCGAAAGTTTGATGAATAAACCCACTAATTGCAGATGTCAATTTCGACCAAGATTGGCATAGAAAATTATATGCTAACATGATATGTCAAAAGTTTGACTAGAAAAATAGCGACAAGACCATTCATAGATCATTCTACCAATCTTGGTAGAAAGTTTGACCATTTGTTCATCAAAAATAGGTACCAATTATACTAGTGGGATTATCAGGGCAGATATCTTGGAGAGCCTCTGATCTCTTGGACTTCTCATGACTCCAGTAGGAGACAATGTAGTTGAGTGGGAGAAGATAGTGATGCAATCTAGGAATGAAATGGGCTCAACAGAGAGAAAGATTCGATACACGCCTGCACCTCCAATGAATGAAGTCAAATACATGGTGTCCAAGTTCATCAAATTATCAAAGAAGGAAGGAGATCAAGGAAATATCATTTTCGATAATAATTTGATGTAAATCCATGAGGAAATTTATTTTCTCATTGGTTAGTTATCGAGTTGTCTAATTTTGATTGGCCCACATTTGTGGTGCCCTCTAATTGGTTTCTATTTCCATGTAATTTTGTTATTAGTCCATTTTGAGGTACTTTAATCTCATTGGTCAATGGGGAGGAACCCCTAATTAGGGTTTATGGGATTTAATATTGGCCCTTGATTCTAATTTGATCTTGGTTTTTCATTGTATTTAAGCCCTCTATATAAAGGCTTGTTCATGTCATTTAAAAACTCATGTGGCAAAATTTTTCCAAAGATAATTCAAAATTTGTTCTACTTATCATTATTATATTTTGCATGGTGATAGTTGTGATCAAGTTTGTGTTATTAAATGGTTACCTTCATCCTCATTTAGAATAGATTTCATTTCAAAGTCTCTTTTTATTTCAAGAAGTGAGATAGATTAGAATATAATTTTCTTCAAGTAGTTTAGTTCAATGAAAGTATTTGTGGATGTTCACTTGCATGACTTGCACAAACCTAGGCCACTAGCTTCTTGCAAATTGTAAAAATGCCTTGTGTGGTTAGCTGATGAATGATAGTACTTAAATTCTATTGGTATCAAATCTTTAGTTTGCATCAACATAATGGGATTAAGGAGGAACTAGTATTGATTTTATGATCTTTAAGTATACCTTAGAAGCTTGCACTAGGTGAGTAAAATTGTTGATTAAGCTACATCTAGTAGTGTCCAAGCCATTCAAAGGTCCTTGCATTCAAACTTAGTAATGGGAGTAGGAGTTCAGCCTTAGTAAGTTGAGAAGATAGTAGTTTAAGACCAAAAATGATATTTGCATTGCACATTATGAAGCCATATCTTTAGAAGTGCATTATCAAATATTGAGAAACAACATAAGTCCACCAAGTGTTTACCAAAAAATCACATCATTTCATTTAGCGAGTATCCAAAGTTAATGGAATCTTGAAGTCATTTCATGATCTTACTTTTCAAGCTTAGCATACAAAGAAACTTTATTCAAGAGAGGGTTAATTGTTTCATGTTTCATTTCAAAGTGTTGGATATTTGATTATGCATGTTGTAGTGGAATAAAACTCACATCAATAAAAATTGGTGCTATAAGGAGGGCTGATTGTATTATTTTATCAAGAGGTTATCAATAATTGAATATGATGAAGAATGAGGTTTTGTTGAAAACAAAAACCTAAGGTGAATTGGGAGACATATCAAAGAGACATCATATCAATGTTCCATTCTCCTGCTTAGGGTAAAAAGAGAAGTGAACTTGAATACTTGTAGGTTGCTGAGGTAATAGAATAAGAAGAAAGGAAAGCACAAATAGTTGAAAGAGAAGCTTAGAGAAGGTTGGACTATGAAGGAAAAAATTGAAGGATGAAAATTGATGATTCTTCCTAGGTCAAGGAAGCCTAGAGAAATTTGGGGAAGACTACATGATCATATTGTAGCTACATTACACATAGTTGCTTGGGAAGATAGGGAAGAGAATAAAGAGTGTTTGGATATAGCTAACGTGTTGAACCGAGAAGAAAGGAAAGCATGAGAAATTGAAAGGAGAATTCAAAGAAGGTTGGAATGCCAAGGAGAACTAGAGAGAAATATTTAGAGAGAAATAAAATCCCAAAGGTTGGCTCAATCAAATCTTGAAGAAGATTAGAGTTAGAACACAAAGCTAGATAAGCGGATTGGATCTTTCTCTCCTAAAAGGTTTGAAAAATTACAATAAAAAAGAATACAAAGAATACTAAGATGTACACCATACCACAAAGAAGAATTGGTTGAGTTTAATTTTCAAAAGAAAGGAAGGAATCGTTGGGTTGCTAACACTTCAAGCTGGGTGAGTTTTTCTACCAGTCCAATTCAGGTTTCTCAAGGTCAAGTCCAACTTACTACAACCCATGAATTATTTCAATCGACTCAAGCTCTACTAGCATAATGGGCATTATGGATTAAAAAACAATGCTTCACCTCTCACATTCAATCAATACCATAATTTTCCTAAGAATCTTGAACACTTTTGGTCCAAGCTCCACGTGAATGATCCTAATAAAATAATAGAAGAGAACATCAAGATTTTTTAAGATGCATTATGCACTAGGAGTATTCAACATGAAGACGTGGCATGTAGGCTCTTCCCTCAATCTTTGGAAGAAGATTTCTATTGGTTTGTGAACTTTCCAACTTCATCTATAGGCATATGGAATCAGTAGAAGGAAACATTTATTGGTAAATTTGGTATCCCCATCACCCCATTGGACTTGTACATGAAATTCATAGATGTCAGGAGGTTTGATCAGGAGCCTATCAATTCTTTCAAAAATCTCTTTCATAAATAATAAACATGATTAAAATCTCCTTACACCATTCAATATGTAGACACATTGGAGATTTACTACAATGCCTTGGATTCTCAAATTTCCTTATTCACAAGAGTCTCTCATCCTACCCCAACCAATGTAAATGAAGCCTATGCTAGAGAAATGAAGGTGAGAAAAAAAATAAAATAGAATGTATCAGGACCTGCATTAACAAGAAACTATGTTATATAACTTACGTATCAATCCCCCTTAAATCAACTTATGTTGCATCTAGGTCCTCCATTATCTCAAGCACCTCCAACAATACTTGTATATCTTCAAGGGATGAGTACATCCATAAGAACACAAAAAGGAAAGGATTAGATGAAGGATTTGGTCAATAAAGTAAAGAAGCTTTCTATTGAGGTTACCTACTTGAGAATCAGAATGATCAACTACAAAATATTCAAAAAAATTTCCAAGGAGGCAACCATGAAGCTAACCAAGGTGGATGTCAAGGTAATTACAAGGGAAATAATCAAGGGAATTGCTAGAGAAATAATCAAGATAACAATTATCAAATAGGAAACCAAGATGGTGAATATCAAAGGAATAACCAAGGAGGAAACTATGAAGGTGGCACTCAATCAAGAAATCAAGGGTACAATAACAATCAAAGGAGGACTTGGAATACAAATCCAAATAATGAAAATGTGATGTCACCTCTCGACAATCCACCAACTACGGAGAATAGACCAATGAATAAGATATTTCTTACTAAAGAAACACTATAAAAAAGGTGTAGGATACATGAAACCAACCAAAACTTGGAGCTACAATGTATTGAATTTAAGAAAGCTATAAATATATTCCAAAAGGTGGTAGATGAATCAACGACTCAAGAGAACCCTTCAGTGATTGGACTTGAAATCATCCCAACAAGAAGGTATGATCAATGTTTAACATTTAAGGATTTTTATTTCCCTCTTGAATTTTATGACGAGCATGTTGGTAAATTATCAGCAACATTGGCTAATGGTCCAGTGGAGACACCATGCACTAAGTTTTTTCCAAGCCCAAATGAACCAATGCGTGAAGGAGGGTATCTCTTCCATCCATTTAATAATAGTGTTTTAGTTCAAGGCATAGAGGAGGTACATGCATTTCAATAATCATAGGGGAGTGGGTTTAGACCTTATCAAAGAAGAAATATGAACAATAAACCCTTAAATTCATCCATTCCCCCAAATAACTTCAATATGCTTCCACATTTGAATGCGAGAAACACACCTGGCTATCCAAGGGATTCTCCCAAGTATAGGTGGGGCATTAATAGAAATCAAAATCCTAGCAACACATAGGGAAAAAGTCATGTTCAAAGAACCAAGAAGTAACAAGATGCTAGAAATCCTCTAAGTAGTGATGATCTAAGGAAGTTGGGACAAAGTGTGACTAAAGAATTGATGAAAGTCAAGATCAATTTTCCATTGTTTGAACCAATGAAGATAGAAGAGATAAGGGATGTATTCCTAAATAGATTAAAGGATAATAAGAATCAAAGTTCTTACAGTAAAAATATGATGAACACTTCACAATGAGAAAATAGTAGGAATGCACACAATACCTCTAACATGGCTTAGAATATAAATTTGGCACAAAGTGTCTCATGCAATGACCATAATGTATCTAACTGTCAAGAGTCATCATAGCTAGTTTATGTAGCTCAAAGTACTTCAAGTCCAAACCATTAAGTAGCTAAGGATGGAGGAGATGTGAAGGGGCAAGTAACCACAAAAATATAAGAGGTCAACAAGCCAACACAAGTGAAAACAAAGCTTAAGCCTAGACTCAATACACTAGTTGTTTTCTATAAAGGGAAAGATGAACCAACCCTATTTTTTCTATCAGTAAGAATATTTGGGAAGCTATTGCATAACTACTTAATTGACTCAGGAGAATAAAGTAATGTTATACCCTTATCCATTTGTAGAAGATTGGGACTCATTCCGATGAATACTAATAAGAAGGTTACAAATCTAGATAGGATAGCTCAGGTACCAGTTGTGGGTGAATTGAACAATATTCACATGTAGTTGGCATCTAATCCTAGGATGGAACAACACATTGACATATCAATTATTGATATTCAAGATGGCTATGGCTTACTTTTGGGTAGAGATTAGACTAGAAAACTAAATGGTTATGTAGCTATACATTTATCTCATATGTGGTAGCAATGTAGAGGGTTTCCAAATCATATTCAAATTGAGAGAACTCCAAGATTTAAATTGACTATTACTAAATATGGAAAATAAAATGAAATCTTATTTATTGAGAAAAATTTGGGCCTCTATCAACCAAAGAAACTATATGTTTTGATATTCTACACCTCGAGTGGTAAGAAAGGAAAAGAACTATCAAATGACCAAGGATCGATTGAAGTATTCAGAGAGAGTGATCATGGCTCCTCATCAGATGAAGGTGAAGGCATGTTCAAAAATTTCAGGAACAATGTGTTGAGGACAACAAGACAAGGATTAGTATTTGGAAATCAAACCTTAGTAGGAGATTTATTGTTGCCTAATTGGTGTATAATTCACAATGCATTCTATTCAAAGTTGTCTTGCACTATGTGAAACATCACTTTATAAAAAGTAGAGAAAAGGATCCCAAGAGAATTAAAGAAGGACAAGCTAAAAGAAGACTCGAATGCAAATTTGAAGCAAGGGGATATGTCTTCATAGGAAAACAAAGTTGAAAGAAATAGAATGGGAGAAGAAAGAAATCAAAATCCATTTAAAAAAAGATAGAAAGGAAGTTCAGCCCACCAGAAGAAGCTCAAGATGGATCTTAAGGAGACAACCAAGTGTGAGCTTTAGGATTTGATGGTTCCAAAACTAAAGTAGGATAAAGAGCTGGATATGTGTTGACCAGTCTAGTAGGAGAAACATATATGGTAGCACACAAATTATAGTTTCCTTGCACAAGAAACATGGCCTAATATAAAGCTTTGATTTTAGGTTTTTTGTGTGCCATAAAGAAAGGAGCTAAGATAATTCATGTATTAGGATATTCACACTTAATAATATCCCTAGTATGATCAAAGTATGAATTCCATGACAAGAGGTTGAAGAGATATCAAAATAAAGTGTGAGATCTAGTCGATAGCTTTTATGCCTTAGGAATCAAATTTGGGTATAGGTCTTGCAACAAGGTGGAAAATTATTTAGTGTAGGTGGTGAGGTCATTGGTGCTACTCTCATTGGAAGGGTTGAGGAAATTCAAATTAGATCTCATATCAATCCCATTAGTGCTAGATAATTAATAAAATTTTCAAGTGTTTGAGGATGATAAAAACATATTGGATTTCCTCACCAACACAAACATATTTGTATCATCTTAAAATGGAAGCACCCATGTTGGAAATGTTTATCCATCCTTAGTGGATGCTTAAGAATCAATTCAAACACCTTGTATAGATCCATGGATGCACATCAAAGTTTGTGCTAGTTCAGGCCCTGTTCTGTCCCTTTCCTCGCTTCTTTTTCCCACTCTTTGATATCCCAAGGCAATTTCAAAAGGCATTGCCCTGTAGGTCTAGGCAATTTTTTTTTCCTCATCCCCATGTCTCATCTGAATTGTGGCCCTAACCTTTTGGGTCACCCTCTTCGGGATCCCGGGCCCTTTCAAAATTTCAAATTTCTTCCCACCTTCTAGTTGGCCCTTTACAATTTTAGAGATGAAATGGGTATAAATAGAGGTCTTCTCTCTTAATTTTATACTAACAAAATTACTTGCATTTAGTCACACATGCATACAATCCTTCATATTGCATTCAAGAGCATTCTACAAGCATTCATAAGTATTTTTGGAGCATTTAAGATCCTTTTGCAACACTTGAAGACTTTAAGGATAGGAGATCTCTTGCATTCTAGGAGATTTCAAGGAGCTTTGGAGGAGTTAAATGGAGGCCTTTTCATACTTCTTTCATGTTCTTTCATCTACCTTTCAATATCTAGCTTCCTTAATGATAGTGGAGTTGGCAATCAAGGAAGGGCTTCTTCATTTTTCATTCTTGCATACCTAGTTTGAGTACATGAGAACATATACATCCATTGATATATTGAACTGGTGAGGTGAATCTATTGCATTTGATTGAGACATCCTACTCTTCTACAAGATTCAATTACATCGTAGCGCTTCTTCATCCTTGTGGAATATGAATCTGAATCCTCCTCAAGGGTTTCTACAAAAGTAAGGTAAATTCATACATTTTTTGTAATTTTTATGTACATACTTTCATATTTACATTTAATGTTGATTCCTCAACTGAATCTTGACTGAGGCAACCCCCTCAAAAACCAAACAAAACCATTTTTCTTGTAGGATTAGGTTTTCAGGAGTTTTAGATATGCTTTTCAAGAGTTTCAGAATAGGACATGGTCACAGATCTGAAGATAGAGAGTTGAGAAGAGAAGGTCTAGGCTGAAGTTCAACCTAGTCCTAGGTCTAGGCTGACCCCAAGTCAACATAGACTTGAAAAATTGTCCTAGTCCTAGAGCAGAAGGAGTTTTGGGTTTTGTTCGTCTCACAGTTTTAGGTTTGGATCTAGTCCTTTTCGATGTTGTGAGCAGTTTTGAGTGCAAAAATATAGTTCTGAAGGGGAATTTTATTCTAAAGGTAAGTTTTCAATTTACATTATTTACTTTGTGTGTTTACCTTTCAAATCTATCATATTTTATTAGATGTAGCATCTTTCCTTATTTCCTAGTTAATTTACAAACCCTAGGCTTAAAGGAACTTATACCTTCTTTCCTAGCTCTTGGATCTTTGGATATTTTTTTTCATTGGTGCTCCTACATCACTTTGGTAGTGCTAATATACTTGGATCCAAAACCTTGGGGGATTCGCTTACAAGATCTATTCCTTTGTGGCCCTTCCGAGGTATAGTTGGCCATCGAAAAGTAAGATGTGTTACACTTCTTATCCTCATCTCACTTTTCCCCTATAGATTTTGGTGAACTTGACACTTTCATGCTTTATATCTTTTGATTAGGTGTTAGATTCCCTTTGTGTGTATTACCTTCTTTGTTTCATAGATAGAATACATTGTGTGCTTTGTATATGCATTGCATCTTCTTTGCATTTCATTTCATAGTTGGATTTAGATCTATAGTTCATACTTTGTTGTGGCTAGATATCCCCTTAGTGTTTGACAACCCTTTTTGTGATATCCCTTTAGCTTTTCTTTCCTTTATGTATGAGCTTCATTACCTTAATTCTAACCTATAGAATTTTGGTTAGAAGACATTGTAAACTCATGGGTTTCTTTGACCCCAATTCTTCCTTCTTCCCTAGGAATCTTAATGATAAGTTAATCTCTCATGATCCTAACCCTTCCATAGATAATAAATCTTCTCATTCATCCCATGATAAAGATGAAGCCAAAATATTTCCTCTTGTTCAAGTCAAAAATATTACTGGTGGCCTCAAAAAGATGAAAAGTTGTTTTATTCAAGAGAATCATAACTTGGATACTATTGCCACTATTGAAGCTATCAAAAAATTTATCTATAATGATAAGAATGGAATTAACCTTTTGCATGGTATCTCTCACCTTTTTAATTCTAATGTTACACCTTTATCCAAAGAAGTGTAGGAGTTAGGATATGTTCCACCTACTATTTGTTAGGAATGAATGCAAAGTGTTTTGGCAGTCATTCTGTAGCAGTTGTTGTTGCATTCATGACTTGGATTGTCATTGATGTCAACACAGTGATATTCTGGATATTAGCAGGAAAGTAGATACAATTTTGTTTTGCACACATGTTTTATTGCAGATTGGATTTTGCATAGTTGATGGTATGTTCTTTGGTGTGTTATTAACCTATGGTTAACAGCACAAAAAGAAATTCATTCATTTGTAAGAGTTATGAGCATTTTGGTGAAAGCAGTGTTTAGACAGTGTTTCTATGTAGCAATGTTCAGAAATCAGAGGATATCTCTTAGCTGGGATGGAATCTAATTTTGCATAGTTAAAGGGATGTTGGAGACTCATTAATTATGATGTGGTTCATAGCACAAACTTTGAGGATATGTTTGGAGAAAGTTACAGTAACTGGAAGCCGACAGTTTTATGTGAATTCTGTGTGTAGCGTGTAGAATTTATTATTTTGTAATTAAGGACCAAATCATTTGTAATTATTTGAGTTTGGTATATAAGAAGGCATTTTTTCCTTATTTTAATGTGTACTATGAAGAGTGAGATGCGAATATATGCATGAAGTGAAGAAAAGAGCTAATTTAGTGATGAAGGAAGACTTGTGAGTACAGAGATCTGGAATTGTGATCTTGTGTAGCAGAGAGTGTAGTTTTGGCATAGTGTGAAGGAGGTAATATATTTCATATTATTATGTTGAATAATTCTAAGATCTTTTGGACAGCGGGTTCAGAGATCTTGCCTTGAAGCTGTTTGGGCAGTGGGTCCTTCTGTCTTCCATAAACTCTTAACCGTGTTAGAATCTTTTAACACGGATTCAAAATCTCCTAACAGGGATTTATATGTACGAAATTTATTTCATAAGACTCCTAATAGGGTCCATCCTCTAATAAGGAACTTTCATATTAGTGCATCATTTTGTGGGCATCATTCCCACCGGGGTTTACTCTTTTTAAGAGGTTCCCTAGTTAACATATCTTGTGTTATTGTGCAATTGTGTATGATTATCTTTCTATGGTTGATCAGTACATTGATTATATTGTTTAAAGCTATTGAATGATAAATTATCAGATAACTGATTCACCCCCCCCCTCTCAGTTATCTTGGGGATCTTTACTTTCTAACACTATTAGTGTTGAACTTTCATTTCTTATCTCTGTTCCTATATCTAGATTCCTACATATGTGCCTTCTCTTGTGACCACATCTATGAAAGTTTCAAATCCTATCAATGTGAGGCTTCTTTATACCTCCATTCTATCTCTTCCTATGAGTGTTCCACCCATTTCATTGCCTACTTCATAGCCTTCTTATAATAGTGTCCCTTGTACATATTCTAATACTCTTCCCACCATGGTTCCAAGTGTTCCTCTAATTACTTATATTATCCCTACCACTTCATACACTTTCCCTAGTGCATCTAATGTGTCTATGCCTCCTATTTCCTCTAATGATTCTACCATCATTAGTCTTTATCAAATGGTTTCATCCTTACAACAACAACTTGCTTCCTTGACTCAATATAAGTTTAATGTGCCTATATATGACATGGGAAGTCCTTTGTCCTTATACATTATCTAAAAAATTATCCCTCAACAAGTTGATATGCCTTGACTTGAGAATTCCAATGGTAAGGGTGATCGTGTGACTCATTTTAAGACCTTTCAAATCTTGTGTAGCAACTATGCCCAGACCATAGGATTATGGCTAAGTTGTTCACTAGGGCCTTTCATGACAAGGCTTTACAATGGTATTATTCCTTTCCTACTTATTGTATTGATTCTTCCAAAATGCTTGCTAATGCCTTCATATAACAATCTCAAAACAATATTGATCCGCAAGTATCTTTGACTGACTTGATGCATTGTAAACAAGGAGTGAAAGAAAAAGTTACTGATTTCATTAGTAGATTTAAGCATTTATATGCTCAGATTTATTATCATGTGCCTGATATTGATATAAAACACATGCTTATTGCTAATTTACAAAAATAAATTAGAGATAAGATTCTACTTACTAAATTTACCTCTTTTTCCCAACTTTGTGCAATGCTTCACCACTATTAATTAAAAGCGAATCAATTTTAGAGAACCACTCCAATGGCTCCTTTACCTATTGATAAGAGTGATGTACATCTAATCATAATAAATATCACAAACCAAAAAAATATGTCAAGGTTAACAAGGCATCAAATATAGTAGATGAACAAGTAACCATTGCATCCAAAGGTACTGCTTCTTCCTCTGTTTTCTGCCCAAATCATAAGTATACTCCTATTTCTGAGTCTTTACAAACTATAATGGAAAATTTGTTAAATGATAATATCATTAAAATTCCTCCTATTACACTCATTCATCCCACTATGATGGCTTCCAAGTCCTTTGATTCCAAATCCTTTTGTCAATACCATCATCAACTTGGCCAAGATACCGATAGGTGTTGTTCCTTGAGGAATAATATAAAAGACTTGATTGATTCCAATGCTTTATCTATTGATTCTGATGATAGTAGTGGAAAAAAATATATAGAACCTCCTAACCACAATCTTCAGATTTATACCAATCCTTTACCTTCACATTCTACCAATACTATTGCCCAATCTTCTTCATCTTCTATGCAGTTTGCCTATGATGTTCAATGTTGAGAGAAGAAAACAGCCATGTTGTTAATCATGTGGAGCATGACCCTCCACCTGAACCTGAACCTCAACCTAAAACTCAAACTCATCCTAACCCTAAAACTCAACCTAAATGGAGTAGAGATCCTATTACTACCTTTAACCATTCTGAAACCATTAAGGCTCCCGATGGTCTGCTTTATATTGCCACTAGGGTTGCTAGGAATCCTTCCTATGGTTTTCTTGTTGATCCCATGTCTATGGTGAATGTTATAACTAAAGAGAATATCTTTCATAAATATTTACAACATGATTTCAATTATATGATATATGCTTTGATTCAGACATGTAATGACTTCATTTATAGACCTTATGGTTCCATCTCCTTTCTTGTTGAGCTTTGTGGTAAAGTGGTGGATAGTACTTATGTTGTCATCCCTACTTTTGATCAATTTCAAGTGAAGCTTGGTCTTCCTTGGTTTTATTCCATGCAATCTATTTCTTCTCCTATTCACAAATGCATTAAATTTCCTCATGATGGTGAGACTAAGAAAATTAACCATAGTCTCTATCACCCTTTTAGGCCTAGGGATTGTATTTCCCTTGACTTATTTTGGCCTTCCTTACCTAAAACATCTATGACTCATCCTAATTACATTTTCAGATCCTATCAAGCCTATAAACATAGAAAGATCACTGAGTTAAGTATGCCTAAGCTTGACCTTACATATGGTCTTTTGCCTACACCACCTATACCTCCTTTTTCTACCTCTTCAACTTCCATTGAGAAACCTCCTACTCCTATCTCTCAACCTAGTGTGGTTTCTTCTGTTCCCCCTTCACAAGGATAAAAGTACTTGATGTTGATTGATCCCACTCTGCAGCTTATCTCTAGTATGACCAAATGTAGTCAACATGCCTATGACTATAAAAATAAACATCAAGCTAAAGCCAAGGAACATGCACATTCTTCCCAAACCATCTTACCATCCTTTGAACATCTCATTCTTGAGCCTATGGAGGAAGTTAATAATCCTAATAATGTTAAAATGGATAAACATGATGATTCTATTCACATTTTGGATTCTATTGTGATTAATCTTAATGAGGAAAATACACTTGATGATCTAATGATACTAATAATGCTTTACATGATAGTGATAATGATGAATATGAAACTATTGATATTGATCATAATTTTCCTAACATTCTTTCAAAATAGTTATCAATTACTCCTAGTCTTGACCATAGCGACCCTCAAGATGGTCCTTGTTTGCAACTAGCTATTATTCCTACTATGTTGTACCAATAGGTGTTATTCGATGAGGAATAATATAAAATAATTGATTGATTCCAATGCTTTATCTATTGATTTTAATGATAGTGGAAAAAATCTATAGAACCTCCTAACCACAATCTTCAGATTTATACCAATCCTTTACCTTCACATTCTACCAACACTATTGCCCAATATTCTTCATCTTCTTTGCAGATTGCCTATGATGAAATGTTGAAAGAATAAAATAGACATGTTGTTAATCATGTGGAGCATGACCCTCCACCTGAACCTGAACCTCAACCTAAAACTCAAACTCATCCTAACCCTAAACCTCAACCCAAATGTAGTAGAGATCCTATTATTACCTTTGACCATTTTGAATCCATTAAGGCTCCTGATGGTCCTCTTTATATTGCCACTAGGGTTGCTAGGACTCCTTCCTATGGTTTTCTTGTTGATCCCATGTCTATGGTGAATGTTATAACTAAAGATAATATCTTTCATAAATATTTACAACATGATTTCTATTATATGACATATGCTTTGATTCAAACATGTAATGATTTCATTTATAGACCTTATGGTTCTATCTCCTTTCCCATTGAGCTTTGTGGTAAAGTGGTGGATAGTACTTATGTTGTCATCCCTACTTCTGATCAATTTCAAGTGAAGCTTGGTCTTCCTTGGTTTTATTCCATGCAATCTATTTCTTCTCCTATTCACAAATGCATTAAATTTTCTCATGATGGTGAGACTAAGAAAATTAACCATAGTCTCTATCACCCTTCTAGGCCTAGGGATTGTATTTTCCTTGACTTATTTTGGCCTTCCTTACCTACAACACCTATGACTCATCCTGATTACCTTTTCTGATCCTATCAAGCCTATAAACATAGAAAGATCATTGAGTTAAGTATGCCTAAGCTTGACCTTATGTATGGTCTTTTGCCTACATCACCTATACCTCCTTTTTATGCCTCTTCAAATTCCATTGAGAAACCTCCTACTCCTATCTCTCAACCTAGTGTGGTTCCTCCCGTTCCCCCTTCACAAGGATAAAAGTACTTGATGTTGATTGATCCCACTCTACAAATTATCTCTAGTAAGACCAAATGTAATCGACATGCCTATGACTGTAAAAAAAAACATCAAGCTAAAGACAAGGAACATGCACATGCTTCCCAAACCATCTTACCATCCTTTGACCATCTCATGCTTGAGCCTATGGAGGAAGTTAATAATCCTAATAATGTTAAAATGGATAAACATGATGACTCTATTCACATTTTGGATTCTATTGTGATTAATCTTAATGAGGAAGATACACTTGATGATCTAATGATACTAATAATGTTTTACATGATAGTGATAATGATGAATATAAAACTATTGATATTGATCATAATTTTCCTAACATGCTTTCAAAATAGTTATCAATTACTCCTAGTCTTGACCACAACGACCCTCAAGATGGTCCTTGTTTGCAACTAGCTATTAGGGTAAGTGCACAAAGATGGGGGACCTAAAAGGGGGTATAAGATGCCACTTTTTTTCTTAAAATTAGAAAACTTTGAACTTCAACAAGAAATTGAAGATAGTTAGACTCATAATTTTAAGATGTGACAAAAACAAGAGTTGTAATACTATGAATCTAGTTCCTAAACTACTAACTTATTTTGAAAATGGTGCAGATTAAGGCCCTCAAAAAGGGGGAGCACAAAAAGTGGTCCTATTTTTTGTCCAAAAACATAACATAGCATCTAGTGTGCTCCCCCTAAAATGTTAACTTTTTTTAAAAAAAATTTTAATCACTCTAGTGAGGAGTTAGCTAAAACCATGTAGTTTATCTCAATTTTTTTTGGTAATTTTTTTATGAATGTATAATTTGTGATGAATTTATGAAGTGCACACATCCTGAAAACATGAAATTTTTGTGTGCTCCCCCTTGAAATCATTTAAAACTAATCGAAAATCAAATTTTCTTTTTTTAAAGTGTGTAGAATGGAGTCTAGTTTCTAAAAATGTAACATGTTGCAAAATTTGATGAACGAGCCAAAATCTATGCCCAAAATAATGCATGTTGGTTTTTTACAAAAAATGAACATAAACAAAAAAGAAATTAGAGTTGAAAAACTTAACGTAATCAGAATTCAAAATAAATTATATGGTTAGATAGCTAATAGAGAGATCTCCAATATCACATCATCTGATTTTTACGTTCTTGAGCCACGAGTAAACCTAATGAGGAGAACACAAAAAAAGCTGTCATTTTTTTGTATGTTTGCTAGAAAACATGTCTCAGGCCTATTTCAATCGTCCAAGCCTTTGGGTTGGATCTCCAAGGAAAATCCAAGGCTTAGCATAGGTAAATTCAAATGCTTTACAAAGTACGCATGCCCTATAGGGCGTACACACTATGTAAATCATAGATTTACATAGTGTGCATGCCCTATAGAGCATGCACAATATGTAAGACATAGATTTACATAGTGTGCAATATGTAAGACATATATTTATATAGTGATGAGGAGAGAGAGGGGGGGAGTAATTTATACAAATATAACATTTAGGTATAAGTTTGATTTATTTAATTTCTTATACTTTAAGTTATATTTGTATAAATTATAAAATATAATGCTTCTAGGATGTTTGGGATAGGCTCCAACTTCATAGGAGTTAAGCTGTAGATTCTAGATTCAAAAAATTTCAGACTTAGCCAAATTTCAGGATTCAGCAAGCCTTCAGCAGGGTTACCTCCAACAATCCATCATGGATTTCTAAGGTCAAACAAAAGCTAGCAAAAGGATTCCCAAAGGGTTTTAATTTGTTTTATCACAAATCACTTGGTTTTGACCCCATCTCTATGATAGACTTAGCTCTCTCACATCACCCTCTCTCTCTCTCTCTCTCTCTCTCTCTCTCTCTCTCTCTCTCTCTCTCTCTTCTCACATCACCCTCTCTCTCCCCTTATCTACTCTCTCTCTTTCATTACCCTCTCTCTCTCTCTTCTCACATCACCCTCTCTCTCCCCCTTATCTACTCTCTCTTTCATTATCCCCTCTCTCTCTCTCTCTTGATAGGGAGAGAGAGAGAGATTTGGGTGAGAGCTAAGCTAAGTCTATCGTAGAGATGGGGTCAAAACCAAGTGATTTGTGATAAAATGAGTTAAAACCCTTTGGGAATCCTTTTTATATCTTCAGTTTGACCTTAGAAATAAATGATGGATTATGGGTGGTAACCCTACTGAAGGCTTGCTAAATCCTGAAATTTGGCTAAGTCTAAAATTTTTCTAATCTAGAATCTACATCTTAACTCCTATGAATCTGGAACCTATCCCAAACATCCTGGAAGTATTATATTTTATAATTTATACAAATATAACTTAAAGTATTGTATGATTAGAAATTGAAATAGATTGCATACATATGAAATAACCACAAGATTCATACAAACAAACATGCAAAGCAACTCTAATCTATGCATGAGAAATAACTTAGAAAATGAAGAATATAAATCTATCTAAACTCCCTCCAAGATTTAGTTCCCATGTCCTATTTTCTTCTCCCAAAGATGGGTTGATGTAGCTCTCCAAATGCCTTGAAATGCACTATATGTTTGAAAGCAATGCTATGAGAATACTAGGAGTGTGGTTTAGAAATAGATAGAAGATAGAATAGAATAATTTGGATCCCTTAGATCTATAATAACAATGCTAATGAAGGCTCCTTTTGTAAAGGGAAATGAAGTCTTATTTATAAGATTTTTACGAGAATCAATGGTCAGGATTTTACGAAAATGAAGGGTTGAGATTCTCTCATTTGAATTATTTAATTCAAAGTGGGTGGATGAGTGGATCCACTTTAAAAAATGAAACCTACTACCCAAATTCGTATGGAATGCTTAAGTGAGGTTTTGGAGGGGTTAGGAGGCTTCTAGAGGGTAGTTAGAGTTAAATTTAGCTTCCCCACTTGATATACTTAGGGTTAGGTGTTGATTTTTGGTCACTAGGTGGCCCAAGACTCATAAAAGAGCCTCCAAAAATGATCCCAAAGTCCAAATCCGAGTTTGTGAAGTTTTGGATTATTTGGACAAAGTATATTTCTTCCATGTGGTTGTTTTTGACTTGAGAGGAGAAGTGAAGACTTTAGAGGTTAAAGAAATCATTATTTTAATTTTAGTGGGTGGGTAAGAAAGATGAGTTTGGTGAGAATTAGGAGCCATGTGCTCAAATAGAATTAAATATAATATTTAATTTCAAGTGGGTTAAAAGGGAAATATGAATTAATTTAAATAGATAAATATATTTATTTAAATTAATAGAAGAAAATAGAATTAAATATAATATTTAATTCCAAGTGGGTAAATAAAAGAAATATGAATTAATTTAAATAGATAAATATATTTATTTAAATTAATAGAAGAAAATAGAATTAAACGTAATATTTAATTCCAAGTGGGTTAAAAAGGGAAATGTGAATTAATTTAAATGTATTTATTTAAATTAATAGAAGAAGGGGATTTAATTAATAAAAGTACTAGGACTTTAAATTAATCAATCATAGGGTTTGTTTAGCCATTATATTAAATGTAGTATGTGATTAATACAGATTTAAGGTTTTCTATATTTGACACTAAGTCAAGTAGAGTAAATTAGAAGACATAATTGCCTAGTATAATAGGACTTTGATGATTTAGAAAGATTGATATACTGAGGCTAATTTTGGGGTATTACATTTTGCCCCTCTTTGAATTACTACGCGAAGCATAGTGGTTCAAAGAATAGTCTTATGTGATGATTGATGTCTAGATTGGGTCTTGATCGACCAAAGATTTGAGATGTTGTTAACGGTACCAACAATGAACTGATGATTACAAACAAGTGATAAGATGACTGATTCTAAACCTATGATTACGAAGAAGTGAGTGACCAATTCCAGACCCGATTGTTAATAAGAATCACATTGGTATCACATCTAAACCCTTTAGTTATGAAGAATCAAGGAAATAACACTAATGAACTGATAGTTACGAAAAGTTGATATACTTAACAAGATTAAAAGAATACCAAATTGATATGGATTTTGATGAACCTGATACGCCCCAAGTGCTGTGTAGATTTCAAGATTCTCTCTAGAATGGAGTTTTGATTTCTAGAATCTAGGTTAGGTTGCCCAAATACCAGTCAGAATTGATTTTCAAGATTGAGATTTAGATTGCCCCAAGTGATGTGCCTCAGTGGATCGATAGAAGAGAGATATGATGCCCCCTCAAAAAATTGGATGGAAATTGATTCGAGGATAATTTTTTGAAAAGATTGAGGTTAGATAAGATTGATGGAAGGAATGTTAGATGGAGCAAAGATGATTGGTGATGATACTTGCTTTCATAAGTGCACTTCACATCATTAGAGCTTTATTTTGATGTTGCAAAAGTGGATATGTCATACCTAGCATAAAAAGCTAGGACGATGATCCATTTGCGTAAACAAACACATAGCAAACAGAGAGTGATCTCATCTTTCCTAAGACATACGAACAAATGCCTTAGGATCTCAGAAGATTGTCCAACAAGAAGAAGTCAAAACAAAGACAAGGAAAATATTATGAACAAATTTATTACAGATTTTCAAGTATGTGATTTTTTTATTTTTTTATTTTTTTTAGGATTTTTGAAAAAAATATTTGATATTTTTACACATTTTTCTAGACATTTTACCCCTTTTTTTTTTTGAATATTTTTTGAGGATATTACAGAGATGCACAAGTAAGAACTTGCCCCAACATCTGATAAGCATGTTCACAGTGACCCACACGTTCACTTCATAGGATGAACAATAGGATGGCAAGAGTAGGCAGACGCAATGAGAACCATTGGTGACTGTTATGAGGGAAATTATCAAGGAGAGAGATCACAATAATAGTTAGGCAAGAGTCTCCCCTAGGAGCTACTAAAGTATAGGGCTTGATGGGATAAGATTTTTGACCAAATTTTATTGCAAGATTGATGAGGATGTGTACAGCGGATGAAAAAAATCTCAAGATTTTCTGACAAGATTTATTTTTTAGGAAGAGGTGCCGTCGTGCTATATACAATAGGTATAAGGACAAGATGAGCTAATAGAGGTACGGTGCGTAGGTGTGAATGATTGGTATTTAGCACGAGAAAAGGCCATGAAAAATTTACAAGAGAAAACACATCAAGTGTATCAGAGAAGAAGGTGAAGAAAGAAATATCATTAGTGGGGAGAAGAAAAGGCAGTAGGCATAATGAAAGAAAGTAGAAGGAATGAAGATGGTAGTGATGAGAGTGCAGATGGGAGATAGGTGAGGCCAAAGCTCATGATAAGATGTCCCTAGAGAGATCCAGGTCCTTTGATGTCGCAGGCGGCATGGAGAGAATGGACAGAGGATGCGGGTGAGGGAAGGCAGGAGGAAACTGATGAGAGAAGGTAGGAGGCCAAATCCTAGGAGCAATATGCCTCATGGAGAGAAAACTATCCAATACTCTCTAGCTTCTTCGAACAAGGTCCACAAGGTGATAAACAGAGATGGAATCCTATCATACATCGACCAGTACCGAGGTATTCGATATTCTCTAGCTTCTTTGAACAAGGTCAACAAAGTGATCAACAAAGATTGGATCCTATTGTACAATGACCAGGACCAAAGCCAATGGTTGCAACACAAGTAGTAGGACCATAGCTAGTAATGTGGTGACAATTTGCATTGGCAGAAGACTACAATGTGGTGGTGGAAGAAAGAGATGCCTTGCGGCGACAACTGGCGATAGAAGAAGAAAGGGTAAATCAAGCGGAAAGTGAGGTGACATGGTTGCAAGGTATGATGGATAGGGTATGGGAAGATAGTGCACAGACTGAAGGATCCCGTATGCAGGGGGTGATAGAGGCAAAATGGGCTTGAGCAGATTGTGCCCAGGTAGCCTACGATGCATTACAAAGCAGTGTGGAAGCATCCCAGAAGACCATGAAAGAGATTGACACCATGTCAGAGGAGACACAAGAGTGACTGAATGTAGTGACTCAATAGGTGAATAATCTTAGACAACAGCTAGAGGATGTGACGGTGAATAGAGATCGATGGAGGTTTGTGGTAGAAGCCTACAAAGATGAGCAAGATACTACACGATAGGAAATCACACTCCCAGGAGCATCTCAACTATTGATGGAGACTCTGTCAGTCATGAGAGAATCAACTAGAGTTGGTCGGGAAGCTACCTACTATATGGGATTGTACCATCAAGCAGTTCCAGTAGATCAACGGCAAGCAACATTCACAGATAGAGGAAGGGCACAATGGGTGACTAGGCCAATTGGTGGTGTGGGTGTTTGACCACTGAGACATAGAAGTGGGGGAAGAGGTGGTTCTTCATCAGAATCTCCTCAGGCTGAGCAATGACATAGTTGTTGTATTTTTTTGTTTCCTTGTTTTTCTTTTTTTTTTGGTTTTGTAATTTTTTTGGCTGGGCACATGATGTGTTCCAAATGTATTCGATAGATTTATATATATGAAGGGAAGATTTGTATGTGCCCCAAATTTTTTGGTTTTTAGATGTATGTATATGTACATATTATGATGAAATAATGATGTTTGTGAAGACCAAATTAATTATTTGATAAATGACATATTAGATAATTATCATTACAAAGCATTTGGTATCTTTTGACATGCAAGAGTTCCTCCTTGTGCTAAATGATTGATAAGAAGTTTAAATAATGCTCGCAGTGACCTTTACGTTCACTTAGCAAGACAAGCATTTACAATGTCACTTGTAGTAGAAAGAAGTCACTCAAATAGACAAAGAGAAGAACCAACCTCACCAAAGTGTCCATATAAAAGGAGTCAAGGTACACATGGTCATCCAATATGAGATGAAGGCTCTTATAGATGGACACCCCTCTTATATGAAGTCTTTAGATCATTGGAACTAAACCAACAAGAAGAAAAAAAGAAAAGATTGTGCCCCCGGTCATCACTTTCTAAATCCTGTAAAGGACATCATTGAAGAGCTCGAAGGGACACAATATGCAAAAAAAAATCTCAATGCAAAACAGTAAGCATACAAAGAGATAAAAGCATGTGAATCATAGATTGTTTTGTTGTTATGTGCAAAATCCTTTTCTGATAAGGAGATAGACTGACAGACCCGGATGAAGCTTCAAAAGACTCTGACTAGATATGACATGTCTAAAGATATACTCGAGGCCATAGGATATGACATTGATTACCCCTAAGTGTTAAGCATTGATAGGATATAGATGCTTGAGTTGATTGGTGTACAGACTGACTTATTGAAAATTGGAAATGTAGAGACAAAACCGGGAGATATGTACAAACTAAAGCAAGACTGAAAGTTGGGAAAGACCAAGATTGCGCTGATAGATGGAGTGTTTTGAAACAAGTGGCACCTGTTTACCAGATTTTCACCATCTTGGTAGAGATTCAATTTTTGCTACCAAGGTGCCTGTTTCTAGGTTTTCACCAAGGCACTTTTTCTTTTTCTTTTCTTTTCATTTTTTTGTATTTTTCATTTTTTCAAATTTTTATTTTTTTTTTACTTTTTTTTTTAAATTTTTTTTTTTTTGTGAATCATTGAGGTGCCTATTGCTAGGTTTTCACCAAGATGTTCATTTTTTTTATTTTTATTTTTAGGACTTTTTCCAATTTTTAAGATTTTTTTCAGGACATTTTATCACACACTGAATGCCTTAGGCATAGAATTTCTTCAGATAGAGAACGTTGATTGGTTCTCAGAGTTGTTCTCCTTTAGTCATTGAGAGTTGATAGGCACTAGAGCCAAAAGTAGTAGTGATAACAAAGGGACCCAACCAGTTGGGTTCAAACTTCCCTTTGCGTTCTCGATGTGATTGATTTTTAGGATTCTCTCTCAAGACTAGATCGCCAACCTGAAATTCTCTGTGTCTGACTGTCTTGTTGTAGCCTCTAGACATTCTTTTCTGATACACTCTGAGATGATCATATGTTGCTTGTCTGTGCTCATCTAGTAGTTCAAGTTCTTGCAATCTAGACACTCTGTAGTCATCATCAGTTACTAGACCATGCATTCTGATTCTTAGTGATGGGATTTCAACCTCAATAGGCAGTACCGCTTCAGACCCATAAACTAAAGCAAATGGTGTAGCCCCAGTAGGTGTTCTGATACTTGTTCCATAGCTCTAGAGAGCTGGATTGATCATAAGATGCTAGTCTCTACCTATTTTATTAACTGTACAGTGCAAGATTTTTAATAGATTCTTGTTTGAAGCCTCTGCTTGTCCATTCCCTTGAGGATAGTAGATAAAAGACCAATGTTGTGTAATCTTGAATTTGACACATAAATCATCCAAGTCTTTGTTCTTAAATTGTCCACCATTATCTATGATAATGGAATGAGGAATACCATACATGCATATGATATAGTTCAAGATGAACATAGATATTTGTTTCCCAATAGCTTGTGTTAAGGGAACTGCTTCTACCTATTTTGTAAAATAATCTATAGCTATGATTATATGGGTATGTCCATTAGAAGAATGAAGATGTATGGATCCTATAAGATCAAATGCCCACTGGTGAAAAGGCCATTATGTAGTAAAGGGAATTAGATTTGTTCCTGGAGCATGAATTAAGTTACCATGTACTTGGCACTTTTGACAACTCTTAGCAAACTTGATTGCATCTTTCTCCATTTTAGGCCAATAGTACCCAGCCCTAATAAGATTTTGAGCTAGTGTTAAACCATTCAAGTGTGACCCACATATACCCTCATGGACTTCCTCGAGTGCACGTTGAGACTCTTCACGTTCTAAACATCTAAGTAGCGTACCATCTAGACCTTGTTTGTACAAATCATTACCAATGATGACATATCGGGAGGCATTACGGATTATGGAACATTTTTCATGGTGGTTAAAGGAATCGGGAATGATTTGATCTTGAAGGAATGAGAAAAGGGGTTTGTATCTGGAAGAATCATGACCAACAACTGTGCAGATCATGTGGGTTTCTAGACAATCATATGCAGGGAATGACAGTGCTTCCACCAAGAACTCATAATGTAGCTCATGTTTTGGCTGTTGTAGTAGAGATGATAATGTTTCCATAGCATCAGCAGCCTTGTTCTCTATTCTAGGAATTTGCTCAAAAGTGACTGTGATGAAATACTTCTTAAGGTCATCAACCATGCATTTGTATGGAACTAGTTTCTCATCCTTTTTCTGGTATACATCATTGACTTGGTGTATAACAAGCTGGGAGTCTCCTTGAATGTGTAACTCTATCACTCGCCACTCAATTTCTATCTTCATGCCATTAAGTAGAGCTTCATATTCTGCAATATTATTTGTACAAGGAAATTTTATTCTGAATGCTTTAGGTATGGAGTATCCTTGTGGTGTTATGAATAGTATGCCGACTCCAGATCCATTTTGTGTGTAAGATCCATCAAAGAAAAGTTGCCAAATCCTTGAAGATATGTGCATGATAGAGGAGTCTAGAAATTCCATCTGTAATGGTGTGTCATCAAACGTTGGGGCTTCATCCAATTGATCAGTAATGACTTGACCTTTGATAGCTTTTCATTCAACATATTCTATGTTGAATTCACTCAATAGCATCACCCATTTAGCTAATCTACCTATGAGGGCAGCCTTGCTCAATAAGTATTTTAATGGGTCAATCTTAGCTATCAACTGTGTTGTATGAGCTAACATATAGTGTCTCAATTTCTGTGATGCAAAATCATAGCTAGATAGGATTTTTCAATCTTTGAATAGTTCTTTTCATATGCTACCAAGGTTCTGCTGATGTAGTAGATGGCTCTCTCTTTATTGTTGTCATCATGTTGTGCCAATAATGCCCCCAGTGAGGTATCTGTGGTGGAGACATAAAAAATCAATGGCTTCCCTTGAATGGGAGGCATCAAAATAGGAGGATTTGAAAGATATTGCTTGATGTGGTTGAAGTTCCTTTCACATTCTTCATTCCATGTAAAAATCACACCCTTATGTAATGTGTTTGTGAAAGGTTGTGATATATCTGCTAACTGAGATATGAAGCGTTTGATAGATTGCACCCTTCCTTGCAAGGTTCTCATTTGACTGATATTTTTAGGAGGTGGCATCTCTATGATAGATAGCCTTGACTTTAGTAGGATCTACTTCAATGCCTTTCTTTGAGGCAATATAGCCTAGGAGCTTTCCAGAAGTGACACCAAAAGCACATTTCTTAGGATTTAGTCTGAGACTAAACTTCTCCATTATGTCCAGTATTTTGTGCAAATCATTTAGATGTTCTGATCTTATCATTGATTTTGCTAAGGTGTCATCAACATAGTCTTCCATGGTTTTATGCATCATATCATGGAAGATAGCTATCATAGCTCCCTGATATGTAGCACCAGCATTCTTGAGACCAAATGGCATGACATTCCAATAGAAAGTACCCCAAGCACAAGAAAAAGTTGTTTTCTCCTGATCTTCTGGAGCAATCTTGATCTAGTTGTAGCCAGAAAAACCATCCATTAGAGAGTACATTTCAAAGCCAGCAGTCATGTCCACTATCATATCAATGTTCGGTAGTGGAAAGTCATCCTTAGGGCATGCTTTGTTTAAATCTCTGAAGTCTATGCATATCCTGATAGATTTATCTGGTTTTGAAACTGGGACTATGTTTGATATCCACTCAGCATAATCTATGACTCGGATAAATCTGGCTTTTAGCAACTTTTCCAACTCAACTTTGACTAGAAGTGCAATATGAGGATGCATTTTTTGTAGTTTTTGTTTGATAGGTTTGACTCCCAGAGCTATGGAAAGATGATGCATGATTAGCTTAGGATCTAATCCAGGCATATCAAAATATTTCCATGCAAAGTTGATTTTCTTTTCTGATAAGAACATAGTGAATGCTTGTTTTTCTTCTTCTGACAGAGATTGAGCTACATGGATTAAATGAGGTTCTTTCACTGTGCCCAAGTTGATAGACTGAGTTGGTTCAATCAATACTGGAGATCAATCCTATGAGTGACTCGGAAGGACATCAAATATGTCATCCTTAGGTGCCTCTGAGAGGTTTTAACCTTTGGATGCATCTTTTGTTTTTACTATTTTATGTTCTGAGACTGCCACATAGTGGTTTTCACCCTCAAAACTCTTTTTCCTTTTGTTTTTACTTTTTTGACTGAGATATTTGATGTTCGACTCTATCATGCTACTACTAGATTTACTAATGGAAGTCATCATGGGTTCCATTGCATTGAGGTAGCATGCAAGGGTATAGTTAGTCGAAAAGATATGGACATCTTGGTTTGGGTCACTTGAGTGTTGGTCTATGAGGTTAGGATGATGGATAGTCAATTTATGGAAAGATTGACTGATGGTGTTTATGCTTATGGTGTTGTCATCATTGGTTTTAACCTGACTCTTAAATTTGAAGATAGTATCACTACTAAGAATGTCTAGTTCATTAATCATTTCAACGGTGTTAGTGATTCCATTGTTAGTATTAAGTGAATCAGATTCATGAGTCTCATTACTTCGCTCTAAACTTATGTTAGGTGTAGGTGAGTTTTGATGAGTGGCATCTGTGACAAGCTCATCTTTTTCTAATTCTTCCTCCAAATCAAGAACATGGGTGAAATTGGGATGAATTCCCCAAGAAGGATTTCCTTCAGATTCTGAGTGAAACTCATATTCATGGGAGTCTATTTCAGAATCATTGTTGTGTTCAAGCTATTTAGTCAACATTCTTTCAGGATCAGTCAGTTTTTGTGTGGTGACTGTCTTTTGGGTGTCCACTATACTGATTCTCTTTATGGCATCATCTTCAGCATCAAGGAGGTGTGTTATTTCTTTAGGAAAATGCTCATAAGGAATGAGCTCCTTAGTAGTGTCAGAATCATCACTATCAGATTGTTTTGTTTCTTCTTTCTCAAGAAGAGTTTCTCTTGGCTTGATTTTCTCTATGACATGAGAGGAATTCTTGCTAAGATAGAAAGGCTTCTTCTTGTATCCTAGACCTGTAGTATCCTTATTTTCCCAGCCACAATGTTCAATGGGTGATATAAGACCTTTGCCTCTTATTCCTAGAGGTCCTTTTCCCGTGTATCCCATTTGAGTCATTAACTTGCTACCCGGTCCATATGATTCTGCAGGAATCTTGTGTGATTGAGAGCCACAATTTTGAACTATGTGGGATTGGGTCTTTTCTTTGTATAACCAGGTGAGTACACCTATTTCTTCCTCAAATTCTTGATTGGACACTTGCTCTGTGACAAAGCTCCCATTATAGATGACTTTTGGTGCTTTGATTGCTAGTTTTGTCTTTTCTGAGGGTTGTCCATAAGACTTAGGTGAAATTGGGAGAGAAGTGAGAGACAACACAGGTTCCATTCTATATTCTCCCATGCTGGTGTCTTTGATTTTGACCTACTTCATTACTTCCTCTACTTTAGAGTTAGAGGTTGTGTTACTCTATTTAGTGGCGGATTCCCTATTGTGTGGAACAAGTTTGTCTGCACTTTCTTGCAAAGCATTGCAAGAAGTTGTAATGTCTGCTGATATAGTGACCTCGATTCCATCATAGGGAAATTTTACACATTGGTGATAGGTTGATGGAATAGCTTGCATGTCATGGATCCAGGTTCTTCCTAGAAGAATGTTGTAGGCCAGTGGGAGATCTAGTACTTGGTAGGTGACATCTTTGATTACAAGTCATGTTCTGATAGGCAAGACAATGGTGCCTTTTGAGGATCTTTCTTATTCATCATATGCTTTTATGGTTATCCTCTTTTTAGGATCAATAACATTTTCTAACCATCCCAATTGTGTCACCAATTTGTAGGAGCAAATATTGAGGCCAGCGCCTCCATCTATCAACACACATTTGACACAATGGTTTTGGATTAAGACTTCTATATGAAAAGGTTGGTTATGGGGGTGACTTAATGAATTGTCATCTTCTTCTGAAAAGGAGATGTATTGAGGGGATGTAAGATGTCCAACCATAGTCCAAGCAAAGCTTTGTCTAGAATGGCTTTGTGAGCTGGAGATATTTGAAGTAACTCAAACATAGATATTTTTGCATTAGTGTGCTAGAGTTGTTGAACAATGCTATAAGATGTAGGCCTTGTATGTTTTGGATTGGAAGATTTTGAAACAACCTTCTATTTGGAAGCAGATGAAAGATTGAAAGGTATCTTAGGGACATTAGATGAATCTGGGATTTGTCCTTTCAGATGTGCCAGAGCTTGTGATCAAGTAACTACGTTAGCTGAGGAGTGATCTCTATCTCTTCATACAATTGTGATGACATTGCAACTCTCAGAGATACATGGTTCAACCATATTGATGACAACATTATTTCCAGGGTAGGCATAATTGACCTTTGCCCCCATATTAGGCTGAGAAGATGAAACTTCCTGACCATGTTTCAGAAATGGTTCTATGAATGTTGTATGATTGTTATTGCTCTTATGGTTGTCGATTAAAATCTCTTTAGCATCAATTTTGTCTTGTATGAGATGCTTCAAGCGTAAGCAATTATTAGTTTTATGACCCTTGCCATGATGGAAGTCACAGAACTCATTCTCTCTCCACCACTTTGGTTTAGGTTCAGGATCATATTGTTGGATCTTAGGTAGAGATATGATGTCATTAGCTAATAGAGTTTTCATAGCTGATTCCAAAGATTCTCCAAGAGGAGTAAACTTGCATTTAGGATATGAAGCCCAAGGTTTATATTCAGATGATTTTTTGTTAGTAGGTTCACGTGTCTTCAGTTCTGAAGCCTTGATGGCCTTGGTGCCAAGAGTGCGATTAAATTCTAGTGCCTCAAATGGGGCACGAAGAGTATCAACAACACCATCTGTGACAATGCCTTTGTTCTTATTCCAAAATTTGACATTTTGGTTTTTGTCCTTTGGTTTGGAATTAGAACCTATTTCAAACTTGTTTTCCTTGTAAAGGGATATGTCTCCCTTATGAACAAGTACATCTTCAATTTTTATGGCATTTTCTACCATCTTATCAAAAGAAGTATGATTTTGTATTTGGAGGTGATAATTGAGTTCCAGAATGAGGTTGTTGATGAATATTTCAAGTTTTTCATTTTCTAGAATCTGCCAAGCATAGAGTGAAAATTTCTTCCTCCAACATTTGAGGAAAGTGAGAAGGGATTCTACTGACTTTTGTTTCAAATTGCAAATGTCAATCATGGTGACCGGGTGTTGGATGTTGTAGGAGTATTGCTGATAAAATAGTTTGATTAACTCCTCAAAAGTCTTGATAGTTGGAGGTATTTTAGAGAACCATTTGATAGCCGCTCCTCCCAAAGATCGAGGGAAAAGGAGCATTAAGTAAGTTGGTTCATGCATAAACTCCATGGATTGTGTACAAAATTCTCTGACATGATCTTGGAGGTCAGAGTTTCCATCGTATTTGTCATATTTGGGTATTTCCATTCTTTTTGGGAATGGTGGCATGTACAAGTCTTTATCGAATGGAAAGGTGCATAAAGCCTCCATAGAGAATTCCATGGGTGTTTTCTCTTTTTCTATCTGGTTAAGTTTGAATTGCATGGCATGCATTTGTTTCATCATAGCAGTGATGGGAGTTTCTTCCTCATGTTTGATGATATCTTCAACATTGAAATTAGGAGGAAGTTTGGCTCCTTGTTGAGCTAGTTGTAAGAAATAAGCCTCTTTCTCTTCTCATAAGAAATGTCTCATCATTCGTCGAAAGTCATCATTGTTTTGGTGATTGGCTATTTCAGATAGTGTGGGTTCTCAGTCCTCACCATGTTCAGATTGATGACCTTGAGAGCCATGACTGGTTCCACCTTGAGACATGGTGGTATTTTGATTCTATTCTAGTATTGATACTGGAGGAGTTGGTGGGTTACTTTCGTGAACTGATGGCAGAGGGGTTACAGTGTTAGACTCTTTTCTAGGTTTCTTGTGTGAGGATGCTCAAGTTTCCACCATCAATCTTTGGTGAATCCAAAAGAGCAAGATAAGACAACTGATAGATGACCTGATTTAGGACAAATCAAATGACACAACCCCGTCAAGATTGGTTTGGTTGATTGGGTGATAAATGATTTGGACATAAGTGTAGGATATTGTGCCCTAGTTGTATGGGTAGATGCCCAAAAGATGGAAAACATGAGTTCACAACACCTAGCCATTGTTTGAGAATTGATTTGAGGTTGTCTTGACAAGGTTTTGACACAAGATGAGACCAAATTCAGATAGATGAATTAGAAGGCAAAATCAAGCTAAAAGGATCTCCTTGGAAAAATGGATTGGAAGCTATTGCTCTCTATTTCATTCCTGACATAGGGTTTCCTAACAAAACTATGTGAAATCTTGGGATGACCATGTTTACCAGAAAAGGATTCAACTGTTTTGGATGTTTGAATGTTTTGAAACCATTTGTTAACAAGAACATGGGTTTGAACTATCAAGTAGCTATAAATGCAGGAACTTAGTTTTTATTTGTTAAACAAGCACAAAAAATACCAATCAGGGAGTTCAAGCAAACCATTATTTTCAAACAATGAGCAAGGGACAAAGCAACCTTGCACATGAAGAAAGAAAGTGACTTAGTATTTCTACTCCCTAAAGAACTATTTGTGTATGTTCTCAAAATGTTTTTCAATTACGCACATAGTCCTAGCAAGAAAAATTTGGTTGCTCTATGGTTCATAGTAATGGTTGGACTCTGTGAATTTTGTAATGTCAAGTGGGTGAACTCCAATCCCAATGCACCAGAGTTTTGACACATTCCAAGAATTTAATCAATTGGAGATGCTGAAGAGTTTTGACAGCCCGACAAGAAACTACACCCGTGGAGATTTCTTCCACAAAGACATTTATATAGCGGTTGTCACTACCATGGAAAAAATAGCTATTACCGCTTGAGGTTCCATCCACGTGGTTGACCCAATAAAGGGAATGTCCACTACGGTTAACCCTCTCTAAAAGTCGACTCACAAAAGGGACCACATTGGGACTTGGTTTGGATCCAAGGATTTGAGTTTCTGATACTACCCAAAAAGGGAGTAGAGCATAGTCCTCTAGCCTCTTCACCTCACCAAAACATAGCAAACATGGTTCATCTGACATGCTAAGACTAAAATGGTCTCACCAAGGTTCGTGATATCAACAACTCATGGTCTATCAATCTCTCCGGAGAGAGAATGCATTGATCAATAAGTCAATGACTACAAACCTAGTGGAACACAAGACATTTTTAGTATCCTCCCTACCTAAAAGGATTCTCTTGTTGAGAAGAGCTTCGCTGGAAGCCCACTCTCTCAAGAACCACAAATAGTGTTCATAGGGCCTAATTATTATGTGAAACACTTATGCGTGGAATTGAATCTATATTCTTTTTAGAGCCCAAAATTGAAATGTGGTTTATGAAAGTATTGAATCACACAAGCCATACACATGAGAGGTTTATTTTATTTCTAAAATTGAAATGTTGTAGAGATGTAATAGAATACTTCAAATCCTAGCAACGCGATTCACCTTTGTGTTGTTGTGCGTGAGCAATTTGGAAACATGTATATTTACAAAAGATTAGAGTTAATTAACCTTAGAATATGCAAATTTGAGAGACATTTGATCAATTTTCACCCCTATTTAGCTAGATTTGAAAAGATTGAAGAACATTAGAGCATAGCTTGAAGAAATGAACGTTGATTTACTTTGAATCCTACTTAGATGAGATTCATTTGCCTTTAGGAAAATCAAAGATGTGAAGTTCTTTTTAGGTACTCCAAAAGGAAATGTGAGGATTCATGAGCATTTAGAAATTGGCTTTGAAACAAGTTGAATTCATTTTAGGTGCGCCAAATCCAAATATGAGAGTTCATTTAGCCTTTAGTGATTGGATTGAAAACTAGTTGCATCAATTCTAAGAGCACCAAATCCAAATGTGAGGTTCTTTTTAAGCATTCTGAAGCTAAGTGTGAAGGTTGATTTTGCCTTTAGAAATTGGAAATGGAAGCATTTGAGTTCATTTTATGTGCACCAAATCCAAATGTGAGAGTTCATTAGCTTTAGAACTTGAAATGAGATGCATTAGAAGTTCATTTTAGACCCTTAGAATGAAATGGGAATAGCCAAGAATGAGACAAGAAGAAGTGGAAGAAATAGTCCAATCTTGCAAAAATTATTGAGGAAGCTTCCCAAGAGACCTACAAGCACAAAAAAATTACAAAAAAAAAAAAAAACATCAAAAAGGTTAGTATTCACGTTGGGTTTACTAAACTGTATGATTAGAAATTGGAATAGATTGCATGCATATGAAATAACCACAAGATTCATACAAACAAACATGCAAAGCAACTCTAATCTACGCATGAGAAACAACTTAGAAAATGAAGAATAGAAATCTATCTAAACTCCCTCCAAGATTTAGTTCCCATGTCCTCTTTTCTTCTCCCAAAGATGGGTTGATGTAGCTCTCCAAATGCTTTGAAATGCACTATATGTTTGAAAGCAATGCTATGAGAATACTAGGAGTGTGGTTTAGAAATAGATAGAAGATAGAATAGAAGAATTTGGATCCCTTAGATCTATAATAACAATGCTAATGAAGGCTCCCTTTGTAAAGGGAAATGAAGTCTTATTTATAGGATTTTTAGGAGAATCAACGGTCAGGATTTTACAAAAATGAAGGGTTGAGATTCTCTCATTTGAATTATTTAATTCAAAGTGGGTGGATGGGTGGATCCACTTTAAAAAATGAAACCTACTACCCAAATTCGTATGGAATGCTTAAGTGAGGTTTTGGAGGGGTTAGGAGGCTTCTAGAGGGTAGTTAGAGTCAAATTTAGCTTCCCCACTTGATATACTTAGGGTTAGGTGTTGATTTTTGGTCACTAGGTGGCCCAAGACTCATAAAAGAGCTTCCAAAAATGACCCCAAAGTCCAAATCCGAGTTTGTGCAGTTTTGGATTATTTGGACAAAGTATATTTCTTTCATGTGGTTGGTTTTGACTTGAGAGGAGAAGTGAAGACTTTAGAGGTTAAAGAAATCATTATTTTAATTTTAGTGGGTGGGTAAGAAAGATGAGTTTGGTGAGAATTAGGATCCATGTGCTCAAATAGAATTAAATATAATATTTAATTCCAAGTGGGTTAAAAGGGAAATATGAATTAATTTAAATAGATAAATATATTTATTTAAATTAATAGAAGAAAATAGAATTAAATATAATATTTAATTCCAAGTGGGTAAATAAAGGAAATATAAATTAATTTAAATAGATAAATATATTTATTTAAATTAATAGAAGAAGGGGATTTAATTAATAAAAGTACTAGGACTTTAAATTAATCAATCATAGGGTTTGTTTAGCCATTATATTAAATGTAGTATGTGATTAATATAGATTTAAGATTTTCTGTATTTGACACTAAGTCAAGTAGAGTAAATTACAAGACATAATTGCCTAGTATAATAGGACTTTGATGATTTAGAAAGATTGATATACTGAGTCTAATTTTGGGGTATTACAAGTATAAGAAATTAAATAAATAAAAAATTACCCTCTCTCTCTCTCTCTCACACACACACACACACACACACATCTCTCTCTCTCTCTCTCTCTCTCTCTCTCTCTCTCTCTCTCGATGTTGATAGAGAGAGAGAGAGAGTGAGAGATACATTCTAAGGGGGATTGATACATAAGTTATATAACATAGTTTCTTATTAATGCAAGTCCTGATACATTCTATTTTTTTTTTCTCACCTTCATTTCTCTTGCATAGGCTTCATTTACATTGGTTAGGGTAGGATGAGAGACTCTTGTGAATAAGGAAATTTGAGAATCCAAGGCATTGTAGTAAATCTCCAATGTGTCTACATATTGAATGGTGTAAGGAGATTTTAATCATGTGTATTATTTATGAAAGAGATTTTTGAAAGAACCGATAGGCTCTTGATCAAACCTCTTGACATCTAAAAATTTCATGTACAAGTCCAATGGGGTGATGGGGATACCAAATTTACCAATAAATGTTGCCTTCTATTGATTCCATCTGCCTATAGATGAAGTTGGAAAGCTCACAAACGAATAGAAATCTTCTTCTTCCAAAGATTGAGGGAAGAGCCTACATGCCACATCTTCATGTTGAATCCTCCTAGTGCATAATCCATCTTAAAAAATCTTGTTGTGCTCTTCTATTGTTTTATTAGGATTATTCACATGGAACTTGGACTAGAAGTGTTCAGGATTCTTAGGCAAATTATGGTATTGATTGAATGTGAGAGGCAAAGCATTGTTTTTGAATCCATAATGCTCATTATTCTAGTAGAGCTTGAGTCAATTGAAATAATTCATGGGTTGTAGCAAGTTGGTCTTGAGCTTGAGAAACCTAAATTGGACTGCTAGAAGAACTCACCTAACTTGAAGTGTTAGCAACCCAATGATTCCTTCCTTTCTCTTGAAAATTCAACTCAACCAATTCTTCTTCATGGTATGGTGTAGATCTTAGTATTCTTAGTATTCTTTTTTATTGTAATTTTTCAAACCTTTTAGGAGAGAAAGATCCAATCCGCTTATCTAGCTTTGTGTTCTAACTCTAATCTTCTTCAAGATTTGATTGAGCCAACCTTTGGGATTTTATTTCTCTCTAGATCTTTCTCTCTAGTTCTCCTTGGCATTCCAACCTTCTTTGAATTCTCCTTTCATTTTCTCATGCTTTCCTTTCTTCTCAATTCAACACGTTAGCTATATCCAAACACTCTTTATTCTCTTCCCTATCTTCCCAAGCAACTATGTGTAATGTAGCTACAATATGATCATGAAGTCTTCCCCAACTTTCTCTAGGATTCCTTGACCTGGGAAGAACCATCATTTTTCATCCTTCAATTTTTTCCTTCATATTCCAACCTTTTTCGAGCTTCTCTTTCAACTATTTGTGCTTTCCTTTCTTCTTGTTCTATTACCTCAACAACCTACAAGTATTCAAGTTCACTTCTCTTTTTACCCTAAGCAAGAAAATGGAACATTGATATGATGTCTCTCTGATATGTCTCCCAATTCACCTTAGGTTTTTGTGTTCAACAAAGCCTCATTCTTAATCATATTCAATTATTGATAAGCTCTTGATAAAATAATACAATCAGCCCTCCTTATAGCACCAATTTTTATTAATGTGAGTTTTATTCCACTACAACATGTAGAATCAAATATCCAACGCTTTGAAATGAAACATGAAACAATTAACCCTCTCTTGAATAAAGTTTATTTGTATGCTAAGCTTGAAAAGTAAGATCATGAAATGACTTCAAGGTTCCATTAACTTTGGATACTCGCTGAATGAAATGATGTGATTTTTTGGTAAACACTTGGTGGACTTATGTTGTTTCTCAATATTTGATAATGCACCTCTAAAGATATGGCTTTACAATGTGCAATGCAAATATCATTTTTGGTCTTAAACTACTATCTTCTCAACTTACTAAGGCTGAACTCCTACTCCCATTACTAAGTTTGATTGCAAGGACCTTTGAATGGCTTGGACACTACTAGATATAGCTTAATCAACAATTTTACTCACCTAGTGCAAGCTTCTAAGGTATACTTAAAGATCATAAAATCAATAATTCCTCCTTAATCCCATCAAGTTGATGCAAACTAAAGATTTGATACCAATTGAATTTAAGTACTATCATTCAATGGCTAACCACATAAGGCATTTTTACAATCTGCAAGAAGCTAGTGGCCTGGGTTTGTGCGAGTCATGCAAGTGAACATCCACAAATACTTTCATTG